>VWZS01008810.1:2651919-2724299 GCA_013397075.1 Rhabdornis inornatus | reverse complement strand
GCCATCCTGTAAGGGCTGTATGATGGCACTCAGTATAAACTGTTCCAGTACTGGGTACTGAGATCAGGCTAACTGGCCTATAGTTACCAGGATCCTCCTTCCCACCCTTTTTGTGAATCGGTGACACATTGGCCAGCTTCTAGTCATCTGGAACCTCACCAGTGAGCCAGGACTGTTGGTGAATGGAGAGCAGCTTCGCAAGCTCATCCATCTGCCAGCTCCCTCATCACCCTGGGGTGGATCCCATCTGGTCCCATAGATTTATGAGCATCCAAGCAGCTCAGCAGTTCTCTGATTGTCTCCTCCTGGATAACAGGGGGACCATTCTGCTCCCTGTCACCATATTCCAGCCCAGGACAGTTGTCCAGAGGACAAGCTGTCTTCCCACTAAAGACTGAGGCAAAGGAAGGCATTAAGCACTTCTGCTTCTCCCCATCTGCAGTTACTAAGTTCCCTCCTACATACAGCAGAGAACAAAGGTTGGTCTTATCTTTCGTTTTGCCATTAATATATTTACAAAAACATTTTTTATTATCCTTTCCAAAAGTTGCCAAATTAATTTTGAACTGAGCTTTGACCTCCCTAATTATTTTGCTACATGCCCTAGAAATCCCCTTAAATACTTCCTAAGACACCTGACTCTCCTTTCAAAGATGATACATCCTCTTCTTATTCCTAAGTTCCTTCAAAACCAGGCTGGATGTTTGTCTCGTTGACTCATCTTTCGGCACACAGGGACAGTCTGTTACCGTGCCTTCAAGATCTCTATTGTGAGGCACACGCACCTTTCCTGGACTCCCTTTTTTTTAAGGGCTGCTTCCCAAGGAATCCTCCGAATAAGTCTCCTAAATAGGCCAAAATCTGCCTTCTGAAAGTCCAAATGGAAAGTCTTATTGGTGTTCCTCCTCATTTCACCAAATATCGAGAGCTCTATAATTTCATGATCACTGCACCCCAAGCGGCCTCCAACCACTCCATCTCCCACCAGCCCATCTTTATTTGCAAACAACGTGTCTAACATAGTCCCTCTCCTGGTGGGCTCACTACTAGCTGCAACAGAAAGTTGTCCTCCACACACTCTTAAGAACTTCTTGGACTGCCTCTTTTCTGCTGTATTAAGTTCCCAGCAGATGTCTGGTAGGTTGAAGTCACCTTCAAGTACAAGGGCTGGTGATTCTGAAACATTTTTCAGCTGCTTATAGAATAAATTGTCCACCTCTTCTCCCTGGTTGAGTGGATGATAACAGACTCGCAGTAAGATGTCAGCCTTGTTGGCCTTCCCCTTAATTCTTACCCACAGGCATTCAACTTCCTTGTCACTGTTTTCAATTTCCATGCCATCGAGAGCCTCCCTAATATAAAGAGCCACCCCTCCACCTCTTCTCCCTTTCCTGTCACTTCTGAAGAGCTTGTAGCCATCCAGTGCAGCACCCCAGCTGTGTGAGTTGTCCCACCATGTTTCTGTGATGGTGACTACATCACAGCTTTGCTGTTCCCCCACAGCCTCCAGCTCCTCTTGTTTGTTGCCCATGCTGTGTGCATTGGTACACATGCACCTCACCTGGACTACTGATATCACCCCTAACTCAGGCCTACGACCCTTGGGCTGCTTCTAGACAGACCAGCTGCATCCCCTTCCCCCTTCAAACCTCTTTTAAAGCCCCCTCAATAAGTTCTGTCAATTCATAAGCTAAAATCCTTCTGCCTTTAGCAGAGATATGGAGCCCATCCAGTTCCAGTAGGTCAGGTGCCACAAAAGTTGCCCTCTGATCAAAGAACCCAAAATTCAGCTGATGACACTAACCCTTGAGCCACTTGTTGATAATGTGGCCTCTCATATTCCTTTCATCATTTTTCTCTGCCACCAAAGGGACTGAGCAGAACACTACCCGTGCTGCTGCTCTACCAACCACCTGACCCAGTGTCCTAAAGTCCCTTTTAATTGCCCTGACACTCCTCTTTTCTATCTCATCACTGCCAGCCTGGGCTATCAGCAGTGGGTAATAATCAGAGGGCTGAATCAGCCCAGGGAGTCTCTCAGTGATATCCCATACCCAGGCCCCAGAGAAGGAGCAAACTGGCCTGTGGGATGGGTTCAGTCGACATACGGGGCCCTTTGTTCCCCTCAGAAGGGAATCACTCACTAGTACTAGTTGCTCTAAATTTCGTTACATCAGGCATGACATGATAACCAAACTGCCTCTGACTGGCCCCCAACAAGAGTTCCCAGTGAGTCAATGTCTAACAAAATCAAAAGGTGTTTTTGCATTGTTATAGAATCAGTCAAGCACTGGGGACTGGCAAACTATGACTAAACCACGTGCTTACCATATGCGAACCCATCACATTTTCATGAGTGCCAGGTCTTGAGAACTGAGATTAACCTGAAATCCTTGCAGATAAATTAATGATGATAGGCTGTAGTTATAGTATAGTTGGTAATGTGATATTTAAAAAGATATTCTAAACTACGTTTGAAATATATTCTGAACACACTGCTACTCCAGACAACAAAGTTCAAACTCAGTCTACGTGAAAAATTTAATCTGCAATGTACAATGGTTTTGGATAGCCAGAATGTAAAAAATCCCATATGGGCAAATCATGGCTGCAGGAAATGATGTTTTAAAGTCAGAAGATGCTGATCACATCATCTGTTTGAATTGAAAGACATCTTTCAATATCTCAAAATTATTTTTCTCAAAAGTAGATCAGGAAGAGAGAGGTGATTCTGTGAAAATGTATCAGGAGCACTGCATACATGAAAGAAGGAGAAAAATAGGGATGTTATGGAGAAGAAATTTTTAAAAAATTGAAGAAGCTGGAAGAGACTGCAACAAAGCAAAAAACATTTTTAAGCCTGTTGCTTATTAAAAAAGGTTTACTTGAAAGAAGAACTCAACAAAGCTTCAGGAGAAAGAAAAGAAAAAAGAAAGAAAAGGGGAAAAAAAACCCAAAACAAAAATAATAAAAAGACATGGATCTACAAAAGAAAAGAATAAAGGAAGATGTTAAAAAATGTAGAGACAAACTGTAAAGGATGATCTAGCAGCAAATACATTAAGAAGCAAGAAATAAAATAGTTATTGGAACAAATCTGGATGTGCATCAACATTAGTACAAAGAAAAGGCAGAACTGAGTTTTCTTCAATTTCTATGTCATGAGGAAACACCTATAAATGCAACAATTAATTTTTCTGTGGAAGAAAATGTTTACAGAAACTGCCAAAATTGAGGAAGTTTCTTATCATGTGACAGTGCTAAAGAATTACAAAAACATATTACTTCTCAGAATAATGAGAAAAAATTTTTATGTTCAAATAAGTGAAATGAAGTTATATTACAGTTCTGACAGCTTCCTCTGTCTGCTTTTCGTAGATCTCTCTTGCTTCCTGATATGGATTTAAAGGAAACAACATACATGCTGTCAGATCTACCACATTCATTTCTTATAAAGAGAAAAATTTATAATTATTACTAATGTTTAACAAGTCCAGATGAGTCCATAACTTTACCACTTGTTCAGAGGTGACCAGTTTGGGGTGATTGCCATGATTACCACGTTGTTGGATTCAATAAACTTGACTTCATTTTATATTAACATCTTACATTGTTAAATGTATTGATACAAGTGTGAATGTAAAGGAGAGCTTAGTACCTTAGTCGAATAAAAAATATTTGTGGTGAATTAGTTACATTCCTATTAGAGTTACAAAATAATTTACAGTACAACAAACACATTTAAATCTGAATTATTTTGTTTTCACTTATGTCCTTCATGCTCTTGAGCCAGTGTTCTCTTCTAACTTTTTGAGTTTTAGAATCCTATGAAATTTTCTCTTTGGTCTCATTAGTCTTGTTTTAAAGATTACTTTTAGTATTATGGTGCCTGGGTGTGTCACTTGAAAAAGTCATACCTCTCTTAATGAGGTCCTTGGTTATCTTCAGCAATAGTTTCTACGTCTAAAGTCCTTGTTTATCTCCATGACAGTAGCCACATTAGCCTAAACTGTTAATCTAGGAGTCTGTACTGCTTAATAGCGTGTGGGTTGCTGCAGATCTTTGGAAATTCAGAGTGTAGTAGTTACATGAGTTATTGACCCAAAGACTTAGTGGAAAAGAAGGAGAGATGTTAAATTTATTAAAAAATTAAAGTATGCTAAGATCCATTTGAATATTTTTTTTTATTTTATATATCTTTTCCACAGCTCTGCATTCCAAGTCATAATCTGTTTCAAAAAAGCATTATTTTTCTTGCTACCTGAATTGCCATCTAATGTTCAATGTAATTGACACTTTTTTGACTGTTTGGTTTGGGTTTCCTGCACAGTGGAAAGAAACATAAAATAAAGAAAAACTTTTTAAAAATTGAGTTAGTATCTAGTCTTAATTGCAGATAGAAATCAGATTGCTACTTGTCTGGAATACACAAAACAAGCTATTCATAATAAAGTTAATATCATAAGCCAAATTTGAAAGTTATTGCTTACGTATAGGGATAGGAAAAGCATATTTATAATATAAAATAAGATTTTAACTATATAGGTACTGTAACAGTATTTTACAATTTTTACTCATTGCCTCTTTATATGTGTGTGTGTGTATACTTCAGCTGTTTATGCCATCATTAGTTGTGAAGCGTTAAGCTATTTTTGAGTAAAAGTGTACATAAAAATCAACCACATTGTTCTGAACTCCTATAGTCTTGTTTAAACCACAAGCAACATGTGTAAATTCTCATTTCAGCATTTTAAACTTATTAAGATAATTGAATCAAATGAGTCTGTACCAGGAAATTTTCAAAGTACCTCAAATGGAATTTATATTTCACAATACAAAACATTGTACAAAACAAGAGTAACAC
The DNA here is from genome assembly GCA_013397075.1 of Rhabdornis inornatus. Lineage (NCBI taxonomy): Eukaryota > Metazoa > Chordata > Aves > Passeriformes > Rhabdornithidae > Rhabdornis > Rhabdornis inornatus. The sequence goes on along the minus strand of VWZS01008810.1, from coordinate 2,719,435 downwards.
AGTTGTGACTGCTGAAAGCTATTTTTTCCCCATGAGTACTTTGAGAGAAACAATGAAGATTTCTAGCAGAAACTCAAAATGCCTTTCTCTGCTCTCTCTCCAGAGACTTGACTGTTCAATAAGCTACCCACTGTACCTTGTACTTTTCTTGTTATCTCACTTGCAGTGGGTGATAGTTACTGGTCTAGGGAATAAAAATCAGATCATATTTTAGCAGTTAGCCATCAGTCATGGCTTTCCATGTGGCAAAATATGTGTTAACCAAAGTCCAAACAGTTATGCAGTATTTAGGTTTTGCTCCTTACACTGACATTTCTGAAACCAATGTCTGACGTGCTCATAAGAAGCCAGGTTTGATCTGGGGAAAATGATCAGCTACATAGGATAGGATAGGATAGAGATAGGAAGAGAATAGAACAGAACAGAACAGAACAGAGCATCCTGAGTTGTGTGGGACCCACAGGGATCATTGAACCGAACTCTTCAGACATCCTGGTTGAATAGTTCCTGGTTTACTGGCCCAGAAGAAGCATATGTATGGTTGGAAGGAGAGGGAAAGGAAGCCAGTATGACTGTTGTGCTGAACTTGATTCTTCCAGCATAGAAATTTTACATCACAGAGTCTCTCTCTTGGGAAGACATTATTAATTATGATTATTATTATAGTCTTGTAGTAACATATGAATACTAATTTTTCTTTCTTTGAGGTAGGTTGACTTCTCTCTTCATTTCTTTTCCTAAATTATAACTCTCCAGTAGGTTGTGGTACTAATTAGCTGAATTGGAAGTTGCATAGAAAAAAATCTAGACATTATGATGTGAACATACCATTTAATGAGGACTATGAAACTAAAAATGACATTTTTCCCTATAATTAAAAGTAATTTTTATTCAGTCATATTTCTTACTTTTGAAAGACCTTCGAACAGTCTGACTTACTAAATATATTTGAAATATTTGGGGTTTGTACTTAAAATTTATCTGTAATTAAAATAATTTTTCTGCAATAGTCAACTCAAAAAATTTCTGCATCCCTTGCATCTAGTAGTAAATTCAAAGCAGTTCATATATAATATAGGATGATATCGGGATGCATATAAAGTGGCTAAATTCCTCATAAGTTCAATCTTCGTTAGAAACTGGTAGGGGGAAATGGTTAATTTTGCCCTGCCTCTGATGAATCCTCAATTATTTTAACCTTGTTGATACAAAATGTATTAAATATAATGTCAAAGGTCTTTGTGTATTGCTTCTAAGACAATATGAGGCTGTATCAAATTAAAAAATCATGCCATGAAAGAAATGGAAGTCACTGTGAACTCTTTAGGTATAGGACCTAGTGCACTTCAGATTTGTCTTTGTCATAAGCCTTAGTCAGTTGAAGTACATCAGGTTCATACATGAAATATCATGACCTTTGTTTCTATTTCTGTCTTTGAATGGCTGAGGTCTTACGTGTATGGGTTTGTTTGTGTTTTTCTAGTTTGGTGTCATGCTCCTCTCCCCCCAGAAAATGTTTCTTCTGTCTCTGCAAGTTGTCAATAATATTACAGCTCACAAGTGACACAACCCATAGTGAGAAGTGAATGGACGTGAACCAGAAATAAAGTAATTTTTACAACTGCTTCCTTATGTGTTGATTCAGATTATTTGTAAACACAAAAACGGTCTATTTGTCTCAAAATGAAGCAAATAAATAGGAGAATAAATAATAAGCATTCAAATAATTAGAAGATAAAATATCTTTGAGGATATATATCAATTTCCTAGAAACACTGCAGTAGTTCTGGTTTGGTTTAGTACATGAATGATGATATTTTTATTTTTTATTTTGACCCTTTTAGCTTCCACTTTGGTTGTTAAAGGCTAAATGTTGCTTGCTTAGAGTCAGCTTCCTTGTTAAACACTCAAGAGTGACCTTTTCCTAAGAGAGCAGTGGTGGATACCCAGACGGGTGCAGCACAGCTGGAAAGGCACTGGGATCAGCTCTGCCGGGCTGCACTGGAAGGGGAGTGGGCACCAACACACCCCATGCCCTTACCTGAGCTGGGAAACACACTGTAAGCTGCTGGGAGCAATGGGGATGGGGATGGGCAGGAGGCTCACCCATGGGAGATGCTTCTTGCTTTCTCAGGGGCTGCCACAGCATCACCCTGCTTGCTCATGGCCCGCTTTGCCTGGACATGCACTCCTGGTCTGCTCCCCGAAGGCGTTGTTTCCAGCCTTCAAAGCCAGACAGCCACATGGCATTGCCACTGGAGCTGTGGCTGCCTGGCACTTTGCTCCCACCAGTGCCGTGCAAGGTTGTTGCCCCCTGATCCCAACTCCACCTGGCCAGGATGTAGCACAGACGCTGCTGTGCTGTCCCCCTGACAGCGGGTCCATCTGAAACCCTGCTGGCAAAATGTGCACTTCTTTTGTGCTCTATTAAAGCATGAACCTCCATGGTAAAGGTTACAGGATATGCTACTGATTTGAATGTGTCTCATGGAATGTTCTAAAATACTTGAAACATAATGAAACGGCGAGTTTTATTCCAAATGTCTTTGCATCTCAGTGACTTGGCCCTCACTTGCTTTCAGCTTTTTTTATATTTAACTCCTCACTGTTTCACAAAGTGTTAGACAATGACCTCAGCCTGCTGCCTTCCCAGGGGATCAAGCAATGTCTGGGGAGAAGGATGGAGGAGTATCTGCAGCTTTTGCTTTGAGTCTTTACCCCCACATCTTGGCTAAAGTTTATAAAAATAATCTGAGGGGCTTTCATGGCTACATATGGAAGTAGACTACGGCTATTTTCTTCTGACGTGGGTATGAGTCATGCCAAAAACATAAGGCCCTGGTTTTGAAAATTTCACAGTTCAGGTATCCTCTTCTCCTAACATGAGTTTTTTGAAATAGAGAACCACCTTCTTAGTTCAAAATGTAGGAGAAGGGTACCAGTTGTTAAATTCTGTGACATAAATATGCATTTACTCTTGAAGGGTTTCCAGGCACCTTTAACATTAAGCAGAACATTTTAAAGAGATTTTCTGCTTGTTTCACCTTGGAATCCTAAGAAACACTGCATTTTTAGTGGCATTTGTAAGATACACTAAAACAATAAGATGTATCTCAAACCTTAGAAACAAAATTTCAATAAAACTGAATGTTGGCATTGGGATCCTTATTAAAAAAAAAACAAAACACAAAACCAACAAAAAACCCCACCCTCTGTTTGGGATTAGTATAAGGGGAAATTGCCATTAATGTCCCTGTCAAATACAACATACACAGTCAAACCTGTGAAGTTTTCCTGAGTTCAGACTGGTTATCTCACAAATCTGTGCAAAGCTCTGGTGAATAATTTATACCAGGCTCGAGGTGACAAGTTAAACACACCCATTTTGTCTAAAATGCTATGAAGGCATCAAGATGGAGCCAAGCTGCAGGGTGAGTAGAGCTCGGTTGATGGGAATCTGAGCATGTCGAGAAGGGGGGATGCTGCTGTAAAGAAAGTGAAATGTAATGAGATACTTTTTCATGCATAATTCATGGGTGAAAACATGACTGCATAAAAAGCCATGGATTTTAACAAGGCAGAGCTGCAATCATACACATTATCTTCCCAGAGGAACTTTATATAATATTGGTGAAAAAGAGAGGATTCTGAATACCAGTACAAAATAAAGCTGACGTTTTCAAATGCAGTAGAATTTACTTTAATGTACAATGGTGGTAAAGGAAACAATTTATATTTAAACCTCAAAATAGTTCCTAGAAAAAAAATTACTTTAAAACATATGCCTGCATTTTCTAGCTTAAAGAAAAAATAAGATGAGGAATGAGAAAAATACATCATCTGGATAAAAAAAAATTTAAAATGCATAAGCAGTATTTTGTTGAGTGTGTTGTTAGGATTGTGCTTTGAAATCTTTTGCAAGCATTTTCACTTTTTAGAAGCAAAACTTTTGATAGGAATGACTGCTGTGAACAGGCTTTAAAAAAGATAAAATGTTAGCTATTGTCACCATAAAATTTAATTTGGTTGCATTTGCAAAAGCAAATACTGTAATTCAGCTTTCAAGAACAGTTTAGTGGCTAGCACATGACTGTTTGAAATGGTGTTTAACGCTTAGGGTATTTAGTTGAAGGGATTAAAAATGGAATGTTGATTAAAGCTTGGGATGTCTTAAATTTATCACCACAAAATCCTAATGACAGACTTAGCTGGAAGGAACAGGGGTGCCTCCTTTAGCTGTTCACTTAGTAGGAGCAGATCACATACAGAAAAGGCACCAGAACAAGTCATAGAGAGCTTCAGAATCACACAAGCTGAAAGACTCTGTGAAGTTATTTGTTTAGTTTACACTGCACAATTTCAATATTTTTGAGGAAAGTAAAATAGCCATTTTTGCATCCAGTTGTGGTTTTATAGTCCTGACAGTTGGGTGAAGAAAGCATTAAGGGTTCAAAATGATTGATATTTCAAAGTGTTCACCTTCTATGGGATTTTTTTTCCTGTCTCAGTTGTACAGTGTGAGAAGCAGAGAAACACTACAAAGAGAAGCAGGTTGAATTGGTACAGTCACTAAACAATCTAAGCCATTTAAAAAAAATATGTTATTAACCCCTGATAACAAGAAATACAGATGACTTCAGATTATGAAGTAAAAATTAAAAAAGGTACCTTTTTTGACCTCAGCAATAATTTAATATCTCATATAGAATTTTATCAGTTCACAGCTTTTATAGCAATACAAGCTAAAAGAAGCACATAGCTTCCCTTTGCTGTCTTAGACCAGCAGTGTAACAGTGTTTTCATCTGTGATCTCTGACTGTGTCTCTTCACAAAAGGCTTTACTTCTTATCTATTGTCTGCATTTTTAATTTTTCCTAATGTCATCTCAATAGAAATCATTGCTCCTCTGCAGTTTTTCCAGACATTGCTTTGCCTTTAAAGAGCATGACAATGATCAGTCTCACATTCTGCCTTAGTGAAATCTGATTATCTATTACTTTATTCCAGGACTGATTTGTCATACTTGCTCATCCTCCGTGTAGAAGACTTTAGAACTTGAGCTCATCCTGGTCTTTGAACAGCTAATTTTCTGTAATAGTTTCCCTGCTTTTAGTTAAAGGGGACAAATAAAGGAGGAAGAGGACATGAGGATTCCTCAGTCAAAGCACAGACCATCTCACAGTTCCTGCCGTAGAATTTAAAAAGGACTTCTTTCCATCTGCTCTCCTCTACTTCTTAGAAGTTGTGCCATCATCCATACGTTCACACTGGCTTTGACTGAGTATTTAGGCTCATTGATACAGACATTTCCAAGTATGGAGAAGGTTTGTTGGCTTAGGTACCTGTTCTCCATGTGATGAAGTCTTCTCCTGTCTTTCACCAGGCTGAATGGCTAGTGGAATATTTGGAAATGTAAAGCACCTGAAATGGGAATCAAACAACAATATTATTAACATCTCCCTCAAGGCACCATGTGACACAGGCTATGCAGCTAGGAGGATGCAGCTATGTTGAGCTCACACAACTGGGTTTTTTTCTGTCTATTTTCTTCTTAATTTTGAAAAGAGTCCCTCAAAGGTTATGTGATATGATTGTGCCAGATGTGTGCAGGGTCAGGGACTCCATGGTTTTGTATCAATGAACTCTGCTTCCAGTCTTAGTGACTTGAGCCTGTCTGTGTCTTGATGTAAAGGGAAGTATTATTTGTTTGATTTTCTAAGGCACATTTACACTATAAAAACGTCCCAAATTTTGACCAGTATTCTCTGAAAAAGAAGTAAAAAAAATTTAGAATAAAACTGATAGAAAAATATTGGTACGGACCCCAATACTACAGCATGGTTATGTGAAAAAGCCTGATATCAAATGACTGTCAATAAGTCTAAAATTTTAGATCGGGGTCATTAATTAATGACCTCTGAAGAAGTTTAAATATTCCAGTCAGCTGGGCAAGGTGTGGAAAAAGCTGTAACCTGGTATACAAAAATCTTAATTCTTACACTTTTCTAAAACTGATTTCTCTGTGGGTTTTGGCAAAGTACTTAATCTCTTCTATCTCTAAAACACTAATGACAGTAATAGTGGGAATGAGGTTGAATACTGAGTCGAATATTTACCTTATGAGGTAAATAAGGTTGAATATTAACTTGTTGCTAAAATATTTTACATATGCCATAAATTTTAAGGCTTATGGTACAGATATTAAGGTGCATCTAGACCTTGGTGTTAGACCTTGCTAGGAATTCATGCTCAGCATTGTGTCCTCTTAAATAAATGTTATTCAAGCTAAGCCATTGACATTATACAACCAGAAAAATTGCAAATCCAACAGCAAGAAAGTAGGCCTGTCAGAAGGCTGGAGACAGCCAGAAGAAAAGAGTTTCTCTTAACACAAATCATCACCAAGGTTACTAAGAATATCCACATCATACATATTCTATACTCTTGCTTTTTAAGATGTGAAAATGAGACATATGCAGTGGTGCTTTACTTTAGATAATAATCTTCTATCTTTGGCAGCAAAATAATAGAACTGAAGAAAAAGACTTCTATCAATGCATTTTCCTGGAAAATGGCACTAAGAATGAAGTAATGAAGATAAACTATACTATATTTACCTATACCTACAGTGCTGTAAGGTCATAGGTGAAGTGCTATCAACACTAGGAAAGAAAAGGAATGAGGAACAAAAGTGTAAGTGAGAATTTTCATACCTTATGTGCTAGTCAGAGTTCAATGCAGCTGGTCTGTCCTGCTTTCTTGTTCTTTGGACTCCAAAAACCTAACTAGGAAACTTGCTACAGGGCAGCACCCTCACAGATATGCAGCCTTTCTTTCCCTTCCTGTCCTTCCTCCAATGTAAAAAAAAAACCCTTTTCAGATATGTCTGGTTAATCTTATCCATTTATTTTAACATATTTTTGGAAAGGCAGTAATTTCATGCCTCCTTGTACACTGCAAGTGAGGTTTCCCTTCTGGAGGAGAGGTTGCCAGGGCTCTATCTCTGCAATATTTTTTCTGAATTGCATTCTGTCTCTTTTTTGGACATGGTGACAGAAATAAAAAGGAATTATAGTAGAATTAATCAATTTCTTTGGTACAAGACTACCTTATTTATGGTACAGACATGATTCAACAGGTCTAGATCAGTGTTTTAAGAATATTCTCAGTGACCCAACCATTCTCATTTAGCATCAGTCTCCAAAGGAATGAATCCAAGTCACATGAAGCAGCTCTACCTATGCCCTACAATGAATATAGACAATGGTGAGAGGCAAGATACTCTGAAGTCCTTAAGATAGCAGTTGAGTCTGTCTGATTTCAATACTACCATCCTGCACTGACCTTCAAAGCAATATAGATACTTTCTTAACAGAGAGACAATTTACTAAGAACCTTAACTTTTTCTTTGGTAAAAGGATTAATCGATATATATAGCAAATATTAGATCTACCCAGGATCTATTCTGCTTGGAGTCATTAAAGGATGGATATAAAATGGTACACTTACAGAATGTATGTGGTACAGCAAAAAAAGGGATAGACTACAATTTCATTTGCTGTGATCTGCCTCGGTTCCAGGATTGCACCCCTAATGAAACCTATACCATTCCTAGCAAATACCTCATCTTTATCAACTTTGCTCATTGTATATTCATGAAACTGTTCAACCTTTCAACCTCAAGACACAGCAAAACAGCTTATTTACCAAAGGCCTTTTTTTTTTTTCTAATACAGTAGCTCCATATAGTCCATAAAGAGATTTTGTGACAAGTGTTGGCTCCACAACAAAATAATGAATCCTGGTGTTCAGATCTCCCTGAGTTCATCTAAATTAACTGAAACACACAAAACTGTAGTGGGCAACCATATGACTACAGATGAGCTGACCAGATGATTTCATCTTCTCTGTACCTCTTGGACATGAATTGGACAAGCCTATTCAGGAATATCACATGCTTAATAACTTCCAGTGTAGGCTGTACACATTCGTGTGCAGTAGTGACTTCAGCAAGGTCAGATCTTATTACTTTGACAGATCATCTCTCTGAGATATGTTCTTGAACTATGATAATTTATTTTTGAACCACACTTCTCCTATCAGATTGGGATTTCAATTTTGAACACAGAACTGAGTATTACCACTGTGAGTTAAAGCTGACTGGTGTTTTCCTATCTGGTTAGAATGAAAATACAGAACCTGTTCCTGTGAACCTGTGCCACTTCTAAAAAAGATCTAACCAAATTTGGAATTCAACTTTTCCTTACCATTTGAAGAAAATCATCATATTTTATGTGATCAGAATGAATTGTGAACAGATGGACAGCAACATACACTACTACTGTCACAATATATGGCATGTCCATTATTGATTTTTAAGATAGGGAGCAACAAGAGTTCCATGGGTAATCAAGAGAGACATCTCAGGAGGGCCTTGGGATGAGTGTTCAAGGGATCAGGAACCCAAGTAGTGTTCTTCTCTGTCTTTCAAGCTGTAGAGAATGATGATGGAAGAAACAGTAAGAGCCATTATATTAATGTATGGCTCCTAGCCCAGTGTCACCATCAGAATTTTGTGGTTTCAATCACAGATCAGTTTACATGACACAGACCTGCTGGCAACAGACAGGGTACACCTGTCTCAAAGGGGGAAAGGATCTCTGCACAGCAGTTAGCAGGGTGTCGTGTTTTAACCCCAGCCAGCAGCCAAACACCACACTGCCAGTCGCTCACTCCCCTGTCAGAAGGGTAAAAGCTAGAAAACTCATATGTTGAGATGAAGACAGTTAAATGGGGAAAGTAAAAGCCACACACACAAACAAGCAAAACAAGGAATTAATTCACTGCTTCCCATGGGCAGGCAACTGTTCAGCCATCTCCTGGAGAGCAGGACACCATCATGCATAGCAGTTCCTTGGAAAGACAAATGACATCACTCCAAATGTCTTCCCCTTCTTCCTCATCTCCCCAGGTTTATATATGGAGCGTGAAGTCATATTGTATTGAATATCCCTTTGGTCAACTTGGGTCACCTGTCCTTGCTGTGTCTCCTCCCAGCATCTCAAGCAAAGCCATACTCCTTGCCAGCATGGCAGCATGAAATGCAGAAAAGGCCTTGGACCTGTGTAAGCCCTGCTCAGCAAATGGAAAACATCTCTATATTATCATCACTGTGTTTAGCACAAATGCTCTGTTTTGTATTTGGAGATCTATGCCGCGGCAAAGCTGCAAAATGTTATTGATATGTTAGAAATCACAGAAGTGTCTGACAAGGATCCCAAAGGAATTAGGAACCCCCCCAAAAGGTAGTGGGATTAATAGCCCAACTGAAGTGCACACAGAATGGGAAAAAACCCAAGAGCTAGAAGCCATAGTGCAGCAGGAAAACTATAACATATCTGACATCATGGAAACAGGGTGTCGTATCATGGAAACTGGACAGCTGCAATGGATGGCTATAACCTCTTCAGAAGGTATAAACAAGGAAGGAGAAGTAGTGGGGTAGTCCTGCATATTAGGGAGAATTTCAGTTTTCTAGAACTTAATGATGGCAACAATAGGTTTGAATGTTTATGGATGAGACACGGGGGAAGGCCAACAAAGTAGATATCACAGTGGGAGCTTTTTAAGACCAACTAACCATGATAAAGATGCAGACAATATATTCTGTAAGCAGTTGAGAGAAGTCTCAAAATTGCGAGCACTTCTCATGGGGAACTTCAATTCACCAGATTGCTGTGAATAGAGTACACCAGAGAGAAAAGCTTCTAGAAGGATCCTAGAATGTGTTCAAGATAAATTCGTGACACAGCTGGTGAGTTAGACAATGAGGAAAGGTGCACTGCTACCCTGTTGCTTGTGAACAGAGAAGGACATGTGGGTAATGTGATGGATGGAGGCCAGCCTGGACATAGCAATCATGGAATGACAGTTTTCAATGTTGAGAGAATTAAGGTGGGGGTCATCAGAACTGCCACCTTGGACAATCACAGAGCAGATTTTTAAGCCTTTTTAAGAGACTGGTTGAGAGGCTTCCTTGGCAGGCAGTCCTTAATGGCTGGAAAGCTGTCTGACAGAAAAGGACCTGGGGTAATGGTCAACAGCCAGCTGAACATGATCAGCAGATTGCCCAGGTGGCCGAGAAGGACAATGACATCCTGGCTTGGATCAGAAATAGTGTGGCCAGCAGGCCCAGGGCTGTGATCAAACCCCCCCTTCCCCATACATGGCACTGGTGAGGCTGCACCTTGAATCCTGGGTTCACTTTTGGGCCCCTCACTATAACAGGATCATGTCCAGGGAAAAGCAGCAAAGCTGGGGAAGAGTCTGGAAACAAATCACATGAGGAGCAGCTTAGTGAGTTGGGATTGTTTAGCCTGGAAAAAAGCAAGATATGAGGAGAGCTCATTGCTCTCTACCTGAAAGGATATTCTAGTGGGATGGGGGTTGGTCTCTTCTCCCCAGTCACAATCAAGACAAAGGGGAAATGGCCCCAAGTTGCATCAGGGGAGATTTATATTGAATATTAGAAAACATTTTTTCACTGGAAGAGTCATGAAGCATTGGAATAGGCTGCCCAGGAAAGTGGTTGTGTCATCATCTCTGGAGGTATTTAAAATATGTGTAAATGCAGCACTTAGAGACATGGTTAGGGGTGGGTTTGGCAGTGTTAGGTTTACAATTGGAGTTGATAAGCTGAAAGGTCTTTTCCAATCTAAACTATTCTGATTCTACTCTGTGATTCATTTTGTATATACCAAGTGAGCCTTGCCAAATATAATCCTAATCAATACAACAATTTTTACATAAAAATAGACAAGTCCTACATCAAAGTGCAATGTCACCCATCTTGGATTTGATTGTGCCCTCAAGCTACCAGCAGAATTCTGGGTCTGAAAATTTTCATGCAAATTAAAGGTGCAGCATAGTCCTAAAAATTTAGAAAAAGAACTGTTTTACTGACTTGATGTCTTCCAATATAAGGTAATCAAGACTTTGGACTACAGATGATTTATAATTTTGGGTAAGACATGATGATCAAAAAAGTCAAAGGCAAAGCAGAGTTAAGGAATTTCATTAGATGCTCTCACTCTTTAGGTAATATAAACTCCAAGAGTCTGTAGAGGAGAAAAAAGGTTTCTGATCAATAGCTGATATAATATAGTATTACTATGGTGATGTCCATGCTATAGCCATAGAGAATGCTACACATATGGCCTTCATAGGATTTCTCCTTGATATATTTGTGTATATATCAATATACGCAGTATATTTGTGTAATATAGGTAGTGACAGTAACTAGCTGACAATTTTAAGTAGCAAAGTATTTATGTCCACCAACATGATTTTACCAAAAACACGCCTAATCAAATTTAGTGTTTTTTTCTAAAATTAAATAAACTTGTCTGATGAAGTAAACTACATTAATATAAATTTATAAAATATTTTCAAAAACATTTTGCATTAGTGAAAAAAAATCTGTTTGCTTTGCTACTGCCTATATTGGATGGACAAAAGTGGCTGGCTTACAAAAGGAAATCTTTTAAAAGAGATTAAATGATGGCTTAATAGAATCTTATATAGGTATACTTTTAGACCAATCTGTCAAACATAGCTACCAGAAAGGGAATACAAAATCAGTAATGACAAAATGTGCAGATGTTCAAAAAGTATTTGAGTGAAAGCTAGTGACAGAGTCAGATCCATAAGAAGTGTTGATTTGTAAGGTGGGATCCTTTTTACAATGCATTTTAGCAAACATGACACCCAGGAACAAAGCATGTTGGTCACGCTTACCAGGTGACATTCTGGAAGTTATTGACTTATAGGCCATCCTAATCTTCTTCCTATGATGAGGAATGTGATCCTTGAATACGTAAACCAAAGCACACAGCATGAAGGAAAATATAGCATTACATTTTCAAATGGAATTAACAACTTCATATTTAGGTTGTTGCTCTATTATAATTTCAGAAAAGTTGAGTAAAAGTTATTTTACTGATTCAAGTTGAACAGAAAAAGAAACCAAATCAATTTACATTTACAGAAGAAGGGTGAGCCCAGTCTTGATGGCAATGTCCTAGTAAAGTAGAATTTTTTTTAATAGTACTAAATTTAATTTAGAAGAAAAAAGCTTTTTTTTTTTTTTTTTGCTCTTAGTGGCAGTAGTTTAAAGTTAGGCAAATTCAGCTGAGAAGTAAAGTGCACATTTTTAGCACTGAGAGTAATGAAGCATTAGAACAATTTACCTGTGAAAGTAATGGATTTTCTATCACCTCCAATCTCTAAATTAAGACTGCATGTCTTTTTGGAAGATGTACTATATCTCAAACCAAAGTTATGGGTTTGATTTAGAAATTACAGACTGACTTTTTTGCCCTTTGCTATAGCAAGAGGTCAGGCTAGATGATAGTAATGGCCTATTCTGGCCCTGAAATCTACGCATCTAAGTTGTGGCTTAGCTTAATGAACATCACAGCATAAAACAGTGCCTGCAATTCCTCACATCTTTGTCACCCTGCCTTCACTGCCTAAAAGCACAGATGACCTAAATTATATAAAATGCTGCAACTTTAAGAAATCTAATATAAACATTTCTTGCTGTAAATGCAAGAACTCTGTGATTTTAAGGTAACTGCTGTGATATAACTTGGTAAAAGGAAGGCAGCAAAGAGCTCAAAAGCTGTTGTTTTGTAGGTTTAGAGCAAATGTAGTTGACCATTAAGTCTGTCTCTTTCTCTTTTTTTCAGTCTCTCTTTGATGTCTCAAACCCAAAGAAACTGTTATTGATGCTCCTGTGGTGAATTAGGTGTTATTATAGCATTAATGAAAATATTTTTAATAGTAGTACTGATAACATTTTTAATAGTATTAATGTAAATAATGTCAGGACACACACTGTAAACCTGTTTTTTAACATGCTGCACTTAAGTTGTTTTTGTCGTCTTGTTGACTGTTCCCATATGTTATGGTACTGTGCTTTCCACTTACATGCTTGCTTGAACAAGCACCTTTCTGGATATTTTCATAATACCTTTCTTTCTTAGATAATAATAAAGTTGAACACACAAGTAGGAGGCATCCAGGAAAGTTTTGGTGCCGCTGCCTGAAAACTGTAGCTGAGTTTCCATTCATTTATTTTACCACACTACTTTTAACTTAGGTTTAAAATCATACATCTTTTGTATTTCTTTTTATTATTAGTATAAGTTCCTTTTTCATATTATAATTGGTGAAATTGTGATGATTACCATGGTCATGGTCTGTGGTCTGTGCTTCAGATACATGGACATAATGCTATCTCTTTTCAAAAGAGTCACATGTTCAGATATAGACATGTTAATTTGCTCCAGACATGAAATAATGATAAGACTTCACTAAAAATACAGCTATGATGTCATGAGCTTGTGGGGAAATGAAACTCCTCTACATACTCTTTTTATAGCCTTCTTTAGTCTTTTTATAGCTTCTTTAGTCTTTGCCACTTGACCGATCTATTGGTATCTACAAATGGAAGGATTACATCCTAGAGCAAAAGAAATTTTTTTTTTTCTCTTAATCATTTCTTGGGCTTAAGGTCTACCGTACTAACCACACAGGGAAATTAGAATAAGCTATTAGAAAATGAAGGCTTTAATTCATACATAAAGACCGAACACATCATTTCCAGGGTATTCTTGCATATTTCATTTTAATCTGCTGAGTGCATTTTTTTTTCTCCTTTGTACAGTGTTGGATACTGGATGAGATTCATTATCCTTTTTCTCTCCTGGGTGCATGCAGTCCTTTCTTTGTGACCCAGATAAAAAAAATCTAAATCCAAAACATGGGGTGATACTTAGACAATTAGAAGGGGCACAGACATTTTTAACTTTCTCAGTATCTATGTATTCATTGAGTACAAGAGATATGATAAAAAAATATTCCCTTGAACAGAAAAAGGAATGTATCTTGGAGTTTAAGGAGCTATTTTTACATGTTCATTCAATTAAATAATGTCTTCATTGTAAAAAGAAATAAGTATATTCCCTTAGCTCTCTTGAAAAGTGTTGATGTGAGTCCCTGAGAAAAAGGGAAAAGAAAAAAATCCAGTGGTCAGGAGAAGTTTGTCTCAGCAACTATCTTCTGACATTTCACTATGGTGGTAAAACAGACATTCTGGAGAGGCTAGGAGCTCAATTTTATGGTGCAAATTTTAAGAACAAAAGCAGTTCAGAGCAGAACTCAGACTTTTCTTCATCAGTATGTTAATACTGGACATATAAGCAGAGTATTGATGAATTTCAGCATTCGAAGAAAAAAGCTATATATTGAATTTTTAAAATTCAGTCAGCATGTGTGAACAGCAAATCTAGGAACGAGGTAGTAAAGGTTTTATCATTATTACTTTTTTAATTACTTTTTTTTTTAATAAGAAGGAATGGAAAGATTTTTTTTTTTCTGAAAGACAAATTCAAATAATTTGAAACATAAATGAAAATAATCCTCATATAACATTCAGCCAAAGAACAGTCGCCATTCTTACTACAAGTTTATAAAATGAGGCAAGCAAGAGGTAAGTGCTAAGAGAAAGTCGAAGACTGGCAAATCAGGATAAAAATGAGACATCCTGAGGATCAGTTTGCCCGCATTATTCACTTCTGCATTTAAAAAAAAAAAAATAAAAGGAAAAGTTTTACACTGGGCCAACTATTGATAGCATATACATGGTGACTTTCTACCTTACATTGTAGAAAATGGCACGTTTTTAAAACCTAATTTGACTGTCTTCTTACGACTGTGCGGTATTTCTGTAAGTATCTAGAAGTTGCCAGGTTGTAGAAATTAACCACTTTGCAAATGCATGAAGGACTTTGGGTCATTACTTGCCTTGGGTATTAATAATTAGTGTTGTCATACAATATTTTGTTACAATACCACCAGAAATAAAATACAGAGGGAAGACCTCATTTGCAGATACCTGTAGCACTAAAGTAGTACTAAGATAGAAATAACTACAAGTAGCCAGAACTGGTGAAATAGCAGACCATCTTGAAAAAAATGAAGCAGAACTTTTCCTAATTCTTTAAGAACCAGTAGTTCTTTTACTTTTGTCGCCAATCCCTTACTTCTTGGTGCCATGAAGAAGTAGAAGCAAAACGATAAATCATAATAAAAAATTGTTTTCTAATTCTGAGAACAAAAATCTCCACTTAAAAACATTTAATACTTTCTTTTTCATTTGAAAACAAGAAAAAATCTGAAAAATTAAGGAATTCCTTATCATTAACCTTTGATTTATTTATGGTATTGTTATCAAGAAGAAAAGGGAAAGGAATAATATGGATAATACCACATGCAAGAACTCAAAGTATTTTAACAAAAAACTGAAGAAAAAAAGTCCTTTTCTGAAGTACCACCCTTGTGTTTTAAAGAATTTTCCAGTGAACCTGGAACACAAGATGCTGGAGTTGAGACTTTTAAAGGCATATCAGATAATACATAGGTCTATACGGTCTCCATGTGGTTTAAATCAGACTGTAAGCTTTCAGCTGAACCTAAGAACGTTTTTCAAGTCACCCATCATAGCTTTTATAGTGCTTCATCACCAGCTTGGCAGAGCATTTATTTTACTACTTTGGGAGCCTTCAGGCAGGCAAGAGATAACAGCAGCACTGAAGTCCTGCCAGGTGTTTCTAAGACTGTGTATGGTAGCAGTAACTTGTTCCTAGCAAAACCTGAATTGCTGAAATGCCCACCCGTGAAGAAATGCATTTTGCTTCTGGTGTGCATATCTAAGTCAGTTCAAGACATTGCCATCTGATTTCTTTTCCAGCATTATGTTTATTCCCAACTACAGTAGGGCCTTCAGCATGCTATTGCAAGGGAATATGTATTAGAGCTGTGTCTTCAGCATTTCTTAATAATTTATATCTGAGTCCCAGACCACCTTAGTTAAAAGTTGAGGAGGGAATTTAGAACTTGACTTGTAAGGGCTTACTTTTACACGATTCATGGCTCTCTGTTGTGTAGAAACCATTTCAGGTGTTCTTGCTGACTTATTAGGAAATACCTGAGCAGCCTTCAACAATGCTGCTGCTGGCACTGGTGTATCTTTGGTCAGTTAATCCTGTATTTGAAGTGCTTTAAAAAGTCTTCACTATGTCACATGCCAAGATAACAAGAGTGAGGCCTTATCCCTGTCTCAACAATCTGGGACATCAATGTAGAGAGCAGAGAGCAGTTTTAGAGGTGTTGGCAAGATGTACTGCAAAATTTTGCCCCGGTTAAAGCTCCTAAAGGCACATGGCTTCATGCCAAGCAGTATTACAGAATCATGAAATATGCTGAGTTGTAAGAGACCCACAAGGATCAAGTCCAACCCCTGGCCTGGCACAGGACC
Source organism: Rhabdornis inornatus (assembly GCA_013397075.1). NCBI lineage: Eukaryota > Metazoa > Chordata > Aves > Passeriformes > Rhabdornithidae > Rhabdornis > Rhabdornis inornatus. The sequence goes on along the minus strand of VWZS01008810.1, from coordinate 2,703,054 downwards.
ACCCCCAAGAATCACACCATGTGACTGAGACTGTTGTCCAAACACATCTTGAACTCTGTCAGACTTGGTGTTGTGACCCTAGGGAGCCTCTTCAGTGCCCAATAACTCTTGGGGTGAAGAACTTACCTTTTTTTTCCCAATATCCAACCTAAACCTCCCCTTACACAACTTCAGACCATTCCCTTGGGTCCTGTCACTGGTCACCACCGAGAAGAAATCAGTGTTTGTCCCTCGTCCTCACAAGGAAGTTGTGGACTGCAAGGAAGTCTCCCCTCAGTCTGCTTTTCTCCAGACTGCATAAACCCAGTGGTCTCAGCTGCTCTCCTCACGTGGCTTCCCCTCAAGGCCTTTCAGCATCTTTATTGAATTTGGATGCTCTCTAACTGCTGTTTATATCTTTCTTGTATTGTGGTGCCCAAAACTGCCCCCAGCACTCAAGGTGAGGCTGCCCCAGTGCAGGGCAGAGCAGGACAATCCCCTCCCTTGCCCAGCTGGTGATGCTGTGCCTGATGCCTCCCAGGACAGGGTTGGCCATCCTGGCTGCCAGGGCACTGCTGACTCAGATTCAACATTCACCGGTGTCCAGTCTGTGGGGACCTTTCTGGATTCCCAAGATTGCTCAGAAATCATCAAAAGTTGTTTTGCTATGACGTCAGCCAGATCTTTGAGGATTCTTGGATGAATCCCATCAGGCCCCATAGATTTGCAGGGATCCAACTGGAGCAGCAGAGCCTGCACAGTTTCAGGGTTGACTTGGAGTTGACCATTCTTGCAGTCATGGTCTTCCAGCTCAGGACACTGAGACTCCTTTTGTCCCTCATTCATGTTGAAGAGAAAGGCAAAGAATGAGTTAAACATCTCTGCCTTGTCTCTGTCCCTGTTTGTGAGGTGACCATCCTCACTTTGTAATGGACCAATGTTATTTTTACACTGTCTATTGCCATTAATATATATGAAAATATCTCTTTTTCTTGTCACCCACATTTCTGGCACACTTCAACTCCAGTTGAGCTTTGGCTGCATGATTTTTCTCAGAACAGTGGCCAGCAACATATCTGTATTCTTTCCATGTCACCTGACCTTGCTTTTACTGGGCATACACTGTTCTTTCTTGCCCTATTTCCAAGAGAGCATTCCTGTTCTGACAAGTTGGCCTTCTGCCTCACCTGCTTGATTTCCCAGTTTGGGAATTGCCTGCTCCTGTGCCCTTAGGAGGTGATGTTTAAAAAGTGATCAGCATTGATGGACCCCAGCATCTGCAAAAACACTTTATCAAGGGACATCACTAGTTTTTCTAGCAGTCTGAAGTCTGCTTTCCTCATATCCAGAGCTGAGGTTTTGCAGGCACTTTTCCTTCTGTCAACAGGGATTTTAACTCGATCTCTTCAGGGTTGCTGTGGCCAAGATAGCTGCCAATCTCCACTTTGCTCGTGTGATCCACTCTGTTGAGAAGCAGGTGATCAAGGAAGGCATCTTTCCAAGCCAGCTCCTTTATGACCTGTTCTATAAAGTTGTCATCCAGGACTTTTAGGAATCTTCTGGCCCAGGCTTTACCAGCTGTGTGATGCTCCCAGTTAATTTCTGGTGAGTTGAAGTCCCCCACAAGGACAAGGGCGGTTGACTTGAAAGTGTCCTTTAGTTCCTCAAAGAACTGGCATCATCATCCTGGGTAGAAGGTCTAGAGTAGACTCCCACAATGACATCCACATTATTTGTTTACCACTTGATTCTTATCCAGAGGCTCTCAACTGTACCATTGTCTGCTGTGAACTCCATTCATTCTAACTCTTATTATACGCAATCTTGCCCCCTGCTTCTGCTTTGCCTATCCCCCCTGAAGAGCCTGTAACTATGAACAGAGCACTCCAGATTTCCAGACTGAAACTGTAGCATCCTTAAAAATAGCCTATTAGTGTCTTGCTCATTTGCTCGTATACTATTTAGCCTGCTCACTTCTTCCTGTAGCTCCTTCACCTGGCAACACAACGGTTCAACCACAGCACACCTGCAAAACAAGTGCCAGCTGACCCAGCCTTGCAAAGAGGCATCAGGCATTCCTGGGAACCTGTGAGCTGCAGAGATACATCTACCAGCAGCAGGTCTGGATGTCTGGAGGCCTCTGACTTGGAGGCTTCAGTGACTTCCTCAGCTACAGGGGACTGAGCTTGACTGCATGTCAACACCATAAGGCAGGAAGCTCAAACTAGTACGTTAATAAGACTGGGGCTAAAAAGGTCTCTTTGCTCTTTCTTACAAGCTACTGAGTTTGTTTGTTGCTTCTATTGGCTCCTCCTGGACGGGCAAAAGAGGAGCCCTTCTGGCACACACTGCTCGGTGAACTGCTGTGCAAACTGAGGTGCCACACCCTCAGTGACATGCCACCCTCTGGGGCACTTGAGGTACCTGGAGACATTTAAAACTCCTTCATTTGCTCCCAGCACCACCTGGTTGGCTCCAGGGGCTTCTGCATCATAATGAGTCTTGGGGCTGCTGCACAGGCTCCTGAACAAATGCCTGAGATCATGTTATTTTTTTTTTTTCAATGGCATGAAGCCTCTAAGGCCTTCTATCAGAAAGAGTAGAAATGCTTAATAATACATGCTGCTATTGAGATTTAAATATTAATGTTTCTACACCTTCATATTTTCAGACTGTTTTGTATAAAAATGTTGTCCTTTATTAAGTCACTGAGCTTTTGTGGGAAGTATGTACTCCTATAGTATTTAGAAGTAAAAAAGAAAAACCATGCTTTTTTTTTTTTATGAGACAAATATATGTAAGAAAAGTTTAAAATATGTTTAACTTGTTAGACAATCTGATTTCCCCCAAATTATTATTTTTTACAACAAAACAGTGTTGTTAAGTTTGGTTATTATGCTCAGCATAGCTTCAGAGCTGGAATCTCAGATTCTCTACAAAACTAAATGTTGTAAAGTGCTTTGACTAATGTAATTGTTAGATGTTCCCTGACTAGCTAATGACTACATACTTGTATTGATATTATGGGATGGTCCCTTCGGGGAAAGCTTCATATTGTTTCCTGTCAGCGTGAGTCAGTTTGCCTGCTGAAATGAAGTGCTACAGGCAATTCAGAGTGTTCAAGAATAAAGTCTGATTAGTTGATGCTGAGGTACACCTGTACATGGCAAATAAAACACTTAGTATGAGCTAATAATCTAAATGGTTCCCTAAAAAGAAGCATTAAGACACCACATAGTCATTTTTCATAAATAACAGTTAAGTGGGTGATTTTTTTAACATTTCCATGTGGGATCTTAAAATACACATAGATGAGATTTTCTTTGCTTTCTAGTTGCAAAGGTCTAGTTGTAAGAGAAGAAAATATCATGGAGAATGAAGAAGAAATTTCCAGGTTTATTCTAGTTTGAAATTTTGCAGAAATGAAATTTCTCTTCATATATTTTTCATATTCCCTGCATTACCAGGCAAAACAAGTTTATTTTTCTGATTAAATTATCTATTTAAGGATCAGTATCTAACAATTTCTTTGAGATGCAGATTGAGAAAGTGATGCTTCTAAAGCTGAAGGGCTTACTGAACTTCAACAGATGTAGAAATCAATCTGAAGTATTATGATAGATTTCACTGACTTGGTCTCTGGTCAAAGTCCTATATATGCCCAGAGCCTAAGCTGGGTACTTATAATAGTGTATGAAAAAATATACATAGGTACTGTCCCAGTTTAAAAGACAGGTGTCTGCCAAGGAAGTTGGGAACATTCCTGGAATGCAAAAATTACCCCCTCCCTCCAAATTATTATACCTTTGAAATTACAGGGCTTTCAGGCAGATATGGGATATGAATATATATTAAAAAACCATACAAACAACAACAAAAGCAACAACAATAATTAAAAAAAAAAAAGTAAAAAAAAATGACAACATTTTCTCTCTCCCTTCAAGCAATTTCTCTTTGGTGTAGTATGACCACAAGTGGCAGAGGTACTGGCGGCTCATGTGGAGGCAGAGGAGGTGCAGTGACTCCTCCGGCGATGCAGGGATGCTGTTGGCTCAGGCGGCCCCAAAGGATGGCTGAAGGGAGCCCTGACAGCCTCAGGGAGGGAGGATGGAGGAGTCACCTGGCTCTCAGGTGTCTGGTGCGGTGTCCTGGCGATGGCAGCAGCAGCCGCCAGGGTTCTAGTCAGCAGCTGGGAGGTGTGGGAGGTGCTCCCTCTGGAGAGAGAGGAGATGGGGGCCCAATTTTCCCTGAAGCACCCGTGCAGATGGCGAGGTTCTCTCCCGGCGAGGGCGGGCACTGAGAAAGTCCCAGTCCACCAGCTGCTCCCAATGGTAAGGAATGCTTCTCTGTCACAGCGAGTCCCCTGGGCAGGAAAAATCCAGCACCAAACACCACAATCATCTCCCTTCCAAGCTGAGTAAAGACTGCCCTACTCTCAGCTAAGAATCTGCCAGAACCATTCCAATGGTACGCCAAGGCACTCAGCCACTTCTGTTAACTCAATTACCTCCTATTCATCCTTCCTGGGTGTCATCCCCTTCTCCCAGCATCTTTTGCAGATAACAGATGGGAAGAAATTCCCCTGAAAAACCCAACCCAGAATACATACCCTGCTTTACTGATGTCTGCTAGGGGAATTAAATCCTGCAAATGAAAAGATGGTGACAGCTTGCTACTGCTTTCCCTACATGATTTTCCAGTCAAATATCAGAGAGTTACCAAAAGCTTATCCAGTCCATGTCTCAGGTCCAAGCTCTGCAGCAGTATTGCAAATATCCCTTGAGAATACAGCACATCACCTTTTAGCCTAGTAACCACCCACAAACACACAAAGAGGAAGAAAAAGCTCAGAGGTACAAAACAGTGACAGTTATTCTGCTAGTCTCAAGGAAGCAAAACAAGACAAATCCATTATTTATTTTCTCTATGAGGTAGCCAGATGCATTCAGGATGCAAACATACATAACAACCATAATGGAATCCTATGGTGGATTAATACCCTGTCACATATATTAGAAAACGTTTCATTGTATAAAGACCGACAGAGTAAAGCAAAGATGTTCAAGGTGCTTTAATGAACAAAAAAGTGGCTTTAGATGTGATAAGTCCTGTAATGTCATTGTTGATGATTTCTGTGCTTTAGAGTTGTTTCATCTATTGAGATGCATATTAAATGATCTTAAATTGTTTAACTGCTGGTGCAATTGCCACAAGGCTATTTTTCAGTCATGCTTACCTCTTCCAAGAGAGGGCACGAACACACTCCAACAAAACACCTGCTCCCAGGACCTCAGCTGAAGGGAAGGACAACCAAAACCTTCAGGAGAGGGAGAGGAAACAACATGCAATAAAACATGTTGAGGCTCAGGCTAGTCTGCACTCATTGAAAAAATACCTTTTTCTACTACAGGCACAGGAAAAGAGGTCTGACGTTTAGAGCATGGCTGGAATAGTTGGAAGAGGTAGTACAGGATATGTCAAACTGATAGTGAAGGAAAAACCTGCCATTGAAGGCTTCATTTCGCTTAGATAGAACTTTGCCAAACTAAGTCTGCAGGATAATTTTTAAAATTGGAAATATCAGTTTTGCATTCAAATTCTATTAAACATTCAGCACAATCTATTTGATTAATGTTCAGAATAAAATTGGCAAAAAACATGTTAGATTCATATATTAAAAGCTGCAATTTTTCCACTAGGGATGTCTGTGTATATGTGTAGTACCTGTATTTCTGAGAAAATCATTTAAATTTGGCATAGGAGGATTTGCTGTCCATAATATGTCTTTTCTGAAGGCATGTAAAGCTCACTTAACACATGGTCAGCAGGACTTGTTAGACTTTGTCTGCAAAATTCTCTGGAAATATGGTTTGTAATGGTCAGACTCTACCTTGAATTTGCAAGATGGAATAAATGTCCTAGCAACTTGTTCCACATTGCTGCAGGCTACTACATCACTGAGACTCAGAAGTAAGAGTAAATGCAACATCTCCTATATCTACCTTGCTAGATTTCCAGAGATTTGAAGAAGAAAAGATTCTCACTAAGAAATGGAAAGAAAAAACCAAAAAGAAACCACTGTTTGTTGAAGAATAAGGAAAAAAAAAGAAAATTAAGTAAGGGGATTTTAGGATGAGAATGAACATAATGCAAGGCAAGATTGGAAAAACACAAGATTGGAACAGCCAAGAGAGGAAAAGAGTCCTGGAAAGAGAAAACCATGGAGCACTGGCACTAATGTTTGAGATAACAAGCTGATGTCCTTGCTGAAGCCAGGAACCTGCTATGGTAACGGAACCTTAAATGAGCTTTGGCTAGTGGGAAGATGGTCAAGACCACAAAGTGTACAGGCTGGAAAGAAAAAAGGAGCTACTGAGTCAGCTCTGAGCTGAAAAATGGAAGCAAGAAATTGCTCATTGAACCACAAACTGCAATCCCCACATTGTGAAACACGGCAAAGTAATACCAGTTCTCTGCAAGAATTGCTTTATGAAGTAGAGGCTGATAATATACTGCTGCTCGTGGTTATGTACTTTAGGTCAAATGGCAGATATCAGTGCTCATGTCATCTGAAAGATAGCTGTGCTGATGATGTGCACAACATAAATTTCTGTTTGGAAATGTAGCAGGAAATTACATTTCTTTACTGAAAATTATGAATATGGTTTTTTTTACACAGCATTAACAGGAATGCCAGAGTTAAATCAGCCTATGAAAAGGCATTTCCAATATTTCCAGTCTTTCATGTGTTTCCATTTACAACCTCAAAGTTTGTTAACAGAGGGAAGTGTTGTATGAGAGTTTGTAGGTGTTTGCAGACAATATAGACTGCAGAAGAAGAAAGGTTTCATGCTTCTGTAGCCTTCCCATTGCTGACAATGGAATCTAATTATCCAAAGGCAACATTTAGTTTCTTTCACCAAGGCTATTAACCTCCTTCCATAGATCTGCTGGGTTCCTAAATACTTGCTTGCTGTGTAATCTTGATTCATCCCTACAGATGGTCAATCCTGGTCTCTCAATGACGCAATGGCTGTTTACGAAAAGAAAATATGTGATTGTGAGACTAATTAAAGTCTTTAACTTTGGTTTTGGGTAGCTGTTGGTTCTGTGATTGTAGTATTTTCTTAATGCTGGGGTTCTGTTATTATCACGTTGGAAGGTTCTTTTAGGAAGGAAAACATGCGTTGCTTGGTAATAGATATTTTTATAACAAACTGCCTAACTTTGGGTTAACCAAGCCTTTTGTAAAATTAAAAGGCAGATTGATTTTATGAAGACAGAAACACTGATCTTTGGAATTCCTTAGTGTGTCATTTTTGGCCTACTAAATGAAAAGGAAGAAACTATAATGCCATATTTTTTATTTTTCCAAAGACTCACAATCTTTTCACAAATAGACTGGGTGTCAATCTATATGCATGTGTCTCAAGAGTTACCTATAAATTATTTTCTTGCATTATTAATACATCTGTTTTATTATACAATGACTGCTACAACTGGTTCCACCTACATCTGTAGAAATACATGAAAGATTTTAGTAATGCAGATTTTTGCTGTCTCCTTTAGCAACCTATATTTAATGCTTTAAGGATTAGTAGCATGATATGACAAGTGCTTTCCACTGTTTCTTTGTTAAAGTGTGCCTGCCTCTAGGTCCATAGCTTTCAGATGCAACTCCCCTTCCCACCTTCTTGTCAAACCAAAGAGGGATAGTCACTGGGTAGCATAATTTTCTCTCTTTTCCTGTTTCTCATGCACATATATTTTTTTGAACTCTGTCCAGGTTCAATCAGGTCCAGTAAGCAGCAAGAAATTTGAACAAGTAAATATTAGGGGTGTATCATTTTATTAGCAATTTTTAATCAGTAATTTTATCTCATCAAATGCTGCATTGTTGGTAGTTTGCCCCTGAAATTAAATGCTTTCCACCAGGAAAATAATTCAGTGGAATGCAGCTACACACTAACTTTGTTCAAAAGATTAAGGAAAAGACAGGAGCATAAAATTCTCCTGTTTTCTTCATATGCTTAACATGCAAAGATATCTATCTCCTGCCAGAACTTTATGAAAAACCACAAAGAATCAAATGAGGCCCTTCCACTCATCACTGACTTCTGTGGATTTTGGACCAAACCCTCTATGCACAGCTAGCAAAGTAAATGTTCTGGTCCTTCACATAAACAAATATGAAGAAAAGGTCATTATATTTATTTTTTCGTGCTATCTTTGACTACAAAGTTATATTCAAAATGCAGGTTCCATTGAAATGATCATTGATTTTGGTTGGCTTTGCATTATCCGTGATGTTAATTTAGTAGAGCAGTAAGGGAAAGTCATACTTTTATAATCACAGAAAAGAATTTCCCTCAAACTAACTTTATTCTCAAAGAAGGGTAGAGCAGACAGAGAAAAGAGGCGTGAAGCCTCTACAGGAGGGGTCTCACTACCTTCAGGTTTATATATGCTTCAGGACTGGATTAATACACACTAGTTTTAAGCATAAAAGTGATAGTGGGTGTTCAGTATGACTTTTGTGGTGTAAGAGTTAGACAAATTATTCTTCACCAAATTTTAGAAGGAAGGTGGGTGTATTCAGCCAATGATTAACTAATAATTCAGTTTTTTGTTTATTTTTGTGGGGGGGGGTTTGTTGTTTTTAATTTTTGTTTTAGTTTATGGATCTTGATCTTGTGGGTAAGAAATAACAGAATCCATTGTGCTGATGTTGCTTTATGCTTGTCTCCCAAATAGATTTTATTAAAGAGCAATTTCTGATACATAATTATAGAAGTACCAAAGAGCTCAGCTATAAACACCACTCTACCCAAATATCTGTTCTTAATTTTATTGTATGTAATACAAAGTTCCGTGAAACTTATAATAAAACCTAATTAAATATACTTTATACTTTTTTTCCAGTTGGGCAGATTGAAGCTACAGCTTAATTCCCTTGCACCCTGTAAATGCACATTATTTTTTTAACTTTGGCATGAATGTCCAGCCGCTGTTTCCTCTGGGGATATATTCTCAGCAGAAAGGAGAAGAGAAAAGAGAAGAGAAGAGAAGAGAAGAGAAGAGAAGAGAAGAGAAGAGAAGAGAAGAGAAGAGAAGAGAAGAGAAGAGAAGAGAAGAGAAGAGAGAGAAGAGAAGAGAAGAGGAGGAGAGGAGAGGAGAAGAAGAGAAAAAAGAAAGCTAGTAGAAAAAAATTATTGAAAAATACAAGCTTAAGAGCAATAGGCTTAGAAGCACTTTTTATACCATCTGGTACATTTGTGAATGACTAGGTTTATCAGAGAACTGTTCAACAGTATGGGACTATGTCATTCAAAGGGATACAAGTTTTTTTTATCAAGGCTGTGAATGATATGAAATCTTTCTTTTAAAATGTGCAGTTCGTACTGCTGTATCAACTACAGTTGTAGCAGAAGTTAAAGTAACTATAAACAGTAATGTTTTCGACTAATAATATCTTGAATAGTTTTTCTTTTTTTTTTTTATCTTGTAATAGGTAAGTTCAGATCACCCCATAACCAGAGTGTAATGAAATTGTCAACATTTTCTTCATTTCTTCTTTTCCTGACAAATGGTGTGAACATATCACCTTTTTCTCTTAATGGAAAACCTAACTGGAATACATCAAAATGCTATTAGGTTTTTCATTTTCTACCACAATTTAATGCTGGGGAATGCATGCAACCTTCATCTGCACACGACTGTAAAATATTCCCTGTCCCTGATAAAATGACTGCAATGGAAAATCAAGCAGAATTGTTCTCTGTTTTGTATTGCTATTCCTTTGTTACAGTCTCTCCCTGACTGTGTGTAGGAGGATTATCAGGGCTGCGCAAATACACATGGGTTATATTTCTAAAATGTGCTAAAAATGACTTAAATAAAATGTTAATGTGTAAAGATGTTTAATTAAAGGTCCTTCATCTTCGGCATTACCTTGCTTCATCTTACATTTCTTCAAAAATAAAAATATTGAAGCAAACAATGCATTTGTCATCTTTCAGGAGATGTTGATTTTAATATTATGTAGAAAATAGGGAAAAAGATCAAATACCCTCATCCCGAGGGAAATATCTGTAACCTATTCGTTGTTTAATTCATTTTGTCATGAGCTAAACTGATAGTGTGGTATAAAATAAATCTAGGCTTGCATACATAATATAAGTCAACACAGATCCTAAAAATGAAATCCTTCATCTATAATATTACATCTTACAAGATCAAATCATGTTCCTTTCTGAGGCAATTTCTTTAAATGGAAGCAGAATTGGGTCCTTGCAAAGGATTCCTCAAAGAGAAAACCCATGCCACAGTGCATAAAAAAATCTCTAGTGTAACCTAAGTGCAAAATGCACCATTATTATAGCAGATTTCTTTAACAATATAATGTACTAAATATCCTAGTATGTCTTATTTATTTTACAATTAAAAAGTAAATAAAATGTTTTGTTATGTAGTAATTATTTTTGTGTCTAAAGCAGTTATAGTAAATAAAATGGAACTTCACCAATTTTTATGAATAAATAAACTTATTCTTGAAAGACCATCAACATTATTAACTTGCCTTTGTCTAAAGACATGAATTGTTTTCTGAAAATTGTCTCTTGTAATTTAATAATTTATATACATGTATGTGTGTATAGTCAAAAATTCCTATCAGACTAAATCTTTCTATTAACAGAAGTTAAGGAATCAAATAGGAAATAATGTAAAACATTTTGTTTCAGCTAGAAAATTTTATCCAAAAGGATTTTACAAAGAATGAAGAAATAAGATAAGAAATATTTTCACTTTTACTTTCTTAATCAATACATTATGTGCAGAAGAAATCAAAGTTCTGGAATAGTTGTTTCAATGTAAAAGTATGTAAATAATCAGAATTAGTTGTTGGTTAATCCCAAAATTTCTGGAACTAAAATCAAAGCAGAAAAACTAAAACGTGTTGGTTTTTTTTCCTCCAAGCATCCTACATATGTTCTTATGCATTCTGAAAAATAAATCTTTCTAGGAAGAGAATATAAGTTTTTGAATAATTGTAATCCAACTGTAAATAATAATAACAACAACAATAATAATATTAATATTGATATTTTTTGTTTAAGGTTGTGTTGATTTAAGGGGTGACTTCGTAGCAGTGATCCCCATTGTCAGTTAGCAGCACCTAGACCTGGCCTACTGAGGCTGCAGAGGCAGCTGTAGACAGGTGTCCTGCCCTTCTCCATGCTCATCAGCGGGCTGTGGCTATTGTCTCAGCCAGAGACATTGCCAGCCCCTAGGAAAACCAGAGATCAAATGTAGGGGTCATTAGCTAGCACCTTTTGGTCTTGCTATAATAACATCCCGATTGCATACATGGCAATTTACATAGCATTACCCATTATGCTTTGTGCTGCAATTTTGCTTTTGGAGGTCATTCTAACTTGATTAACTCTCTCTTAAGAGTGCCTTTCCAAAGCATCAAAGCCCTGCATTTACACATTTTGCTCTATTCCTTGTTGGCATTTTCTTTAAACTAAGGTGCTGTGTGGAATTGTACTGGGAGTCCTGAAAATATAACCATTAAAAATATCCGTAAGGCAAGACCCAAACCCTCCAATAACAAAATGTCCAATTAAAGCCAGCTAGGTGGCCTTGGTGGGCTTACAGCCTTTCTGAATTTGCAAACCTCAGTAGATACTTATAATTGCTTTTTCTGTATTATTTATTTGTTTTATCTGTAATTAGATAGACTGTCTGCCTCCCTTGTTCATTTTCTTCAGCATTAGCTGTTCACAGTGGATGTTCCTTCCACTAGGTACCTGTCAGAATTTTGGATTCCATACCCATTATCAAGATTGATAGCAGTTATCAAACCTCAAAATACGCGTGTGTTTTTTAAATATTAGCTGTCACAGCGTGATAAGTTGTGCTGGATTGTATGTTACATAGTGTAGCACAGAGCCCAGTGGGGCTCAGCTTTAAAGAACAACATACTGAACTCGATGGTAAGAGCACAGAAGCAGCAATACACAGACAGAGACACACAGGCACACGTTCACAACTGGTTTTCAATATTTGATGAAAATCTATAAAAAGTGTCCAACATCCTTATCTTCTGTTTTCCAACATGAGTCACATGAGTAAAATGGAAATTTTGGGTTTACATCTGATAGACTGAATATAATTTGTTGTAAATTTAAAAAAATTGGTTAAACAGAACATGCATAAAGGTTAAAATATTGCAGAGAAATGCAAATACAGGAAAGAACAAGTGCAAATTGACTGGTATTATATAGGAGGGAGTGGGTAATCATGGTCTGTTATGCATTTTACTGGGTAGCGGTATACCAAAGCATTAGGACATGTCTGGAAAATGTGATCCATAACACATCTACTGAATCACTGTGAAATCCTTATTATTTTGGAATTTTAAATAATTCCTTTCTTAGGATAACTTATAATCCTTTAAAAAAAAGCAATCATGAGATTTTTATTACACTCTATTTTTAATATAGCAGTAAAAATGAGTGTTGTTAGTGCTTTAGAGGCAACATACATATGTGCATCTGTATGTGCATAATAGCATCTTTGAGTCCAGTCTTTCTTTTACACTCCTAAATAATCTCAAAACATTTTGCACATTCTTTTCTGCCTAAATTTGCATATTAATACAGTCTAATTGGCTACTTTTGTAGCCTTTAATGTTATCTGCAGTATTCAGATATCTTTAATAAAGAAGCTGTAGAACAGTTTTTGGCTCTTTAATGGGGACTTTAAAAGTATATAATTATCCCTTTGTGCATAGAAACTAACAGAAACACTCTTATACTGACAGAGGATTGCCTACTATTATTTATTTTTTTATTTCTTTAAAAGGTAGTGGTGAAGACTTCCCTTCTAGTGAGCTAAATGTGGTATTTTAATTAAGTGGAAAACTTGAAAAGGGAAGCTTTTTGCAGAGGGGGCTCAATTGCTTCTTACAACCTTTCTGAAAAGGGCAGAGTGTTAAAACAAACCTCCCACTTTTATTTTCAAAAGGAAAAAAATCAGAAGCTAAAGATAATCTCTCCATTAGTATTATTAAAAGTGTTCGGCTTTCTTCACATGCTTTAGAAGCAGACAGACTTGTCATGAGCATCACATTTGCAAGCACTGTCACAGCTACTGAAGGCTCTGGTAAAAGCACAGAAGTATGTTAACAGTAACTGCAAGCAGCCTTTGGGGAACAATAGGCTTACCTATACTGTGCCCAGCTATTCAAAAAAACAAGTTGCTTTATTATACTCCATACTCGCTTTAGTGCTCATATAGTGCTTGACCCAGCCTCATTTTTTGAAGTACTGTCACTAGTTCTAAACACCTTTTTTGTTCCCTTTGGATTAGCTAATTTGGCTGTTACAGCATTCACCAAAATAACACTGAATCTAGTGTGTAACATCTGATATGTTTACTCTGCTAGAGAGAGAAGCCTTCCTTCAAAGTTTCTTCCATATTTTTTTCTGTGCACACACGTATTTGATCATTTGCCTTCTAAAAGAAAGGAAGAAAGAATGATCTAAAATTTATTTAATTATCTTGACAGATACATGTTGAAAATAATATATATAAAAAGTCTTTGGTATTAAGACAATAGGAAAAAAAGTAACTCAAGATTTGCAGAACAACTGTAATAGTATCATTAGTGCCATAAAACTTCTCAAGCATGTCAGAATCTCTCAGCAAGAACAATGTGGGCCACTGTTTGAAAAGCCTTATCTAACTAGGGAGTAATTTCTGTTTGGATTTCACTGTGTTGTTCTGGCAATTAATCTGCTGCATGTTGGTTGCATTGTTGAATAAAAGTATTCTTCAGCTTGCTGGGTGGATGCCATAGGGTGATGGAAAGTGGGCTAAATTTGCATGACCATACTTTGTCTGTTGTAGGAAAGCTGTGGCTGCAGTATAATCAAGCTGAATCAGTAACCAGCTAGAATAGTGTTTTCAGATCTTTTTTTTTATGTAGGTCAAGTAAGTCCCTAACTGACACACTTTTATAGGATTAGGCAAGATCTAACTAGGTTTGGCATCTAATCTGTTTTAGACAGTGGTTCATTTTTTCTATCATTTCTATCCATAGGGAGGCAAGGTCACACAATATGTAGACAGAATAGACTGTACTTCTGCATGAAAAATAAAACCAGGGTAAGAGGGGCCATTTTGAAAGAGTCTGAAACTGTATTCCATTTCATGCATTGTGAAAAAAATTCAGTCTATTGCCAAATGGTGAAATAGACTTTCTAATAGCAAAAAGTTACATGTAGGTCTTGATAGGTAGTATAGCAATCCAGAAACGCCATAGTATTTTAAACATTTTTTACTTGTTGAAGCATAGAAATGACAGTCACTGCTTCTGTTACATTTAAAAAAATTCATCTCCTGGTCTTTAAAAAGCAAGAAGCTAAAACCACCTGAGCTCATATGTTTCAGATGACCAAACAGCCAAACCAATGTGTTTCAGATGTCCAATAACCAAAAGGTGAAAATATCACAAATTGATAAAAATGTGTCTCTGAACATGCTGCCTAATTCTTCTTTCTCAGCTATAAAAGTAGATGCAGAAGTAACAAAATACATAAAATACATTCAATAATTTTATTTTCCTGAAGATACTGTGTTAAATAATTAATTATTACCCACAAATAAATAAGCAAACAAACAAAATACCAAAATCAAAAAACCAAACCAAAGCAAAACAAAAGACATCTTCATGATCCCCATTGACTCTTCAATTGCAATAAAAATAATTATTGTTCAAGGCAGTTGTTATATAACATATAAGAATTATGATTTCCTCTCTAGTTATCCACAACTGATTCTTCCTTAAAGGAAACCTGGATGTGTGTCTTGGCAGGAATATTGAAAAAGTCACAACAATTTTTTGTTCATTATAGTAATTTCCACTTATAAAGAAACCCAGACAAACACCTAAGCATCCAGGGCCAGTCATCAAAACCAGCTTCTTACCCAAAGAAGATATTTCTTTAGACGTGCAGCAAAACAGAAGTGAAACAAAATGTCAATCCAATGTCTGCCTCCCCTGGAAAACAATCTATATAAATTATATGGAATAAAATTGCTTATATAGTGTGATCAAGTACTTTTATATGAAAAAAATCTGAGATTTAATATGCTGGAATTTTGTATTTCCTCTTGCCATGGCCACTGGAGAATGTGTCTCCCTCCAGCTCACTGCTGTGAGTTACTTATGGAAAATAAGTGCAAAGAATGCAATTCTCCCTCTCACATGCTACACCTGGCTTGTGGATAAAGATAACCGGCTCAATGTCCCTGTTGCTTCCAGTTCTTCTTTTCTTCAGATGGCTTAATTCATCACAAGTAAGGAAAGCAATAAAATATATGGGAGAAGCAAGTGCAGCAGCATGAACATAAAATGTGCCTTTTATATATTCAAATTCATATCCAGTTGTAGGAAATATTCATGACTAATATTAAACTAAGCCCAGAATTAGGCAAAATGCAACAGACATATATTGAAGTGAGCATTTTATTATGTGCTATGTCAGTCAGATTAAAGAAAAGAGTGCATGACACCGACAGGATATTGCATGTATATCAAGCAATCTATTTATATATGACAGGGAGGGTTTGATTTCTGGAAGGAGTGACAACCCAATGAAATAACTGCTCGCCTTCAAAATTACTATAGTCTAAATGTATACCCTTTAGAATACAATTTTAAATTACAATTAACAAAATGTAGATAAATATATTTGAGAATCAATTCTGACATACAGAATCAAGAAAGAAGAAATAATCTCCAAAGATAGCAAGAGGTTTCTGAGTGCCATCAGCACCCTGACTCTGAAAAACTGTATGAAGGAAGCACAAGGTATTTCTCTGAGAATCCCAGAGAAGGTAATTTAATAAAAGAGCTAATTCGTTTGATGCAAAAAAAGCCTTGAAGTAGAAGTGGGGGTGGGAAGTCATATTCAGCTTTTTTTTTGTTCTGACAAGACCAACATATAAATTGCAGAAGTGGATCTGCTGTGATAAACAATATCTGATCAAGGTATGAGCATGTTTGTAATACTAAATGTAGTGTCTCATGTACTTCAGTGCTGTTCTAGGAAAGTTTTGTTTATTGCTTCAGTGTTTTTGGTCAGTTGCTTCCTGCTCTGGTGTAACATTGAGTAAATATCTGCAAAGACAGAAACTTTGATGCTACAAAAGAGATAATCACTGCACCATTTTTAAGTAGTCCTTCCTGGAAGAAAAAAAAATCAAAACACAAAACCCTGTAAAGAACTAAAGCTGAACCCACTAACTTAATCGCCTGCAAAGATAAAGTCCATTGAAACAGAAACTCTTTGAGTTCACAATCATTACACTTGGATGCTTATATAAGAGAGCAGGATAAAGGAAGAAAAAGAACTATAGATGGTCAATTTACTTTATTTATTTTTCTAGAATTATCATTTGCATGACTGTTACATGTTTCTAGGGTTATCTGGGCAGAACACATACAGCCCATCTGACACACAGTCTATAAAGTCAGCTTGCGTGAGAAAAGCAGATATTCCATTTGAGACACGTCAACCAGAATTCTAAGCAGTAATGACAATCACTGTAGTCAAATCTCTTGCACTTATTTCCATGAGGTTTCAGCAATATCCATTTGGTGCATTTGGGGGAGCTATAGGACAGATGCAATCACACATGGCTTTACACATCAATAATTTCAAACTGTATTTTCTCATAACCTTTCCTTCTTTGTTCAAAAGGGGACTTCCATTTTAAATTGTAGTCTATGATTTTTGAAACGGATGTTAAAGTGTCTTGCTGACAAATTCTTCTGGTTGGTTTTCTTCTCTCTCTTCTTCTTCTCCTTCTTGCTGTTTTGAAAAGCCATCATGGTAGCTTTATGTGAAGGTGAAAGGTACTAGACTGTAAGGCGACAATTAAGCTCCCATTTTTTTAGTAGGATTGCTATGAGGATTATGTATTTAGGAGATTCTAATCAAAGTTGCACACTGATGTTAAAATTCAGCATATATTAACTACTTATAACGAGAGATTAAACCATTTCCATAACACACTACTAACATCTTAGTCTGAATATTTTCTACTTCCAAATCTCACTCTACATTAAGCTTGATTACTTGTGGCTTCATAATGCATTTGCTAATATCATCTTAATCCTTCAGTGGCATTATGTTGTATAACAATGAATAACGACCCAGATACAGGAGCTGCTGTATCACAAGATCCAAGGAAGATTTACTGCAAGGAAGCAAAATTATCTGAGGTTGTCATGCTTAAATAATAATTATTAACATGGGCTAAGAAAAGCCTGGTCTACAATTGGATAAAAGCTGCTAAAAGCCAGGGTGATCTTTACCTTTTCATCTCCAGCTTGAACTTCTACTAAAAGCAGGTGCTTCCTGATGTCACCCTGAGTACCACCATGGCTGCAGATTTATATGTTCTTGCACCCTAAACTAAAATTAAAGCAGTTTCTTAAAAACACTTAAAAAAATGAAAGTCCTCTAACAATGAAGTATATGATTAAACAACCTTTTTGTGATACAAACAATGCATTTTGAAAATGTCAATGCTTTCTTATTTTTTGTTGAAAAAATAAAGTGCATTTACAATTGAATCTAAAGTGCCTTTGTGATCAAAAGTGAAGGCAGAATTTCACTATCATGCACCAGCTCTTGGATAGGGAAACCAGGGCCACATAAATGGAACACAATTTAACTATATTCATGAATCCGAGAGCTCTTTTTCAGCTGGGCATAGTATCCTTCTTTACTTCCTATCTTCAGCTATTGTGTAGCATTGCATGTTTGTTACACTCTGTTGCAGAAGTAGCTGTATTTCACTTCATTTAACTAATTCTTCTCTCTACACAGAAAAATGGGTCTTTTGGAATGAACAGCTTGATACAGATATAGATGTTCACTATCACATTATCATTCTTATCAGAGCTTGGAAAGTTTCTGAATGCAGTATGAGAGTTTTGGATTTGAGGGAACCAATTTATTTTTCTTAATTCTGTTAGGCAATCAAGCTTGAGATCCTCTCACACATGCCTAGGAGGTAAAAGAATCACAGAATTTTTAGAGTTGGAAGGGACTTCTGGAGATCTAGTCCAACTTCCCTTCCAAGGCAGGGTAATTTGGAGCAGGTTACACAGGAACTCATCCAGGTGGGTTTTGAATGTCTCCAGAGGAGGAGACTCCATGATCTCCCCAGGAAGCCTGTTCCCTGTTCTCTGCCTCCCCCAGTGTAAAGAAGTTCATCCTCATGTTGAGGTGTAGCTTCTTGTGTTTTCATTTACAGCCATTACTCTTCTTCCTGTCACTGGACACCACTGAAAACAGTCTGGCACCATCCTCCTGACAGCCATCTTTGAGGTATTTATATGTATTGATGAGATCCCTCTCAGTATTCTCCAGACTAAACAGGCCCAGCTCCCAAGGTCTCTCCTCATAAGAGAGAAGCTCCAGACCCCTCATGTCCCTTGTGGCCTCTGCCAGGCCCTCTCCAGTAGCTCCTTGTCTTCCTGGTACCGAGGAGCCCAGAAGTGGCCACAGCACTGCAGGTGTGGCCACGCTAGGGCTGAGCAGCTCACCTCCCATGACCTGCTGGCCACTCTCTTCCCGAGGCACCCCAGGATGCCACCGGCCCTCCTGGCCACAAGGAAACACTGCCAGCTGATGGTTAGCTTGTCATCCCAGACTCTCAGTTCCCTCTCCCCAGAGCTGCTTTCTGGCAGGCCAGCCCCCAGCCTGTGCTGGTGCTTGGGTTATTCCTCTCCTGGTGCAGTGCCAAACACTGCCCTTGTTGAACCTCATTAAGTTTCTCTCTGCCCAATTCTCCAGCGTGTCCTGCTGAATGTCAGCACAGCCTTCAGGTGTATCAGCCACTCCCCCACTTTGATATCATCAGCAAACCTGCTGAGGGTATATTCTATACCTTTGTCCAGGTCATTGATAAACAGGTTGAATAAGGCTGGACCCAATATTGATCCCTGAGGAACACCACTGACTGCAGACCTCCAAGTGGATCCTGCTTTGCTGATCATGGTGCTCTGAGCTCTGCCATTCAGCCAGTTCTTGATCCAGCTCACTGTCCATTCACCTGACCCACATTTCCTGAGCTTACCTAGAAGGATGTTATGGGTGTCAAAACTTTGCTGAAGTTGAAGTAGAGAGCATCCACTGCTCCCCCCTTGTCTATCTATCCTGCCATGGTCTCGTAGAAGGCCATCAGATTGGTCAAGCGTGATTTCCCCTTGGTGAACCAATGCTGACTACTCCTGGTGACTTTCTTTTTTTCTACGTGCTTGATGATGACTTCCAGAATGATCTGTTCCATCACCTTTCCAGGGATGGATGTGAGGTTGACTGGCCAATACATCCCTGGGGCTTCATTCTTGACCTTTTTGAAGATGGGAGTAATATTTTCCTTCCTCCGGTCAACAAGCATCTCTCCCGTTCTTCATGATTTTTCAAAGATGACAGAGTGTGGCTTAGCCATAGTATCTGCCAGCTCCCTCAGCACCTCTGGGTACATCACATCAGGACTCATGGATTTATGGGTTTTAAGTCTAACCAAATCATCTATGACCAAAGGGAAGTTTTCCTTTCTTCAGCCCTCCTCTCTTTGCCTCAGGGGTCTCGGACTCCTGAAAGTAATCCTCAGCAGTACAGACTGAGGCGAAGAAGGCACTCAGTAATTCCATCTTCTCTGTGTCTTCTGTCACCAGGACACCCATCTGATTCACCATCAGCCGTACATTTTCCCTAACGTTATTTTTGCTGCTGATGTACTTGTAGAAGCCCTTCTTGTTATCCTTGATATCCCTTGACAGACTCAATTCCAAGTTGGCCTTGGCCTTCCTATTCATCTCCCTGTATGCTCTGATGATGTTCCTGTAGTCCTTCTATGTGGCTTGTCCCTGTTTCCACATCCCATAAACGTCTTTCCTCCATTTGAGATTTACTCAAAACTCCCTCCTCATCCATGTTGGTGTCCTGTCCCCTTTGCCTGATTTCTTGATCATAGGGATACACTGATCTTGAGTTTGAAGGAAATGATTCTTGAATATTGGCCACCTTGGATGCCCTTCTTTTCTAGAGCTCTAAGCCATGGGATTCCCCTAAGTAGATCTTTGGAGAGGCCAAACTTCAGCTCTCGTGAAGTTTAGGGTTCTAGTTCTGTTTATTGCTTTGCTTCATCCATGCAGGATCTGGAGTTCCACCATCTCATGGTCACTATAGCCAAGGCTGTCCCTCCTGGTTTATTAATATGATGTCCAGCAGCACATCTCTCCTTGTTGGTTCCTCCACCACTTACATCAAAAAGTCTGCAGGAGCTTCCTGGACTGTGTGTGCCAAGCTGTGTTGTCTGTCCAACAAATACTACGGTGGTTGAAGTCCTCCAGGAGAACCAGAGTCTGTGACCATGAGGCTATTTCCAGCTGTCCAGAGAAAGCTTCATCAGCTTCTTCCTCCTGATCAGGTGGTCTCTAGTAAACACCCACAACAGTGTCACGTATGTTAGCTTGTCCCTGAATTCTTACCCTTAAGCTCTCAACTCGTTGGTTGAGAGAAGATATATTCTCTCTGGGTGGGGCTTGATACACCTTCCAGTTGCTCTCACAGCACTCTCCCTGCACAGCTTGCCTGCACTGACATTTGTAGGACATGCCTGGATGTTTTCAGGAGCTCATCAAGTGCGCCTCTGACAATGAAGGTAAGCATCAGTGTTCTGAGCTGCAGCTGGTGCTTTGTGAAGAAAGACCAGCACAGACTTCAACAAGCACAAGCAGGACGCTCAGAAGTTTAATATTATGCCAAATGAAATGGGCAAAATTATGTACAGACTGCGTCTTTGAAGCAATGGTGTAGATGAACCATTGGAGGGACAGCAGAGCTCCAGTCCTTTCCACAACAGCTCTTCCCTCCCTTAAGATGCAAAATACACCAAACCTAACCTAACAAGCTTTCTGTCTCCTCTGAAAAGGATGATGCATAGGTATTGTGCACATAATGCTGAGTCCTTAACATGAAAGGAAACTGTTGCAGTCCAGACTCTTGGGTAGCTGATGACTAAAGAGCAAATTACAGTCTTAGTTATTCCCTGCCCCAATTTATCTATTCATGTAATTTGTAAAAAGAGAAGTGGACTATGATCCGTGGACCAAGTAGTTATTTTCTTTGATGGTGCTTTGACCAAGAAGAGTGCAGGGACAACAACAGACACAGGGGGATTTTATCTATTGCACCTTTTAAAAATTCTGGTAAGGAAGATATTTAAGATTCCTTTGTGTGGAAAGCACGCCTGACTGTGCGCAGAGAGAGAAGGAATTAGCCTGGTCTACTTTGTTTCTACCAAGGGACTGTGGCTACTTAAAACTCAATCCAACTTCTCTCTGTTTCCTAGAAGAGGACCTTCTTTTCTTTTGTGCCTCCCTTTCCTCCCCTTCTCCCAGATGATTTTTCCATTATTATTGGATTCTTTGATTTTCCTGTCTGTGGAAAATGAGCTTGTGCACAGAGTGCACTACATGGGTTTGATAGTACTTCTAAGTCAGTGATAGCATTTTAGTGTCTTGTTTTTACTGGCTATTGAGTTTGGCAGCCTTAGACAGTAAAGATAGAAGAAAAAGATTCTAGACAGCTTGCCATCCTTCTGGATTCCTACCATGTACCGCTCTGTCTGATGATGTATTTATTCCCAGTTTCTTGATAATTAACATTTTACTTGAACAGTGGAAAAGGAGGTACACTTAAGAGTTCTCATTTGAATTCTTCAGATGAGAAATTAATGTCCAACTCTGATTCCACTGAAGTCAGAGTCAGCAAACACATAAACGAATGGACAAATATATAAATGCAGATAGTAGTGGATACAAGATTGATCTCTGAAGTATGAAAGAGCATCATCTCACAGGAGGAGAAGATCTGTCAGATCTCATGCTGTAGACATCTGACAACTGAGACATTCCCATGGCCCAGCGCCAGGCACAGCTGATGGGCTCACCAGCTGGTTACATCTGACACCCAGAGCTCTGCTAGAGCTGCCACACTCAGAGCTCTTGGATTTGAGCTCTTCCTAGACACAGCCTGAAACTGTAGCCTTGCCTTTGTTCCCAAGACTGCCTCCCACCATACAGCCCCTGTCCCATAACTTCCCCCCTTCTTATGTCACATGTCCAAAATATGGAGACTTAAAATTCAGAAACAGAAAGGCCTGGAAATGCAACTAAAGTCTCAAGGCTTTGCTATTACATTTTGAGAGGATTTCATGGGAAGGATTATAAGAAATGTAGCTCCATCTTTGCCTATCAGCTAATTCTAAAGACTTTATCATGTTCTTGAAAGACACTTTCCCTGTATGCCCAGTCTTTTCAGGCAATAGACATCCTTTTATACATTAGAAGTCCATTTATAGAATCCATTTCATGTTTTCATTATTGAATGCTTATACTAGTGTAGGTCAGTGAAAGAGTCCTCTAGTGCAATTTATTGGAAAAGTACACAGTAAGCTGATTCTATTCAGTGTTTTACTTGTTAACTAGAGCAGGGTAATGGTAAATATTAACTGGAATATATAGGCCATGTACATTAAAAGGTAAATTATATTTATAATAAATTGCCTTATTCTCTGCATTGCACATAAGGAAATATAGACTCTGAGAGTAGAGAAATTTGCTTTATAGTTAACTATTTTGTCTGTTTAGTTGTGATAAAAACTGAAGCACTTTAGACCATATGCAGACATTTATTAATACCTGGAAACCACAAATTTCTTGTAGTAGACAAATCTGTTAGTTCAAACAAAACAGAAGGTGCCTGGATTCCACAACTGTGGAAAAAATGAACCTATTGTGGATCAGGCTTCTCTTATACAGTGACAGTAAAAATGACAAAATAGTGAGAGTAGAAAATTAGGAGGGGAAAATAGATGCTGAGGTTTGGATCCAGAATTAATAGTAAAACAATATATTTTTTTTTTCCAGAGAAAGAGGATGTGGTCAATGAGTATATGACACTGTAAAAACCTGGTTTTTCAGCCTTTAATAGCAATTTCTTGGTATTTTGGGGGAAAAAAAAAACAACAAAAATCTTTAGCACTTTATCCTAAGGTTGTTTTCTTGAGAAAATGCCCCCCAGATCTCTTATAAAGCCTAAACCAGGGAACATTTTGCTTACATCTGCTGTGCCAAAGAAGAAGCCTCTTTTATAGAGAAAACTCAAAATAACTACATGCTTTTTATGTAAGATGTCTAGCTTATTCAACTAATATATCTAAAATGCACATATAAAGGGTTCACAGAACAGAAGCTGAATTAAATAATATCACAATTTTCCCCTTCAAAATTAATTAAGCTCATGATGTCAGTATGAATTCAAACACGGCAACTTTCTGTAGTATCTGTTCTTTTAACCTCTTCTCTCTCCTCATCTGATATTATATTCAATTTGGCATCTCTGTCAGCTATAATACCTCAGGTTTTCCCTATACCCATCAGCACACCTGACAGATGCACAATTCTGCTATTTGACCCTCCTTGATCTTGGTCAGTTGACTACTTTCCCGTTCTTCTTTTTAAGATATACTGCTCCTTCAAGTCTTTCTCAGTGTAGTTGATGTTCACAGTCCTTAATCACGAGGAGCCTCAGAAGAACGTATTGAAGTCAGAGGCAAACTAACCCTGACTTTTGTGGTTTAATAATTGACACACTTTTAAATTAAAATAAGATTAAAAATGTTCTTAACTGTACTAATTTTTCCTCCAGGAAGGAATTACCTTGAACAAAATGTCCAAACTCAACTTGTAAATCAGGCAGTATGAAAGACTCTTTAAAATACATACAATGCAGTTAGTATGAAAGTTTTTTTTCAAATGTATATAAAGAATCTGCCAGAAATGTGTGGTTATAGCCTCATTTACAGGAGCACATTTATACACACCTATTATGGATGTCAGAACCACTGTGTTCAAGTTTCTGATCCTCTTTTTCTTCCCACAGACCTGGTTAGGTTAACTCCACATCAAAACAGAAGAAATCAGCTGGCATTCTGCACTCTTATCACTCTTGGAGAAAGTTTATTGTAACTTAGTTCAGATTTCTGTCTTATGCTGGAAAATTGTCAAACTTTCATTTTCTTCTTTATTCTGCTTTTATCTAACCCCAGAACCTGAGCTGATTTTAGGAAAACTTTTGGCTGGTATTTTGATTAGAGAATTTCGATATATTTATAAGGGCAAAATCCTTTTCCATATGGACAGAGGACTCATCCTTAGGATGTAAGGATAGAGGATTTTATCTTTTTCTAAATGAGTACTTAGCAGTTTAAAACTGGAAATTATGAAACACAATTTATGTGCTGATTCTTTATCTACCCAGAATGATTCCTGTTAAAAATCTCTCTGCATTTTCACTTTCTCTGTGTTAGGATTAATTTCAGGCTCAAATATTTGGTTTTGTTTCATGAGCGTACGATAGACTGAGGTAATCCTCCCAATCTGTTTTTAGTATCATGACTACTGATAAGAGAACTTTAAGCATTAGCTACACAAAAAGACATATTTGTGTACTGGAAACCCTGGGCTCCTCTTTAATTTCCTGTGTTAATATTACTGTTTCTGTTAGTTTAAGGCACAGCACCTCTTTAATGAGGATTTTGCAACCTGCAAAAAATCCTTACCTTATCTTGTCTCAGATTCCTACCCAGTAGCCCTCATAGAAAGCAGGATAATTTCTCCCTGAGTATAGCTTGAGTTTCAAAAAACTCAAGATGAACAGATGGAGAATGTTAGTTATTCTTACTGTTTAAAATCTATGCCTCAATTCCAATTTGGAAGTGGGTGGCTTCAGTTTCCAATTATTGATTCCCGTTTGGTTAGAACATTTCTCTCCCAAATTAAAAGATACACTATCACCTGGGCATTTGCTGCCCAGCACTGTAGCATTCTGTTACCTGGCATTTTCTCCCCAGGACTCTAATTATTTAGCTAATTGTGTCAGGTCCTCATATCCTTTTTGATAAGAGTTCTTTCTGCATCTGCTTCTTCAAGTCAGAAACTTGATACCCTCCTGATTTCCAAGAAAATACATTCTATATTCTTTTTGCCAAACAATTCAAACAAAAGTACATTTTATTCAGATGCCAAAATTTCCCCTAAGAACTTTCACTTTGCCATATATACAGATAGACTTTAAATTCTGAGGGGAAACATAAAAAAAAGAGTATTCATGCAAAATTTTAAGGGATACTTTAATGTCAGATTTAGAAATAAATTCAGAAAGCAGAATGAGAATGTTTTGTAGGAGTATGAGATGTTACTATCTTGTTTTTAATTTTCTACTGGGACATACATACATGTATGTTTATCAAAATATGAATACTGATGCCTTACTCTATATTTAGTCTTGAAAAGAAGAATCAATACCTGTGAGGTGACATTAAATACTGGAAATTTTGCTCAGTTAGGTATGATCATTTAGTCATTAAAACAGCAAATGTGAAAAGACAACGTTCAGGAAGCTAGGCTTGAGATATGTCTTGAGAACGGAGTGAAATTATATTTTTTCATAGTAAAGTTATTAGAGTTCAACAAATCCATCATTATTTGGAGGATTAGGTAATTAAAAGAATTATCAAGATTTCTTTTTTGAGGAGTCTGTAAAAGTTAGAAATGGATAGACTGGATATCAACAAATGGCAAAGTGCATGTTAAAATAGGGATCTTGCCTTTGTTATTGTTAATACAGTGCATACCAAGAAAAATTCTTGGGCCGAAAAAATATAATTATCAGTAAGCACCAAGGATCTGTACTACCCTGTAAGCCATTTTCTGGGCAGGGTATGCTTAGTGATTCAGATTGTTTAATTTTTTCAACTTTTACAACTTTACAAGCGCTTCTCCCTTAGGTCCTGGAAATTTAGGAGGATTAGCTTAGGTGAGAGAGCACTGAAAGAAGCAGAGGTCCTATTCAGAGGCCAGTCACAGACTAAAGGAATTTTGCCACGCTTTTCAGTCAACTGCATGTCTCAGTTCCCCACCTGAAAAATGAGGTCAGTGGCTCTCCATCTGACTGGTTGCAAGGATAAAATCTAAGGAGGTTCTCAGCCCCCTAAGATGCTCAGGCACAATAATGGTTAGTACCAGAACAGTTTTGGTTACTAGCTAAGAGGAAATGATGACTCTAGCTCAACCTTTTTGCAGACTATGAAAAATTCCTTTAATGACTATTACACAGAAAGAAAAAATGGAGGTGTAGCATAGACAGAATATTTTTTAAGTGAGTGTTTCCCCCAAAGTTCTTGCATGTTCCAGTGTGAAGAATTAAGTTCAAGCCAGTTCTGTAAGACATACACAGATGGAAGTAAAATGTTAAATGTTTCAGCCAGCAGGCTTGAAATCTTCTGACGAAAACATTGTATTTCTTTACTTCCAGCTGTGCGTGTCTAATAACATATTTCATGATGTTTAAATACCAACTGCATCACTCCTTGATATTGAGTGCAAGAAAAATGACTTAATTTGTTGATGAGCAACATGTTACAGGCTGGCAGTAATGTCAGTGGTGATTTTATTGGCTCAGTACTCCTACCCCTGCTGCACAATCCTTTCCCCCTCTCTGAACTTGGATACCTATAGCCCATAGCACACCACTGTCTGTGTTCCCTGGTTCAGGATTTCATTTCACTAGATCATAAGCTACTAACACAACCTTGTCATTGCAATTTGTCACACTTTTTTGTGTGCTCTATATCTGACTGAATTCTCATCTCCCCAGCCCATAGGCTACTAGTCTGGAACAAATCTCTGAAACATAATGGAAAAGGATGAAAAAAACCCCAAACCTAAAAAAACAGACCCAGTTGATACCTTTTCTCCTGACAGAAGCAGACACATAATCATGGGCAATAGCTGTTTCTTCTGGCTCTCTCTGTTGTATCAGATCAGCCAACACTGGCTGTCAGAAACATATCCTGGTACTTGCTGCCACCTTGCCATGTGCCAGGGCTGCTGTTCAGAGTGCCCCAGGGCCAGCATGATGCAACTTCTGAAGAACAGCTTGGCTTCTCCAGGATTTAAAATTCTTTTGCTCTCTTTATCTTCTCGTCTTCCTTCTTAAGCAAATATGCAAAATGTTGTGGAGGAAATTCTTAGGGATCAGCTGTGCTGCTTTTCAAGCTGAGCAGCATTTGGAAAGGCAGAAGGCACATACCCCCAGGCTTTGAAGAAAACAGAGGGAAAAGAACCAGCTGCTATAATCAATAGATAAGTGACCACAGGAGCAAAGCATTGTGGCCTTATTTTGACCCAAGCAGATACCTCAGGCTTTAGTGTTGGTGATGTGGTTTGAATTTGTTTTAAATAATATTGCTTGAGCTTGTTACTGTGACCTCAAGCAGGTCATTTTGACTCATATGTCACTTGCTCATTGAAATTAATACATTTTCATCTGTTTCTATGAGAAATAAACCCACTGACAACCCCCAGACTCAGAGGTGTTTTAAAGAATTTCTATGAGTGTGCATCAAGCATTTCAGCACTCACTGTAATTCCTGCCAACAAAATAAGGATTTTTCCCTGACCAACCTGACAGAAATAGAGACCACAACAAAATCAACTCTGTAATAATGACACAGATCAAGATTTCAAATTTTAATTTATTCCTCTGGTACAACTTATGCTGTTCATGCCCTTCATCCAATACATGACATCAGAAAAGGAGGACAAAAAAAGCTACATATATATGGGCAAGAAGACTCAGGTAATGCTGCTAGAAGAACCCTGACTTGAAGTGGCTGTAGTTGCATTAAATCTTGTATTATTATTTTCCGGGTGATTTGTATTTTTGACACTACTGATCCACAACAACTATACAATACATTCTGCTTTCTTTATGCTCAAAGAAAGCCATAGAAGAAAAGATGCAGTAATGCTCTTAAGCAAATTTCTCCCTCCTGCTCTGCTTGTCTCTGCTTGTCTTTATATTTACTGTGTTTATTTCTTTGGTGTTGGGGGGTTTTTTTTGTTTGTTTTGTTTTGTTTTATTTTTTTAAAACATCTACAGCCTTGTTGACAGGATTGGATTTCCTATCAATGTGACATGCTATTTTTCAAATGTCAGCTAGTCATATTCAGGTAATTAATTTACATGCTGCACATCTGACCTGATTTTCTTTGTTAATTGGTAGGTCAGACAACTCTATCACCCACAAGTAATTTATTTTTTCTATCATCTGATAAGTATTTCTAAATAGACAGTTTCTAAGCAAAAAGAGAATTTGTGTTTAGTTGCTAACCACTGCACTTTTTTCTAAGCCTGTCAATCACGTTTGCAAATATGCTGTATGCAAAAAAAGAGACGTCAGGTCCTCCTGTTTGTAAGTGAATCAAGACCACCAGATCCCATCAGGGAGATCCTTATGGTCCAAAATTCTCTGTGTGTTTTAGTCTCTTATATTTTTAGTGTAAAGTAACTTTTTAACTGAAAAATCACATTGTAGTCCTGCACTGTATACTGCACATGAATTGTTGATAGTGTTTTTCTAGCAAGGGTTATATCCATGCTGAGACATTTTTGCCATATTCAAACTGGGTAAGAGTGAGTCAACACAACTAGAATAAGTGTGCGTCCACATCACAGATCTGCCTCAGCCAAGTAAGTAATTTTCAGAAGTCTAGGACACACCAGGATTAGGCAGCTGTAAGGACTCCAGGGACAATTTCACCTTCATCCTTTAGCATATTCTGTTCAGTGAAATAGAGACCCTCATGGACCTCTAATGAGGCCCTGTTCACACAGCAAAGACATGTCCAAAGAAACCTGTGTTATATCAAAATGATTTTTCACATGGGTGGTGATCACTCGTCATTTTGGACTTCCAAGGCTGCAGGAGTGTGTATTCACTAGAACGGATCTGAGCTACATAACTCACAGGTACATCACTAGCTTTTGGAGTTCAAATATGTTTTTATGCAAGAAGAGCAGGCCAAATAGAGTGAAGACCTTTACAAATTTAATTTTGGATATAGATCTTCAAGTTCAAGGGAAAGGTAACCCTTTCCTCTATGTGATTTTTCAGCAAAAAATTAAATTTGATACTTTGAAATGTAGTGCAGCCTACTGGTTTCCAGCTCACAGAGTGGCATGTAAAAGGTGAATTCAAATTAACTTTTATGTCAATAAATAATACTCTACTCATTTGAGAAGTTTCCACCTAGAATGAAATTTTCACTTGATTTCACATTTTTTGTGATAGATTTACTTCTCCACTAAGAGGAAGTGCTTTGAAATGAGAGACTGAACCTGCTCTACTAGGAAAAGTTGTGCATGGGGCACTGGCAGTTAACATAGCTAGTTTCTGTATTATCTTGAAACTGCGTATAATTTAGTGAAGAATTTATAGTTAATTTCTTGCTGATGTTTTGATATGTAGGAAAGCAGTATATGAGGGGTAAAAACACATTATCTTCATATTCTTGCTATTATATCTCATCGATTTTCATCAAGTGTGCTTTCTGATTTGGAGGAAGTGTAGAACCGAAGAAAAATCTGTGACACTGTAGTAGGAGGGCTGAACTAGTAAACTTGATGTAAGTTAAAGTTAGCAAAATCTAAGCTCAGTCTGGAAGATTCTTAATCTTGTTGCAATAAGATCAAGTATTTGTTGTGCAATTAAGCTGAATTAATCATTTTTTTTTTCACCAGCCTGTTTAACCACCTTTAAAACAGAAGTAGCACAGAGTGGTACAAGACCTGCCTCCTAGCTTTATTACTGGTTAAAATTGCCTGAGAGAGATGCAGTATTCAAGGAATTTCCTGTGACATGAACATGACTGCAGAAATAATTTTCAACATTAAATTTAGTGAACTGCTGAACTTTGTTAATATTTTTTGCAGTGTTCAATTATTTTAATAAATTGCACAGCACTAGCAGTGGAATGAAGTCCAAAGTCTGAAGACAGAAAGCCTGAACAGGTCAAAAAAAAAAGGTTGGCTTGCAATCTTGAGCCTGTTAAAATACTAACTAGAAAATTAGACAGGAAAAACAGTTACAAAAATATTGAGGGTATCTTTGATCAGCTGGCTGAAAAGAAGTAATATGACAAACAGGAAATTACAAAGAATAACTATTTTGACTGTAGTGGAAATAGCGACTTAGGTAGCTGTAGTTCAAACTAGATACAGAATATTTTCCTGGAATTTAAAGGAAAGGTACCCAGATGTCTAAACATTCTGCTCAATGTGGCTTTTATTTCAAGTTTGGCAGGCCTTCAGAAAACTGGTAGACAAGTTTAGCTGGAAGACGTTTTCCAGTGTATTTACATAATTTCATACATATTTTATGCTTCTGCATTACATCTTTTAGCAGTGGTCACATTTAATTTTAGGATTCTTTTAAAACATTACATATAATTGTATGAATTAATTCATTATTGTACGCCAAAATGCTTTGCATATTAAACAAACCTTTAAAACTGAGAACAGCTATAGTAAACATAGGTGAAGATAAACTATGGAGCAAGACATTACAGAGAATTCTGCAAAGCATCTCCAAGTAATTGCAACACACTCTTCAGGGATAAACTGTGGTGGGAGAAAATTGTTTCTGCTTTACACACAACCACATTTTTGGTACTGTGTATTTTAAAAGTAAGATGCCATATAAACATTCATTGCAAATTCAATAAAAATGGATGCAAAGCATTCTGCTTGGAGTCTAGCACAGCCAAATCATAAAATTTCACTAAGATACAGCACATCTAGGCCATTAACTACATAGAGATGTGAAATGTAGCAGGTGGGATCAGCTGTGTGCTCTTGAAGGCTGCATCTCTTAGCAGCTGCAGTTTGATGAACAAAAAGCATGTTACAATACATTAGAGCTAATCCTGCAAGATGCTGGGTGTCCTCTAATCACACCAGTATCAGGTTGTATAGGCATCAGCATGTCCCTGCTTGTGGTTACCATCCTATCCCAGAGTGCCAGAGAGAACCTGCTGGAGATGCCTCCGCTTAGGGCTATGAGTGTTTACCTTTCCAGTTTTGGCTATCTTTTTATGCAGCAGGAGTGGGATGTCTGCTTTTGTTTTCCCTTTTCTTTCAGGAATATTTCTGGTTAAAGTAAAATGATACTGTTCTAAAAAAATGAAACTGTTCAAACTGAGAGCCTGTGTCTGATTCTGCCTATGAAAACAAAGACTTCTGTATTTTGGGGAAATATTTTTTCCTTTTGGCATACAGTGTTTTTAATTAAAAGCATTGACAGAATTGCTTAGACTCTGTGTGTATATGCAATTAATGGAAAAAACTTCCTTTCTAACACAATCAGCTGGGAGATAGCAAAATTATTATTCTGTATCCTATTCAGAATTAGAAACAACTCAGAAGAGTAAAATAGTAGGTACAAATGAAAACAAACTCTCTTTTCTTTGTTTCTGAGAAACAGAAAAATCCAACATCTATGTTTACATAGAAATAATGATAACTTTTAATTAGACTTCATTATGAAGATACAATTCACAAGCAGTGTTAGCCATTTGATTATTTCTGCATATTTTGTAAACATTAATTAACCTAATGTCATTAAGATATGTACTGTTTGCTTTGCTCATATAGGAAATCTGACGGATGGAGAGCTGCAGACCAGACTTTATTTTTCATATTCCAGTACTCCTTGGGTGTTGGATGATCAGAATTTTATATATCCATCTCAAATTGGCTCAAGGCATTACAAAACCTGTGAGGTATTAAAGTTCAGTGACTGTGACTTAGAGCACATTTCTGTAGATTAGATGCAAAAAACAATTCCTTTGGCACAGCATTGTGTCTAAGCATTACAAACTAGCTCTGTTTTAGAAAGTTGTGTTAGGATGACACCAACAGAAGGACATGTTAGTTGAAGTGGGATGGGAATACAGCTGAATGGCTTCCAGACCACAGCTGACTCAGATCCAGTCCATGGTCGATGGAAAGGGTGTGTGTAGACATGGAGTAATGTGAAGCACTCACATTCTTTTCTATGACTCTCCTTATGCTTTACAGTTTCTAAACAATCTTTTCTCTTTTAAAATAGGTGCATGCCAAATAACAATAGAGCCTGATGTCCTCATAAATATATGAGAAGCAGCATATGTCCAAGAGCGTATTTGCTTCAGTTTTAAATGATAGAGCAATTTTGTCGCACAAATCATAGGTCAGTGTCTCTTTTCTTCGTTACTGCTTAATGATTTAGAAAGGTGTGCCCTCAGTTACAAAAGGGTTAAACATAATATATTGAAAATAATCACTAAAATGTTGTTATGGAGGTGACCTCCTACAAGACAGGTAGGACAGCAGACATTCCTCTGTTTTGGGTTAAGACCAAGAGTGACTAGATATAGACCTTTGTATTCTCTGTTCTAGAAACCCTTTATGGCCTGCATTTCATTCCAACAGTTATCTGATCTCATATTGGAAAGCACTTCTTAATATCAAACAGATTTTTTGGGGGTGAGAAAATGAAGCAAAGATAGTCCTCCTTCCTCCGTGGATGTGGAGTGAATTTTGTTACGTTAGAAGAAATAACTGGAATATAGGTAGTAACCCACAACGGGTCCAAAGTACTGGAGAAAGGAGGCATGCTAAGAGAAGAATCAAGTCAACCGTTTGACTTATGTATGGTCATATTAAACCAAAGGACTAGGTTAAATCATAGTCAGAAACCAGATTATAGTCAGATAACAAATAATTTGGTAGGGTCAGGACAAATGTGTGATGTAAGTGTGCAGCAGTGCAGGACAAAAAAATCTGGGAAAGGGCAGGAGTAGGATTCAAGGACAGGCAGGAATTATACAAAGAGCTTGCTCGAGAGCCACAGTCAAGACTGGGAAGACCACATGGGACTGCATCACAGAGCAGCCAAGGGCCACTGGCTAGTCCTTATCTCTTCCCCATTTTGGCCATGTCTAATGGATCCTTGCTGTCCAAGGAGACTGGTAGCCAACAAGTCGGTGAGGAAATAGAAGAGTCACACACACATCATGTGGGACCCTCCCTATTCAATCCACTTCCCAGGATGAGTCAAAACTACACATGAATTGCTTTAGGGATTCCTGTTATGTGGCTTTTCAAGTTCCTGAACTAGCCTAGGACCCAGACCAGCAGGACCAGCTCCATAGCAGACTGTCATTCAAGGCAGCTGAAGCTCACAGCTCTGTGCAGTTGCTGCAAAGGAAAGAACCCCTCACCTCAAGTGTCAAACTCATTCTGTGTAATATTGACACAATGTGTTCTGCAAAAAATCTGATGTATTGCAATGCAGCACATAAACTCGAGTAGATATTCAAAAGGAAATGGTACTCGCTGGCTCATAGAGCTGTTTGGAAACCCAAATGCATCATAAAGTCATTAATTCTTTTGCTCTTATGCTGTGAAATGAATGTTCTATGTGTACATTGTATTATAGCCCAGCGTCATCATGGCTACCCCCATTTTCCAGAATCCTCTTCAGGAAGAAGAAAGATCAGCTCATTGAGAACATTCTTTGCATTTAAAACAGGCATGCTGTCAAAAAGAAAATAAAAATAGTCTGTAACTATGAAACAAATACATTCAAAAGCCTCCAGAGCAGGAAGTCCAATTTCTTTCAAAGCTATTTGGTTTGGAATTGTGATTGATGTTCATAAAACACCCCGAAAGTGAGAAACAGTGTGTTAAAAGGGAGAAATCAACTAATGGAGTAATAAAAATTATCTTCCTTTAATTTCTGGTTTGGTCTGAATCATTAATTTTTCACCTAATTTAAAAACTGAACTACTGTATTTGTGTTTTACTTAGAAACAATATCATGTTTTGTCAGCATGCAAACAAAATTTGGAAGTTTGTCCAAGAAACAGTAGAAATCAGTTATTCTCCTAATTTCTTATCCATTTTTCTCAGGCTACACAACACTTAAAAATGACTGAAAGCACAGGTATCCTCATGCCCCTTAATTTCACCACAAGTGAGGATGCTGCAAACCTCACAGAAGTTTATAGTAATGAGTAATCTTTTCCCCATACTATAGGCAACTAAATGAACTGAAAAACAGAAATTTTACACATGGAAGGATAGACATGCAAGCACAAGGAGTATGCTGTACATCTATGTACATTCAAGGTCTATCATTCTCAAGTATTTCTTCTGGATAAAAATTTAGCACGTTTTTCTGGAAATGAATCTTGTACCATTCAAGGTATGGTACTTGATAAAACTTCGTGTCTAACTTGCAAGACCTGCACCAGAATCCTATGCCTTTCTGCAAGTGCAGAAACCAGATGCACATCCTCTCAGGAGTTCAAATCTTCTTGGTAAAATGATAAGAACATATCAAACATGCATAGAGCCAAATGCACTGTATTCACTTCTCTAAGCAATACTTGGAGCACGACTGCACCGTAGTAGACTGTGAACACATTGACTGTCATCCAAGTAGTATCTGAGAGGAAAGAGAGAAAATCTTCATGTTGGAGGTCCCTGTGCTTATATCTCCCTTGACCCCACTCTGAGAATAAGGACAAAATCTGCACTATTATATGGTCTGGATTTTACCAAGAATTCTGAGTTGTTAGGCCCAGTTATACTACTGACTTTTGCTACTGTTGAACAACTAATCTGTGTGCCATGTGTAAACAGAGAAAAGAATGCCTGCTCACATTTGTGAAATATTTGTTACTATGAATGCCATTGCAAAATGCTGTTAATGGTCAACATAAACAGTATTATAAAAATATTATATTTCTTTCTTCCTACGTGGAGCAATCTTTCAAAATTGACAGTTGCATGAGCGATGATTCTTGGCCTTGTTTTATTATTTTCATTTGCTCTCCATACATAGATTTTTTTTTCCTGATAGAAGGATCTGAAGCAACTTCTTAAAAACAACAGACTGTGAATAGATTTAGATAATTTATTTTTTAGTTTTGTATGCAACTTCCACCTCTCGGAAAGATTTCATTTAACCATCCTGAAATTCAAAAACGTAATTGCTCTGTGTCATTGTAAGTCTTAACCTCTCAGAGTCATATGGCAATACCAGAGAATTATTGATTGATTTGGGATTATTTTTTTATTTTTTGCAACTCTTTTCAATACAAATAAACACTTTATTTGTGAAAATAAAGTGAAAATAAGATTCAAGGGTAAATAATGTCTATATCCAAGGTCAGTAATCTCTCATGAAGTAGTCAAAATGGTGTGAACTTCTCCATTAGGCATAATTACAAAATACTGAACTACTACAGGAAAGGAGAGTGACAGAAAACTTGTTTGAGATGCAGCAGAAGTAGGGACCATCTGTCTCCCATTTGGAGGGGTCTCATGAAGAGCTTTGGATAGTTTTCATTGAACCACGGACACTGAATTAAGAAGGCCTTGAGCTCATGTTTCAAGGCAACTGAATAAAATTGAAATAAATTTTTGGTTTGAGAATATAGCTCTCATCTGCCATAAAAATTTATTTGAAGTAAGTACCTCCATTCCAAATTACATGCATTTTATTGCTGCAAAGGGCTATGGACTATAAATGGAGAGAAAATAATTATCCTGCAGTCTATGTTCTTCTAAGTGATTTTTTTTCATCTCCCAATCTTGAGTGCAATAATGAAGGAGAACTTTGAGTTAAGTAGTTTCACAGTAAGGATTGTACTGAATTGTTGCATACATGTGAGTCAAGAGACTGGAAAAAAAAAAAACATATGGTCATGTATGACTGTACTGGGTTTGAGAGGCTAGGTTTTGGTAGCAGGGAAGTTAATGGGAGAGATGTGTGTTCTGGGAGAGGTTGTTGCAAGCTTCCCCGGAGTCCAATAGAGCCAATGCCAATGCCAGCTGATTCCAAGATGGAGCCAGCACTGGCCAAGGTCAAGGCCATGAGTGACTATGGCAGTACCTCTCAGACGACACATTTAAGAAGGGGAGTGTTTAAGTGATTCAAGGGAGGAGTGAGATGTCTGAAAGAAGTAACTCTGCAGACAATAAAGTGAGTAAAGAAGAAGGAAGAGAAGACACTTTGGGCACCAGAGTAGAGACCCCCACAGCCCATGGTAGCCCACGTGAAGCAGATATTCACCTGCAACCCGTGGAGGACCCTGCACTGGAAGACATCGATGCCCAAAGAAGGTTTTGACCCTGTGGGAAGCCTGATGCCTAGAGGAGCTGGAACAGAGGCTACACAGAGTTAAAGAAAATAAATGGATATTTAGAGAGGCCTTCAAAGGCCACACCCTGGCAGTGCCAGTGCCAGAGTTGTAGCCCCTGCCTGGATGGCTCTAAGATGGAAGCAAAAGAGGGCTTGGTCACAAGATCTCACACCTTTATAGGTTTTAGTCCATTTGCATGCAGGAGTCAATTGTCCAATTAATAGTCACAAATCGTGAAGTTTCATCCTCCTTGCTTGCCTGCTTGCCCGCCCTCCTCTTTTCACATGGTTTATGCTTAGGCCCTGAAGTTTGAAGAAAATGTCCTTGAGTCCTTAGCTGGACTAGGACTGTTTTGTCTTCACCGCCCAAGCACAACAGAAAAGCACACCTAAGCAGAACAGAAAAACTTCAAACTTAAGGTATCAAGCCCATGCTGGAGCAGTCTGTTCCTGAAAGACTGTGTCCCATGGGAGACAGAAGACAGTAAGAAGTCTTCTCCTGAGGAAGAAAGAGCAGGAAAGACAACGTGTGATGAACTGACCACAACCCCCATTTCTTGTACTTGTGTGCTGTAGAGGAAGAGGATGGACAGAATTCTGGAGTTAAGTTAAGCTCGGGAAGAGGGGAGGGGCAGAAGGAAGGTGCTCTTAAGATTTGGTTTTATTTCTCATTATCCTACTCTGCTTGTTGATAAATTCAAGTTGAAACTGTTTTGCCCATGACTGTACCTGGTGAGTGATCCTCCCTGCCTTTATCACACAACCCATGAACATTTTTTTGTATTCATTCTCCCCATTCAGTGAGTAGCAGAGTAATAGAGTGGCTTTGGTACATGGCACATGGCATCCAGCATGGATCAACCCAGCACAATAACACAGGTTGTACAAGTTCTAAGCATGTAGGAAGACTTATTATATTAGTGACTAAAAATAGCCAATTATCTCTTCTTTATCTTCTCCAAAGCTGGAGAAGGAAATATTTTCGTGCATCATGAAAGAGCCTCAGAACTGGAAACTAAAAGATATATTTAAAAACAGTAAGCATTATTTCATCTAAGAGTTGCTTCTGTAAAACAGTGATGTCCATAAAAATTGAAGTTTCTCTGCATTTTGCAGGATCAATCATTGAAATTCCTTCCACAATCCAAATTGACAACATTTTAGAACAATTGTTTTTCATTATGGGTACTTTAATTCCCCTGCTTCTAAATGAAATCATTTTTGTTTATATACGAAGTGTCAACAGATACTGTACATATTGAACTCATAAAAGTCTTGTGTAACACACAGCCAAGTAAAGAGAAGAAAAGAACTGAGGCATATACCAAAATGCTAGTCAAAACTATTAAATTGTACTTTTAAGGATCCCACTGCAGAGAAAAGCTTCCTGTTTACTCACTCAAAGTAGTGGCAGTTAACATGAATACATTAAAAAAAGATAAGTGATAACACTTCTAATCCTCATTTCTACTTTTTGTCTGTGACCAGAAGCTATTTTGCCATGAAAGCTCCAAGACTTCAGCAGTTTACATTTAAAAAACTCTTTTTCCCTTCTGAGCTTTTAGAATATGCAACAGCTACCATAACTATCTGGAGTTTTTGCTACAGAAGTATATTTTTTCTTTTTTTTTCCCTTTTTTATTCAAGATCAGGAAAAATATAGGGTTTGTTTTGCATAAATTCTTTGAAAAGAAATCTCTTTGATTTTAATATTTTTTGAGTACTATTGATGCAAGATCAAACCTTCTTTAAATGGTTAGGGATAAAATATTGGAGTAATACAATACAGCAGTTTTGGGACAAGAACTGCATAAATCAGCTAAAGGCTCTTTAAAGCACATAACTGGCTGGCAAAAGCAGACCCATTTCAAAACTGTCATAACACCAGATTGTTTTTCAATTCTATAACTCAGAATGTCTGGATTTCAATAACTTTTTTTTTCCTTCAGGGTGCAACGCAAATATTGTAACGAAAACCACTATACATTTTGAGTGTGTCTGAGTATAGCCATTGTATAGAGACCAGATTATCCTTGTCTCTTTTCTATAGGCAGTACGTATGTACAGCCATTTAATGTTTATTTCCCCTAGTAGTCAGAATGTACAAAGTAGCCACAAAACATGAAACACAGAGACTCTATCTCAGGTTGTTAAATCTATGGCCCGACCCTGCCATGAGTTTAGGAGGAAGGGCTTCCTGTGGAGCCCCATCGGTTCCTGCCTGCCTGTGCAGAGCTCACTGCAGGGTCACAGATTAAGTTGCTACTGTAAGCTGTGGTATTTAAGGCCCTCCCACAAACACCTTAAGGTGCATAAAAACTGTGCTTTTTAACCATGGATAGAGTGGGCTTCAGGAGCGTGTATAATAATTTGTGAGCGCTATTGCTGCAATCTAGTGTCTGTGCCACTGCATTTCCTCTATGCTAGCAGACCTGGTCCCGCACGGGCAGGACACACCTTTTAAATTAATTGGAATGTTAAACTCATGCATATGATATAATTCATGAAAGTGTATTTTACTGATTACTGAGGATTTTTTTTCAAATGATGGTTGCCTTTGGATCTATCATGACAACCAGCTGAATCAAGCCAAACTTTTCTGTAGGGTCATCATGGAGAACTGGAGTTGGAATAGGCATATACATTAATATTATATGCTCATAAAAATAAAATTTGTTATAATTCCTCCGTAAAATGGTTATCCACACAGTCTCAAACAACTCTGTATAATGTTAATGTATATCCTATGATACTCTAATGCACTGTGTTAGATTAACAAAAGGAGAAACTCAATGGTCAAAGAAAAACAAATATAAAATAAGAAAAATTTCAAAATACATACTTTTTCTTTAAAATTAATTAATGTCATGAACGTTAGCCTACACAAGGGAAAAGGTGTCAAGCATGAGCTATTTACAAAATGAATTTTATGAAAAAAATATATTCTTCATAAATCTAGAATAAAAATTTGCAATGACAACTCACTATAAATTTCTGAACAATATATAAATATCAAGATAATTATGAATTGGTCATGAAAAATTCAGAAAAGGAGAGAGGATATTTGTCAGCTAAATTATTCATAGTAAAGCTTTGCTTTGTTCCACTGATTATTTAATTAGTCATTTCGTCAGCAAGTTTAGCACCTGTAGGATTCCCTCCAGGAGGAGAAGTGGCAGCAGAGGCAGCAGGGCTCAGGAAGAGAAGAGTTCCTGCATTTTGCTATGGATCTGACTACTCCAGCTTGCATGCAACTGCAGGGCCCTGCTGAAAAGCCCAGTTGTGTTTGCTGCAGTGCTCCATCATCCCCCTAAAGGCACAAGTTCCTTGGATGAAGTACTGGTTGTTGCAAGCCAATGACCAGAGGTGCTGACAGGGCCTACTGAGACCAAAAAGTGACCAATGGAAGATATAATGAGAACAAACTAGCTCATATTCAATGGGAAAAAAATACTCTCAAAATCTGAAGAATTGAGAAGTTCTTTTAATTAGCATGGTACTGAAATGACAAAATGTGCATGTTCATCTCTCCTGCTGACCATATCACTCTCAGCTGACTGACTACAATTTTTTTTTCAGTTCTGACATGGTAAACACATTTACCTTACAAAAATCTATTTATATGTCTTCTATATATGTCAGATATTCTCCCGCTACATTGATGCAACTTGCATTACAGTTATTGCAATGGGAATTGTAGTGATATTACACGAGAGTTGGCTCAAGGTGATTACTTATTATATTTTCTGTGAAGAGAAATCTGGCCTTCAAGTTCTAATTATTCTGGTAAAAATTGTCACTGACACAGTGCCCAGGAATCCAGTTAAGTTACACCAGAGATTAATTTTTCTCATTATAATTTTTTAATTGTAAAAAGAAGCACAATAAACTTTATTTAAATTTTACAGTAGTTCCCCTTTAAAAGGTCAGTTTAATATTTAATTTGATATTGGATAAAATTTGTACGTGTGTGTGGGGGTGACAAAGTAATGTTTAAACAATCAGACCTGACAGATGCTGACAGATACTGTCTAATATCCCTGCATGCAGATTGCATTGCGAGTCACAAGGCTCAAGGTCATGCATCTATAACCACCCAGAAGGCTTTCTTCTCCACTTGATGCACAAATTTAAGTTCCATTAAGGCTAATGTAAGATACAGATGCTTACTGGAAAGAGAATAGACCAATCTTCCAAAATGTTATATAATCGGTAGTGATGTGATTCATAGCCATTGTTCCTATACTTGGTAAATTATTTTTCAGTGATTAAATAAAACAGTCATGCAACAATAAACCTGTTATCACATCTAAAAAAAATCTCTTGGGAATATGATGGTAGAACCAGCCATAAAAATGAGGAAAGGGTTGTCTAGCTAGCCTCTGCCTTCCAAACAGTGGTAATACTTCTTAAATTTTTTCAGACTCTATGAAAATATCGTCTTTCCAAGAAAGAATTTAGTCTAAAAAAAACCAGTATTTTGATTAACATTGTCATAGTAATATCACATGAGGGATTCAGTTCAGGTATAGGTTTTTGTGTCCCTTAAGTACATCAAGAGGACCATAGCTGAGAGGACACTCCATGCTTCTTTCTCTTCACTCCCCAAGGATACCTATTTGCAGGGACATCAGCTGCTGAAGTTCTCCTTGGTATTCTGTGAAAATTTTTATTGTGGTTTCCTTCCTTCTTTCCTTCCTTCCTTCCTTCCTGGTAGCTACAGGACCCACCACATCAATACCCAATTTGGTCTTTTCTCAGAAGAAAAATGAACAAAGCACTGGAATCTTTGTGCATATAGAAAGGTTCATTTCAGTATATGACCACTCTGCCTACACCTAACACATTCCAGTTGGACAGCTCTTCAGATCCTTTCTAGGGGTACACTGTAAAGTCCTGAGAACTGCTCCCATACAGAAGGATTTGCAGGATAACTTGGTGAAATTTCCCGAGTCACCAACTGAGAAGTACTAGGGAAAGCACATGATCTGATCTAACCATAGGTTTGAAAGAAAGCCTATGTGTGTTTCCGTTTCTGGGATACTAAACATTATTTTTTCTCTCTGATTTTTTACTGAACTTTTTGTTAAAGAAAACTGAGTCTTGAAATCAGTTGTTGATTTCACCCTTGGGGAAATGGGTCTAGGTGGGATGTGTGGTATATTTATAAAAATCCTGGTCATATGTTTGCAGAAATATTAATGTGATTTTTTGGAGTTTGCTGCTGACTCTCTCCATGTCTGTAACTGGACCTAGCTTAGAGTTACCACAGATCTTGAAAGATATTTAATAGGGGCAGAAACATGAATTTTTGAGAACCCCAGGCTCATTTTATGGTAAAAAAACGCCATGTATGCCATACCTAGTAGGCAAGCTCTCTGGTTCTTTCCATCTTTTTCCTCCCTGTCCAAGGTGGATTTTGGCTGCCTGTCCCTTTTGACTTTGCTTGTCTCAGCTTATATCAACATTTCTATCTCATTTTTAGGAAGCGAAAAAAAGTAGGGACTAACTTTTATTTTTCACTTCATGAAAGCAGAGTTTCTCTTTACATTTCAAGAGGGCCCCTTCAACTTAGTCTTTAAGGAATTCGAAGATCAACTCTTCCTCTAATTACAGAAAACACATCAGAGTAATCAACATGCTGGGAAAGGAAAGGCAAAAAAATTATGGGACAATTTAATGGTGATTTATTGAAAATTGGTAACTGGCAGCATCATTTTATGGAGGAATCTCTGGATCAGCTCTACATTTTATGCCTACTGTGGTTATGAAAGAAGAAAATAAATGGAATCTGATCCCTAACTGAAATGGAAACCTCTTGTTACTCACTGCCTTTGGGACATTGGCCTTTCCCACAGCAAAACCGGCTATTTTCCTGAAACATACCCCCAGTTTTTTAAGGGGTACATGGTATTTACAGGAAATCAGGGCAGAGTGGAGGATTTATAGTGACTATGCTTTGTGTTGTCAATTTGTGCACCAGTTTAGTGTTTGCAAATGAGGTGTCCTGGTCAGCAACAAATGCTCACAAAGACATTGTGCAGACATTTCTCATGTAGCTTGGCCAATGCACCTCAATCTTGACCCACAACAGCTCCACTATTTTAGTCCCAAAGCTCTTTTTAGCAGAAATTGGCAATCATGTGAAATAGTGCCATCATTTCTCCACATGCTCTAATGGGGACTAGGATGAAACCAACAAACTTCTTTTCACTTGTGACCCAACTTAGTAAACTCTAACCATGAGAGGCAGAATATCTACAGTTCCTATAAAACCACAGTTTGGATAAGGAAGTCCTACAGCTAAAGAATACCTTTGCATTAGTGCTAATAATTCCCATCTAAAATAGTTTATACA
The DNA here is from genome assembly GCA_013397075.1 of Rhabdornis inornatus. Lineage (NCBI taxonomy): Eukaryota > Metazoa > Chordata > Aves > Passeriformes > Rhabdornithidae > Rhabdornis > Rhabdornis inornatus. The sequence goes on along the minus strand of VWZS01008810.1, from coordinate 2,660,522 downwards.
ATATAAAATACATATTAGCAACACTACTGAAGACCTGAGCATACTGATAGTGATGAGTAGGGTCAGGAGAAATGAGAAAATGAAGTATAATGAAGAGATTACAATCAGAAAAGGTATTAAAGGAAACCTTGCTTAATGAGACTCTTGGTATCAAACTACATTATTCATAGGGACTTCTGATTAGAGACAAATGTCAAATGTAACATACAGTTCTGGGTGGCAAGTCTTCATTTGCATTTCAAATAAACACTATTGGCTCCTGATTTTAGTACAGCAGATGGTACATTTAGTTTTGAGGAAGTTATTCCATACTCACAAAACACCTTTAAATCAATATTGCAAAAGATGAAGTAGGGCTTTTGAACATAAAAATTCATTTGGACTTAGGAGTCATACAAAATCCCATGCATTTAATGTTCACCAGTATTTCTAAGAACAGGACCAATAAGAGGTATCAAAGCCAGTACCAATTTCTCCAGTTTTCTTACTCTCTCTCTTCCCAGTGTTTGTCTGTATTCCAACCAAAAGTGCCTTCATCCTTAAAACACTATGGCTCTACCACTTGAGGGCAGTGGATGGCTTTCTGTGCTGAATTAGAATAGGCATTTTTTCTTGTATTTCAATACATGTGTACTTTTCTTTCTAATCTGAGCATCAGTTCTCTATTTTTCTCTGGTCTTTCCCAAATCCTACACCCTTTTGTGCTTTTTAAAATTCTGTAGTATTTCAGTTTACCCACTTCACACAATGGACATTTCCCGTCATTTAAGATGTTCCTTTCAAGGTGCACTACTTAATCTCAATGTACCAACAAAGAAAGAACCAAAAGAGAATTAAGTTAGATTGGGCTTTTGAGAGTTGTTTAATAAAGCAAGTTGTTTCAAGCTACATTTTAGCAGCTTGTGATACAACTTCACAGAGATAACTTTGATGTTCTCATAAGTATGTCAGCAGAAATCTGTGCAATTTATCAAAAATTGGTCTTAGAACACCTCAGTGTATACAGTAAACAAAACCAGCATAAATCTTCCTTTTTGCAAGGAATACTTAAAGCATGTCATCATGATAATTTGATTTAAATAAAGTTTTGTGAATAAGAGTGTATTAATTAGTGCTGTAGTTTTAATTGACCAGTGTGTGTGTGTTATGTAATTTATTCAAGTTCTGATGAACTGCATGTCCTAAATGTTTGGCAATACTTTGTTAAAAGTGATATAATTACAGTTATTGTCTTTTGTACTCATTGTTGGAACATGAATAAAACAGAATTGTTTTGGTATTCATGTGGGTCAGAAATACTGCAATACTGCAGATATCCTATTGCAATTTTCTAAAACATTAATTAGTGTTACTATACAAATAAGAACAAATGAGTTACATAAGGAAACAGAAAGAGTCATTAATTTAACTTCCTAATTAAAGAAATTTCACTTTTGTTGCTTAAGAATGGCTGCATATATGTAAGGAACATATTGAACATCTGCATTGTTCAGTAAGGGAAATGGAAAAGCCTCTATTTGACTCTATTTACAGTTTTTTCTGCAAGCACATGTTGAGGAATACATCTGGTGGAGGTAGCTCAGTTTGCAAGGTGCGGATTGCGATGCAGAATGAGGTCTGGGTAGAATCCCAAGATAAGAGGCAGTGAACTGCCAGCCCTTTGTTTAACAACAGGCAGGAAGACCTGTGGCACCAGCCAGGGGATGAACACTGGGAAACACAGCAGGAGTGGAGGACTCAGGAGGAAGAGCAATACTTGCACAGACTCTAAGGATATAAAATCCCAGGAGCTCCTTTGCTGGGGGTCCTTGGACACACCAGCTGAAACTGTTTCTGTGTTACTGTACCATGAATAAATTGCTTTTATGGAACTTAGACATCTGAGACTTTACCATGGGAAACTTGGGGTTGAACCAGAAAGGAAGCCTGCTCTGACTATGTGAGAGCAGGCTGTGCAGGGAGTCAGGCAGGGCTCCTGTCCACCTCACTGGAGCTGCCCAGCAGTGGAAGTCCTTGGCACAGGGAGAGCCAGAGAATCATGTGAATGGTCAGACAGAGACATTTCCTTAATACACAAACTGTTAAATCACCCTTTGCCACACACTGTCCCAAAAGCCAGCTTGCTGGGCCCTGGGTCGCATGGAACGTGATGGTGGCCAGAGCTCAGCTGAGCTCATCCTTCTGATCTTTCTTCCTGCCTTTTAATGCATTTCTGCTTGGAAGGCTGCAGAGTGGTGAAGACCTGCTCTGAGCACAGCTGTCAGCACATAAGGGATTAAAATGTAATTTTGGCTCTTGCAACTGGTCAGCACCATGCCAGGATGGAGGATGGAGGCTCATTACCTGTCTGGGTTTTCTTTCCTTTATAGAAATTGGTATAAACCAATAAATAGTTCTAACAGGAGGGATTCAACCTTTTCCCTTCAAACAAAAGGACCTGGATCCTCATCCCTGTGGTTTATGCCTAAAATGAAGATTTTCACAATTATCAAATGACTTCAACAACTTTGGGTTTTTTGAAGTCCTCAGTTAAACCTGCTGGTGATATTAAATTTTCAGGGATGGGAGTTCAGTTTGACAGGCATTTCTCTACCATTTTTTCCTCATGGACCTTGGATGAGACATACAAAATAAGTGGCCTTTTTTGAAACAGTGGTGCACATACAAATTTACTTGGGAATTTAAGAACTTTGAAGTTTCATTAAAATAATTTTGTCACTATGTTCTAAAGAAGGAGGAGAAGAGCACAGGTATTAAAAAAAAAAAGGTTGAAAGAGACTCATCCTTAAATGACATTTTTATGCTTACAGCAATTTTTAATATCTGCAAATGAAGAATTATCCCTCACTTGATGTTTTAAGGACCATGATTAAGAATAAAACTGTCAAACATAGAAATATCTTAAAATGATGTTTTTAACAATCCCACTGTTCTGAGAAAAATGTCAGATGAATCAGTTTGTACATGGCTGTTTTTAAGTGTATAACTATAAATTTAAGTGTTAGATTACATCAGTATTGGTGTTTTTTAGAGGTTCTTGTAAAGACATTTTAGTATAATCCTTCCTTCAATGCTTTTATGACCACTCCAACATTTAAGAAATGTAAGTGAGGAATTTTTCTTCATCTGATGTCTGAAAGCATCTAGTTATATGTGAAAATACTTCAGCACTGTATTGTGTAGAAATGTATGTACCAATAAATACATAATTATACATATGTAAATTAAGTCAGCCAAATAGACGTCTGGCAGGCATTTTTATCTATGCAAACTTCAAGCTTTCTGCAAAAGAACTCTTTACCCCCAGTTCTGACACTGTTATGTCATTTGTGCAGTTGTCATCTCCTGACTAGGGAGCCTTTACTGCTGCTGATGGTGATTGCTTAGTCCTGAAACACATTTCACAGAGCTGCAGTTGTGCTTCTGTCCTTACAGTGCAGCTTGTCTGCCTGCCTGTCCCTCCTGCACTTGGCCAGGCACAGGGGCACATGCATGGCAGAGTCCTTCATTACCCAGAGAAAAAACTGTAACACAGGACCTCTCAAACAAAGCATTGCTGCACCTGTAATGGACACGGAACAGAGTGGTAAGGCAGGAAGAATAGAAAATCAAAACATCCAGAACCCTTGAAAAAAAATCATGTTGCAATGAACAGGTACAAAGCTTCAGACTGAAAAGAAGGCACAGTTTCTCTTTGAGTTTCAGCATTTTTGAGTGCCTGACATCTCTGTGTCATTGGGACCTTTAGCATTGTTTACCTTGATATGTGCCTCTGTGCACAAGTAAGCATGTGTGTATGTATGCGTGGTATTTATTTTTGGAAATCTCATATTTTCATGCCTTTCTTGAACAATTGTATATCTTCCTCAAAAAGAGTGGGAATGAGCCAGCTGGTTTTGGTTGTTTGGGGATTTTTTGACCCAATGTTCTTCTACTTAAGCTTCTGCAGATTTCAGGAAATTCTTTTTATTTAAAGAATGACAAAAACACTCTCTGGATACTTTAAAGATGCAATGCAAGCTTTCCTCATATGAATCACTGAACAATATTCAGTTTTGCTTTTCCATTTTTCTGAAAAATCTCCTTGTTTAGAAGTCAAATTTTAGACAGCTTTTGCTTTGGTTTTTTTTGTTCCTGTGGTGTCTTTAGGCATTGACCTCACTTTGGCTCTTTTTCTCACAGATTCTGCCATGAGATGGGCCCTTCATAAATTAATAATGTAATAAAATGAATAAAGCTTGATGTAACATTTCTCAATGATTGCTGTAATGTTAAAAACATCAAATGAAACATTAACTTCATTTGATGTTTTTATAGCTAGATATACTGAAAAAACATCAAATAAGGATATCCTGAATTTCACTTTTTCACTTGGGACAAGAATGTTTTATGTATACTGTCTGTCAGAAGACTGCGATAGAAACTTTGTAACACATATGTGTTATCCATCTGCATCATTTTCCATTCTTTTTGGCCTTCTATCACATTTTACTTTGTTTTAAATTTTGCATACTTTCTCTTTGTGATCCAGTCTATTTTCATTCCTTCATTATTAAAAATTAAAAGCATTTCAGTGAGCCTGTGTGCTCTTCATAGTTCTTTTAACATTCTTGAAGCTCTTGCAAGACTGGATCTTTTCAGAAGGACTAATCCCTGTGACTTTATCCCACCTTTTTTCCTACATGCTTATCCAAGTAAATGAAACAGCAAAGGTCCACTTCCCAGCCTGTGATCCCCCACAGTGTTAAACAGCCAGTATCAGACCTGGCATCATTTTGGCCTGGGCCACTGGGAGCTCTCTGACAATGTTTCAGCATGGTTCAGTCAGTTTCATGGTCTAGAGTTATTCTTGATAGGAAGATCTTAAAACGGGGGGAAATAGGACAATTTAACCCTTTGGATAGATTTTGTTGAGCAGTTCTCCTCAGACCCACTGAAAAATCTTTTCCATCTTCATTATTAATAAGGAAATAGTCAATGGATTTTCTCTAGACAGAACAGCAACTTTTTTCCTCAGAATCACTGTCTAAATCTCTTTGATATAAAATGCTGATCTTTCTTGAGGCTTTGTCATAACTTCCAGTAGTTTTCAAAATAAACATATCCACATCTATTACATCAAGTCAAACTATTTTTGAAGAATCTTAAATAATACCACCAAAAAATTTAAAAATATTTTTGCATAGCTTCAATATAAAATATAAAACTACTTAGTGCTGCAGTGTTTAATAAGTAGAAATACTAGAGGTTAGGTTATTTTTAAGATAAAGAAAAATAGCTTTTGCATCCTTTTCTCATAAATTTCCTAATTTTCCTATAGAATGCTAGAAGAATCAGATTAATAACTTATTCTAATTTCCAAATTTTTGATGAAAAGTAAATTGTTTCCAGTGAATAAATTTTCTTTGCCATCTCAAAGTTCCATTGGGGGAATGTAGGGAGTAGATTACTGTCTTACTTATCTTTTAAAGTTGCTTTCTTTGGCATTAAAAATATATTGCAGTCACTAAGAGTTCTGACATTTATTTCTCATATTTGTCAGCAAAATCTTACAGGATATTCAAATAGCTCTCCATCTTATCAGATGTCCATTTTACAAGCCTGTTTTTAAGGTCAACTTAAAATATTGGTGAGAAAGAGTTTTTGAGAAATGAGTATACTATCTACATGAATTCAGACTGTCTACTTGTGTTTTGCTACATGTGAGTGTGAAGAAGAGAGCTCAAGCTCATCAGGGGAACCGAAGGAACAGGTACTGATCTCTTCACTCTCATAACTATTGGTAGGATTTAAGGAAATGGCATGAATCTGAGTCAGGGGAGGTTTAAGTTAGATGTCAGGAAACTGTTCTTCATCCAGAGGGTTTTTGAGCCCTGGAACCGGCTCCCTCGGGAAGTGGTCACAGCACCCAGCCAGCTCAAATAAGTGTTTGGACTATGCTCTCAGGAACATGATATGATTCTTGGGGTGCCCTGCATAGGGCCGAGAGTTGGTCTTGTTTATCCTGATGAGTCCCTTCCAACTCAGCTTATTCTATGATTCTCTGATTCTATGGTAAGTGCTGGATCAGTGTTTGCTTGCACATATCAATTCTAAATGTTCCTCCCTGACAGAACCATGGCCTATGTGAATTTTCAATGTATGAATTAATTAATACCGGGGCACGATTTTCTTGGATAATGTGCACCAAAGCGCATGCCCAAAACACAGCATGGACAAGACTGTAACAGGTTATGCTTCCTTCACCCCATGTGTTTCTCCAGTACTATCCTGCAGGCTCCGAACACTTTGGAACTCCAGAAGTCACACTCTCAGTGACAAAGCATAAAGGCTTGGTTTCTTCATGCTCCAAACCACCATCCTGATGGCTTGAAACCCAATCCCCATGATTTCTGAAATACTGGAAGCATACACATAAATATGCACAATCCCCACAATGAATGAAAGATTAGTTTGATTGTAGAACTACAAGTACCTAACAAGAAGTCCATGGAAAGACCTGCAGGCAAATACTTTGATGTGGACCTATCCAGATTATGGCATTAACCTCTTAGCCAGAGATTGACAGTTGATAAAGGAAGCCCATCAGATGTCATGTATCTAGACTTCTGCAAGGCCTTCAATGTGGTCCCACATGACATCCTTATCTCCACATTTGGGAGTCACAGATTTCATGGATGGAGTAGCCAGCGGACAAGAAATTAGCTGGATGGACATAGATAAAGAGCTCTGGTCAAAGGCTCTATGTGTTGGTGGTATCCTGTGATGGGTGGTGTCCCTTAGGATGCAGTCTTGAGACCAGTGCTCATCAATATCTTCATCAACAACACATGCAGTGGGATCAAGAATACCCTCAGCAAATCTGCAGATGACACAAGGCTAAGGAGTTCAGGTGACGCAAGAGAAAAGACAAGATGCCATGCAGAGGGATCTGGACAAACTTGAGAAATGGCCCTCATGAACCTTGTGAAGTTCAACAAGCCCAAGTGCAAGGTGCTGCACCTGAGTCAGAGCAATCTCAGATATGAGTAGAGGCTGGGAGAAGAAGTTATCAAGGTTGCCCTGTCCAGAAAGACTTGCGGGTTCTTGAAGATGAAGAACTGGACATGAGCCACCATGAGCTCACAGCTCAGAAGGCTGAAAACGCATCCTGGGCTGCATCGAAAGAAGAGTGTCCAGCAGGTGGAGGGAGGTGATCCTGTCTCTCTACTCTGCCCTTGTGAGAATCCACCTGGAGCACTGCATGCTGCTGTGGGGTTCTCAGCACAAGAAAGACATGGACCTATTGGAGGAGGTCCAGAGGAGTGCCACAAAGATGATCAGAGGGCTGGAGCATACTTTCTGTGATGATAGATTGAGAGAACTGGGTTTGTTCAGCATGGAAAAAAGAAGGCTTTGGGGAGACCTCATTGTGGTCTTACAGTACTTGTAGAGGGCTAATAAAAATTGAAGGAAAGGGGCTCTGTATACAGGCAGATAGTGACAGGACAAGTATTTGGATTTGAACTGAAAGAGGGCAAGTTTAGGTTAGATGTTAGAAAGAAAGTCTTTACTCTGAGAGTGCTGAAGCGCTAGAACAGGTTCTGCAGAGAGGCTGCAGAATCCTCATCCCTTGAAATGCTCAAAGCCAGGCTGAATGGAGCTCTGAACTACCTGGTCTAGTGAAAGGTGTCCCTGCCCATTGCAGGGAGATTAAAACTAGAGAATCTTTGACAGAGAGTGAAAATTATAATTTTTTCTGTCTTGGTAGATATTTGAATTTAAAATAAAATGATTTAAAAAATCTAAATAACCTTAAAATCTTAACAAAGTCCAGAAAAAGCAAAATTATTAGAAGTTTTTGATAATATATCTATGTTTACACATCTCATTAAAAACAAGTAAGTTCCTTTATGTGATTTACAAAGAACATAAAGAAATGAAAGCTTTTATATTTTGACAGCAGTTGCCTTTTGCTGGTGGCTGAGGTCTTTCTGTCAGTGCAGCATTTTCTTTGGATGTAAATGTTTAGGAGTCTTACTTACCCAGACCATTTTAAAGTAGTTTTGTCTCTTTGCAATTTCTCCTCTATTAAGTATGTGTTAGGAGAAATATCTGGCCACCATCACCAGAACTATTTTCAAAACTTTTGGAAGTCAATCGCTCCTCTAGGAAAGCAAAATTAGTCAAGTTCTTTCTTCAAGTCTTCTTTCAAGACCTTTTCAATTTATTGTGCATCCTTTCTACATCTAATCTAGCCTTGCAGGAAGACATTAAATAACTTTACATGGCTGGTTTTTTTTTTCAGGTTCATGGCAAACTATGCTAGGTAACCCTGTCTTGGTTTCACCAAATTCCTGTTTGGAAGATTTACCTTGGAATAGTCACAGCCAAAAACTTAGTTATTTAAGGGAAAACAGAGACTGAAGGACAATGTATAAGCCTGCCTGTTCCCTGAATATTCCTTCTGTGGTGTCCCAGGAGTTTTGCTCACAAATAGTGGGAAGCAGTAAATAATATTTACATTCTCTATTTTTTCTTAAATAATCGTTTCATTAGAGAGTGGAATTTGTATGCAACTCAGGAATGATAATACTAGTTGAGGCAAAATGACGCCATATATA
>VWZS01008810.1:2571608-2650034 GCA_013397075.1 Rhabdornis inornatus | reverse complement strand
TATATATATATATATATATATGTATATATACACACGTTTTGGTTTTGTTCTTGTTTTTTAAATTCGATCGATGCCAGAATAGTAACCATCAATGCCTTGCTCAACAAAGATTTTTGAACTCACCTGAAGTTACTTTTTGGAAAGCTGTACTCAAAGAAGGTAAGAATTAACTGGAGAGTAATGAGAGTAATGTGAGGTTAATTCTTCTAGACTAGCATAATTTTGAAGCTCTTTGGGAGTTTGGATGTGGGTGGAATATTCGAGGAGACATGAACAAGACAAAAAATCTTTCAGGGAAGCCAAGGGAGGGAGACTTTAATTCCTGTAGGAATATATGTCTCTATTTTCAGAAAAAAAAAAATTTGAATTCAAGTAAAAATGGATTCAGATTGGCTTTATACGGAATCAGTAGTGGTAACTGCACACAACTGATGCACAAATCTGGATTTTCTCTATAGAACAAAAAGCAGCACGGAGTGTATCACAATTCGAAGGCTCAAAAGAATCTGAAAACTGGAGAGTTTAAGGTCATGGACAGTTCATTATAGCTGCAGTCATTACTCTCTTTTCTGTGCTTTTTTTCACCTTCTAACTTCTAATCCTTTTGCTGATCTTCCATCCTTTTACTGTGTACTTACTAGAAGTACTCGTTACTGCTGTTTAATGTGTTAACAAATATTAACAGGTATCTCAATGGTAAACTACAAGGCAGGATATAGCACAGTCAAGTAAGATTTACACACCTCATTTAAAGAAAAATATAATAGATAAGTGTAATAAAATTAATGAGTAGTGGTTGATTTTTCTGCCAGTGTGTAGCTGAGTAATCATGCCACCCATGGGATGAAAAAGGTATCTTGATTGTGAAATAATGCCTTCAGCCTTTGACTTCCTATTGCAATATATAATAATGTGTCCTTAGAGCACAGTCTGTTTTCTCAGAGCATGTAGTACCCATTTTGTGCTAATCAGGACACAGTATGGATCCTTTTGGTCTGCAGGGATTACGATGACCTGGTGAGTATCTGCATCAGGTATAGTGAGGGAGAAGGGAAGTTAAGTTTTCTTTTGGCAGACACAATGTCGTGAACAGAGAAGGGAATTGTTAAATGTGTGTATTTGTACAACAGTTATAGCTTAGATGGTGTGGAAGTCCACTTAAAATACTGTCTGTCACAAAATATGGAGGAAAACAGGAAAGGTTAGGACTGTGTACACTGATGGTAACCTGGCATGCATCAAATGAGTTTTCAGGTTAAAGGAGGTAAGAGTGGAGAATGGTACAAGATGGAAAAGTTTAGAGATGTCTTTTAACACTGGCCTTGATTGCATAGGGATTATATATTGTGTCTCATCATTGCATATTTTTCCCAAAGTACCTCTTTTATGTTGACAGTTTAGCTTCATAAGCATTCCTACTGGTTCCCAGTCATCTGGGAACATCTGGAACAAAGGGGAATAGCAAATGACTAAGGACATTTTTCTCAAATATGAAATAGTGCCTGGCTTACCAGAACTCAGTGTCATTCAGCTTCAAAATGTTGTGGTTAAATAGTGAGAAATGTTTCTAGCTTCCTGGAATGCTGCTATACATACAAAAAATGCTGCTATGGCTGCCTCTATCATTGCTTGCTGTGGGCAGGGATATTCTCATCATTTAACTGAGACTCCATGATGATTCCCAACCTATCTGTTTTCTCTGATGAGTAACACAACTAACCTTTCATGATCAAGAAGGTGCTGAGGCTCTCTCAAGGCAAGTAAAAAAGGCTTCTAAATGTCCTAAAAAAATATGTCTTTTGCACACAGTCTTTAGCAGGAGTGTAATTTTTCACTTGTCACAACTTTCAGAAAATCTTAGTGATTTCAGAGCACATAGAAACTAGGTGGCTATGACAGGAATATCTGCTCTCAGAAAAGTAAGCACTAATCGATCTATTTCCAAAAGAAAAGAAGTTGTAGCCAGGGGTACTACACATTAAGAAGAGTCCTAAAACTTCAGTCCTCATAGCTGTAGGATGATCTCCTTTTTTCATGCTTATGAACTTATAAAAATGGTACCTTGCTTTCTTCCAGCAAATGTAGAAAACCCTGTACATTATAAAAACTGGTCACTGTTGCTCATTTCTGTTTTCTATGTGTTTTGGGTTTTTTTGTATCTTTGTTCATTGCAGGTAATTTGAAGTTTCTTTTATACAATGGTAATATCTAAAATGAACAGGCCTCTTCACTTCCATAGTGTGTAAAGCTGCAGGTCCTTCTTTAAATATGCTTTTTTTCTCCAAAAAAATATATATGGGAAAAAAGATAGTATGTTTCAATCTTTTCATAGACTCAGAGAATTGTTCATGTTGGAAGAGACCTTTAATGCTGTTGAGTTCAACTATCAATCCAGAACTGCACAGTTCACCACTAAACCACGTCCCCAAGTGCCACATCTACACAGCTTTTTAATACCTCCATGGATGGTGATTTCACCAGTTCTCTGGGCAGCTTGTTCCAGTACTTGTCCATCCTTTTGGTGAAGAAACTTTTCCTAATATCCAATCTAAACACTCCGTGGTGCAACTTGAAGCCATTTCCTCTTATCCTGTTTTTGTACGTGGGAGAAGAGGCTGATCGCCAGCTGGCTACAAACTTTTTTTCTTTTTTTCTGGTAGTTGTAGAGAGCAAGAATGTCCCACTGAGCCTCTTTTTCTCCAGCCTAAACAACCCAAGTTCCCTCAGCTGCCCCTGGCAGGAATTATGCTCTAGACCCTTCCCCAGCTTTGCTACCCTTCTCTGGACACGCTCCAGTGCGTCCGTACCTCTCTTGTACTGAGAGACCCAGAGCTGAACACAGGATTTGAGGTGTGGCCTCACCAGTGCAGAGAACAGGGACAGAGAATCAGGGGACAATCACTGCCCTGGTCCTGCTGGCCCCACCATTTTTGCTGCCAGCCAGGATGCCCTTGGCCTTCTTGGCTGCCTGGGCACTCTGTTGGCTCATGTTCACCCAATGTTGACCAGCACCCCCAGTTGCTTTTCCTCTAGGCAGCTCTCCAGCCTCTCTGATCCAAGCCTGTAGTGCTGCAGGGGGTTATTGTGACCCAAGTGCAGGATCTGCCTTTCGTCATGTTGAACCTCATGCAACTGACCTCAGCCCATCAATCCAGGCTGTGCAAAACCCTCCACAGAGCCTTCTTACCTCCAGAAGATCAACACTCCCACCTAACTTGCTGTCATCTGCAGACTGACTGTGGAGGTGGGGGCTCAATCCTCTCATCAATTGCAATTATATATCAGTTACTTTGAAGACGCAAAGCTGTTGCTGTTGTTGCACTTTTTGCAATTTTCTGCCTCTCACCCCCTTCCCCCACTCTCCATTATTCTTAAAACCATTTGCTTTGTGTACCTTCTCCTCCCTTTTTGTTGTAGAAATGGAAACTCTACCTGTTTTACTGGAATTTTCCTGGACTTTACAGTATTTGCCTACCAGTGGATCTCCCCAGAAACAGAGGATGTCACCTTTCATAGTGACATTAAGTCCCTCAAGGTTTAAATCTTGGAGCAATCTGAGAAATTGAGGCATGCTTTTTTATTTTTTTTTTCAGTTGTGAGAATAATCCTTATAAAATCTGAAGTTGCACCCCTCATTACAAATATAAGTACATTAAACATAAACTCTAACATTTAAAACAGCAAGATTGCACTTACATTGTATAATCGCTACACAAAGGGCCAATAATCACTTTGTTCAAAAGAGATAATGCAGCATAATATAAGTAGTAGTTTAACCAATTATCTGGTAGAACAGTTAATCATCACCCTCAGTTCACAGCCTTTTGTTTCTCAGGAATACACATGTCAGATTGTAATTAAATGCATTCACAGTATTCAGTGCTGTGCAGGCTGCCTGGGTGAACAGTGGAACCAAGCTGGAAAACACAATATAGACAAGTTTAGACACAGCTTTTATGGCTATGTGCGCCTGGCATGGGGTCCTTGCTCACAAATTTGTTATGTGAGGGTGAAACTACATGACAGCAAATTATTTATTAAAGAACGTACCTTCTAGTAAAAACGATAGCTACAGAAAGTTTATTTTCACCATCGTATACTTTCAAAACATTTTGTTACAGCATGGATCATCTGTCTGGAGTGAATATTTTTACTCTGAAATTAAAAGTGGACAGCTTTTGAAAATAAGGAGATTAATTAAGATTTGGCCTTGAAAAAGAGTTGTAACTTCAAGGGACATGCACCCACACTCAGAAAAGAAAACTCCACCCAAAACCAATAACCCAAAACCAATAAGCAACAACAACAATAATCTCCTAAAGGCACACATTTTTTTCCAAAGTAGATCTGCAAATACAGTTGCAGTTTTTACAGTAGTCTGTGGCTGATTGAGAGAAGGGCAGATAGAAACAATTTGCATTGTACACAGTGATCTGAGAGAGACAGGAAGGGGAGGCGGGGGGAGGCAGTTTTCTTGATTCTGCAGTGTGGTTATTCCAAGGCTTTCCTGAGACACAATTCCTGCCTCTAATGAAGACAGCTGAGACATCTGTAACACAGCACAGTCCTCACCATTGGATGATTGTTATTATGGTTTCAAGAGACGGCAACAACTGATTCCCAGAGACAGATAGAAGTGTTCTGGCCTTGCTGTGAGACAGCTGTGCTGTAGCTGTGTGCTCTAACACACAGACCTTTGCAATTTTTCAGCCTGCATATGCAAAGCTCTCTTAGACAGATGAGTACCAAACTTGAGCTTTTGCCTAGTCCACCTTTCAGTTCCAAACGGTAATAAATCTGATAATTGTAAATGATATGTATGTACAGTAGATCACTTGGTAGCAGTAAAGACACCAACCTAATTATTCATCTTGTGGAAAACCAAAACAAAACCCTACTTGTACAGCTTTAGTTGAGAGTTGTGTATATTTTAATATCATGTATAAATTGAATTTACCAGCCTAGGACTGATTCTATTGATGCTGTGTTTCCTGCTATATTTCACACAATGTTGGTTATAGCATTCTAATCCAGCTAATCATTTAGTTGTATCTAATTTAGTAGTATTTTGTAACAAAATGAAAACACAAATGTAAAAGTACAGGTAAAAAACCCCAAACCCTTAAACTTCTCCCTGCTCTCTATATTCAGTCAAAATATCTAAACATCTGAATTTTTTTTCAGTCTGTTCAGGCACATGCAATGTATATGTACATCTTGTAGCAGTTTCCTCTGTTTCATAAAGCTCTTCCTCCAATCTTTTCTCTTCCCCAACTTCAACAAAAATATGCCATGAACAGCCATAAAGATACATGCTCAGAAGCATACACTTTCCATAGTCTATGGCAGTCTCATGATAGGTAAACAAGCCAACAAACCAAGAGAGCTCCCACAGGTACACAGCAAGGTATTAATGTACTCAACCACATTGTATTGCAGATGTCATAGTGCAGTTAGATTGTACAGGCATTTGCTGGCGTTTATAAAAAACTGTGAAACTCATGACAATCTTGCCATTCCCTGGCACAATGGGATGCTTAAAGAAAACTTTACTTAGCAGTATTTTTGTTTTAATTTTTTTTTGAGAACAAAAAAAGAAGTCTGTGAATTAAATAACTTTTAATCTAGAATTGATTATTTCAGCAAATAGCCAAATTTAATTTTAACAATTTGGAAAAAGTAAAATAAAATGCAAATAAATAATTGATGATGAAATAAGGATGACAAGCTACTTGGCAGACAAATGTGATGAAACTGCAAAGGAGCAGAGCCTGCAAATCTGCCTTGTTATATAACATATTATGTTATACACACTGAACTTCTGTAGTCTATTTAAATATTAACCCTTCATATGTTTGCAAGGTTCCCAAGGGTCCAATCATCCTGAAGACTCAGAGGTTTTGCTGGCTCATTAAGCAACTTCTGTTTAACATCTTAGACATTGGCTCAGCTTGTCTCACTTCTCATTTCTGACTTCTGCTTATCTTGGAGTGAAGGAAGAGAGCATGAGGAGGAAGGAATATGGTGGGTAGCTCAGTGTGTTGTGATGAAATGTTAATGGAACAGGATGAATGATGATGTATTCCTAAAACAGATACGGTAATTAAAATTAAACCAGTTGGAAAATTTAGTCTCCCATTTCCTTGAAAAAAAATTGGCTTATTTTGGATAGAAAATTGTCAAAGATTTACTGGGTTGTTACTTTAACAGCCTGAGGGGCAAATGGAGCATTTTCCAATGTATCAGTCACTGCTTAGGTACAGGGAGGCTGCCATATTTATATGTTCATGCCCTACAATAGGGAAGTTCATTCTGGCCTCCTAATAGCTAACCCCATGAGCACTAAAAATAGAATTGTCCCACTAAATTTGAAGTTGTAGTAAAACCTCGTAACTGTATTTTTATTGAAATTTGAATCCAAAACACAACATTGTACCAGCTACTAAGAAGAAAATTAACTCTATCCCAATCAAAACCAGGAAAATCCTCAATATAAAACCTCACATAGCCTGAAATTTTATGTGGTTTGTATACATTTTCAAAATAAACATTTGCAATATATATTTTCCAGGAAAGAAAATGCCCAAAGCAAGAGAGTATGGGGGCTACCTTCTTCTCAGAAATAAAACCAACTCAGTACCTCAGAGCTCAAGGGATTAATTATACAGGGATATAAACTTTCCTGTACACGGATATTGAACAACTTTCTTCCTGAAAACAGATCTGATTCTGGAAAGTGCTGAATGACTTTATCTCTTCAAAGGACTGAATACTGGGGACTGAACGTTTTATTCAAAAACAGCAGTAGTCCAGTATGAGCAAAATGCCCTTAGACCTTAATACACAAGAATTCGCAAAGGTACACCAGAGGTTATTTAAATTTTTTTACTTTGTCATAGTTCTTCTTTCAATATTATTTTATTCTTAATATTCAACTTATTTAAACAAATATTTCTGTATGCCCATGTATACATCTATAACAATCAGACTTTTGAAATGTTCCCGTCCGATTCCTTGAGCAGATTGCTTCACTGCCTATATTTAAACAAGCGCGAATTTAAAAAGTGGTCCTGCCAGTTGATATCTTAAGAGATTTTTCAGTGCATCTATCAACATTATCTCTTATATTGCCAATGACAAAGAGGTCTGCCCGTACCCTTGTAAATCCACAGATCTTAAATAACCCAGGCCTCATCAAGTTGCACACACACATAGGCACACTCATTAAGCAAAACTAGGTTTGGGGACTACTACCCATAGCCATGTAATAGAAACATAATAACCCAACAAAAAGTTTTCACTTCTTTCTTGATCTAACATATGCCTTATTAAATATCTGTTGCTTTTATAAATAACTCATGCATGAGGTTCTCCCTTCTCCCCTATCATATGCACTATTCCGGCTCACATGTACATGACAGAGACTGTTGAACTGAATGATATACATTCTATTTATAAAAGTTGAAGATCAAAATTGGGCCTTAATGAAGCAAACAAGCTATGCTTGCTTTTCTATTCTTATTAAAGGTAACGCTTGTATAAATTGTTTTCTTCAATCATTTTAGAGAAGTTGTTTAAAGTACCATACTAATAATGTAGCCCTAGATAATTGGAACATTTGAACATTTTAAAATGTTGATTAAATTAGTAAGGGGGAAAAGGAATTTTTAAGAATATGAGCTCGCATTCATTACACTAAAGATTATTAAAAGATTGGGAACTCACTAAGGTAGAAATCATTATCTTTGCAAAGCAAATTTAATTTGTAATAAACAATCTCTTGATCATTAATTCTCTCCACTGTACTTGATTTTCTGCATTGTTCAAATTGAATATAATCTGTAATAAAGCCCTTCTGGAAAAAGAGAGTAAAAAGCATTTAAATTATTTTTCTATACATTTCACCTTGTATTCAATAGATTACTGGATAGTTACAGCAGGAAATAAAAGCAAAAATACTGAGCAAGCAATGTCTTAGTAAAATCGTTTCTTCTAAGAAACAGCAGAAGACACAGATGACAGTGATGAGGGGAGGGTGTTATTGCTATTCTCTGTTTTGATGTCATTACCATGTTATTTCCATTGTTCTGACATAATCACTTGTTTGTTCTAATTGCACCAATCTCAACAGGATGATATTTGTGTCATTCATCAGCATGAATAAATAACTTATGTTTTACTGTGTAATTCATACATGTCAAACATACATACAGTAAGGCTTTTACTCGTTATAGCATTAAATGTATGCATTATCCTATTGCAGATAATTTTTTTAATGTATTTGACAGACAGATACACTTAGGTGTAGATAATTAGGTAGTCATGAACATAGTGGGCATTGCCAGTCATGGGATGAACCTTTTCTTATACATGGACTACGTTATTCTACTTTTGTCAAGGTTTTAACACACTCTTTTCAGGCTGAAGCATCGCTTCTGCTCATTTTCTGTGGATCCTCAAGAGCAGCAGACCAGAGGGAAGTGCAGGGAGGGGGTGGGAATATGTGTAAAATTGTTTTTTGTACAAGTTCTTTCTCATGGAAGATCTTTCTTGTTATTGTTATACAAGCTATGTGTTTAAGGGTGCTGTGCTGCCAGTTGAGCAGCCTGTTGGTCTCCTCTGATATATGCATGATCAGTTGGTGCCCTGAATTAAAAGGTTTGCATTTCTCTAGAATTGCTGGCATAAGGAATAAGCCCAAAACCTAAAACAGAGAAGAATATCTTTCACATAATCTTCTCTGTAAATTTTCTACTTCTGCCTGCCAGACACATTAACTAGTGGAAATAACGTATCATGCACTATATCACAGCTATGTATCTTTCTGAGCATTCATGTATGCATATACTTCCATTTTTTTATTCTCCCTGCCTACATACATATTCTCTGCATAGTTCATATACCTGAGCGACAGTCTCTTTCTTTCTGTCTATATATATATGTATCAGAAAACAAGTATTCACATGCATTAGACCCATCATAAAATGTTATATTTCAATATTATTTCACTGATGGCACCTCTACTAAAAATTTTGCTATAAAATTAGTGAAAACAAAGTGCAAGAGAGAGTATATTTCAAGTATAAAAATCTCCAGCAACGAGGCGGGGAATGCAGTTTGAGTTTACAGTGGTCTTTTTAGTAGATGTATACTAGCAATTAATTTGATCTATAGTCTAAGAGGCATTTTATAATTAATTTCTCAGCATTTACCATATACAAGCCATCACTTTAGAGGGCTATGTCATTAACAAAATCCCATTTTTTCATAGAGAATAGGCATACTGATCTACATTTTCCCATGCCGCCTAGCCAGAATGGACTCGAGGGATATTATCTTATTCAGAAAGAACCTTTCAAGGTTGAATAAAAGAAATGGTGCAGGGTCCCTGGGAGAGGGAAGTGATCATCATTTTCACCTTCAACTCTTCTTTGATGTGGCAGAGTCAATTTTTAATCAGCAGCCATCAGACTGGGCTTCATTTCGCCTTACAAAGTCCTATTACTCTGCCACTTTCTGGAAGGAGGTGATAAGGACAATGCTCTTCTTTTTCTCTTCATAGAGCCCCGCATATGATGAGTCCCTTTGGAGAGGTTTGATAAAAAAAAAAAATGAGTGAGTACGTAGGGATAAAGGTCACCTCTCTGCCAGAATTAACTCTTCAAGACAACAAACTTTTGATTCCAGTGTATTTGTTTTTAGCAATTCTCCTGTATTCTTCTGTATGTAAGTTTTGTGGTCAGCAGTAACAAGACAAGGGTTAATCCCCATGAAGCTTTTGATCTAAATGCTACTTCAGATTATTGGCCTCCACAGAGGAAAAAAAATAAAAATTAAAAAAACAAACAAACAAAAAAAAAAAAAAACCAAAAACAACAAAAAAACCCCCTTTCACAAATAAACACACATCCCCCTCCCCCACCAAATACATACTGCAGACACTCAATTCCTCCAGTACTAAATGGATATTTTGAAATGAGTGGCACAAAGGAACTTATATAAAACTGAAATACACATATTTTGTCAAAGCATCTCAAAGTTATCCTTATTGCAAGAATACACCATGGATCTTTACAGATAAATGATGGAGGAGATATTCCCTACAATCACTGAAATTGAAAAAAAAAATCCCCCCTCTGGAGGTGTTTTTTATGTTAAATAAACCTAAATTATTTTTTAAACTATGCATTCATGCAGAAAAAAACCCTCCATAATCTCTTAGTATCATTTATTGTAGTCAGCAGTCTTAATTGCCTCCCTGAAATGGATCAGAGTTCTGGGAATTACACATGAAAATGATGTTACCGCTCTCCAGTCTTCACATTCCTTGATATAATCTCATTAAAAATATCAAGCCTCTAGGTGAGGGAATACATATGGATGCTAAACGCATTTTAAGCAGGAGCACCTAAACTGATGACCTAGTTATTACAGAACAAAGCAGCTGAAGATGAATTTTAATGCTGAAGTAAAGCAGTTTTCTTTTTTTGTTATTACTACAATTATTAACATGTTTTTGGGCTGAATTTTCTTACTATCCTGGAAAAAAATTATAATTCTGAACCAATCAAAACAGTGAAATGACATTTTGGCATAACATAAACTCTTATTTTCCAGTAGACCACACAAGTTAAAAAAAAAAAAAAAGAAAACAAAGAAAAAAAAAAGAAAAAAAAGGAACCCAGTAGGACTCAACAGTTTCATTAGCTAAAATTACCATAAAGAGATGGGAAAAGAGGTATACCAAGTTGCAATTTTTGCTTGAAAAATGTAATTCAGTTTAAAAAAAAAAAAAGAAAAAACAAAAAAGAAAAAGCGCTGGAGGGAACAGACTCATCTCCCAGCCAAATAAATGGCAAAAAGGGGGGAAGTTATGCTGGATTCCACATATGAAATAAATAAATTTTAGAGAATTGGATTTCCTCTTATAAATTTCAAAGAATAATTCTGCAAGAACTGGGTATAAAACCTAGAATATCATATGTGCTCTGTGATCTGATGTGTTCTAAGAAAGAATCAGGTTGTCTTTGGTGCAGATTAATAAATGCATTATATGGACTGGGCTTCAAAACCAGTAGTTAAAAAAATCTGAAATAATTCAATATTTTCAATATCAGTCTTATCAGGTCAGCTGTGTGTGAGTCCCATGGATTATACCCAAGACACAGAGCAATATAAATTAATTTAGTGAATGCTATGTGACACTGTGCTTTAGAAACAAATGGTCATAAACACTTTGATCTGTAATTGAAATAGATTTAAAAAAAAAACCCAAACAATAATCTTCCTGCACGTGAGGTATTAGTGTTATTTTGGATATGATAAACTCCAGTTTCAGAGGTTTATAAGCCAAGTACAGAAATTTGTTTTTCAGAAAAAAACCCCACAAAAATAATAATAAAAAAACCTTCCCCCCCCCCCCCCCCCCCTTCTTTAGTAGTATCATTAGTCTGTAGTCAGAAATGGCCTGCTTGGGGGATTGGTGACACAAGATAGTGAATTTCATGTCATGGCTGCCAGTTCAGATCTGTCATGTGTACATGAGAATAATTATCCTCTGACGGCTGTTGAGTGACTTGTGTTATAAGTAGCAGTATCACAAGGAGTGACTGTGGGCACAGTAGGGGAAGTCTTGGCAGGGAAGGCTAAGGATTACATGAGAAAGAACACTGAATTTCCTTTTTGCTTTCAGGAGCTGTTCCTCACAGATAGGCTGTTAGTTTTCAGAAGCTTCCAGACTTACATCTTGGAGAGTACCTTTTAGTGTTATAGCACTATAACAGTGACAGAAACCTTACCTCACCTGAGAACTTTTAATAGTCTTTCACTTCATCTAAAAAAAACAGGGTCAAACTTGACCTGAATTGAATGGATCAGAGTTTATTACTCTGCCTAGACCTAATTAATATTTTGCTGCACTTTCACATACTCAGATCTCTTCCTGTGCTTGGAGAAATCAAATGAAAAGTAAGGAAGACCTCAGAGAGAACCACCTGAGAAGGATTAGCTATGGCAGTCATATGAGTTGAGAGGATAATTTTTCCCTAACACTTGGCTGTGTGCACATTTTTTCAACTTTTAAGGTTTATTTTTGTACTATTTTTAAGCTTTAGTTTAAAATTCCAAGGACTATAAATATGCAGTATTGATAAAAAGTCTTCTTAAAAAACAAGGTCACCAGACTTGCCAAAAGGCAGACTTTTGATATAACATTCCTCATATAAGCTCTCATGATTTTGAGGAATTTTTGTAGTTTCCTCTCAGAAGCATAGATGAGTATAGATCAGTGGGATCTGATACTCAGGACAAGACTCAAGTATTCGGTAGGTGACATATGGAATTCAGAATAAACTAATAACTAAGCTAATTTAGACAGCTGCTTAAGTTTTGAAGTTCTAGAATTGCAATACCTCTGGTCGTTAAGACACCTTCTGCTCGTGAGCCTCAGAGAATTATCTGGTGCAGATTGTGTGAAATACATGCCTTCCTCTTGAGGCTTGTTGCCTACATCTGTGCCTGAAGATTGGATCTGCCCATGTTAGGTCTGCAGACACAACCATCTAAAGCACTTCTTACATGCTTGAAAGACATTGACCATATGTAGGAGACAGAGGCAAATGCAATGGTCACTCAGCTGCTCTTCAGATTCCAGCTTTCAAACTAAATGTAAATTACTTTAATATATTACATAGACACAGTCTAAGGAAGTCTATCCAGTTTAATTTATAGTCCAAGACTCCAGGCACAGCACAATCTTCCTGCTGCTGCTGTATCACTGGAAAAGGTGCTGCTCTGGATTACTGTCAGACAAAACCATCTACATAGATGCTCACACATTTCCTTCACACATTTCTGTCACAATTCAGCTGGTAAATTCTTCTAAGTTAATTACTTAATCTAGAACATTTTGATTTAGATAGATGAGGAAGCCAGTACAAGAACAATGGATCTGGAAAACAATGGGTGGTAAGGTAGAGTTAAGTCATAAATACTCAATAAATTATAACCTTTCTCAGATGGCACAGATGCAACAAGAATTGTATGTGTTTATGCACCAAGGAAAAGACTTGAAAATCTGTCAGAAGAAAAGCAAGAACAACTGAGGTACTCAGTATTCTCAGGAAAGAGATAAACTTCTAAACTGCATATAGGGCTGTCATTTGAAGCTCCTTTAATGTAAAGTGGTCACCTCTGAGTGTTAACAAAAGCATGAATGCTGCTTTCAGAAATATGCAATGAAGTGTCTATCATGCCACTTTGAAACTGAAAGTCTTTTCAAATAAAATTTATGTGAAAATCAAGTCTTATGTTAAAAGAATGTTGTTCAGGTTGGAGAATACTCAAAATTTAGAAAAGTTAGGTAACTTGTGCATGTGTGGAATAGCATTCAAACCTGAATGATAGGATCACGTACTTAAACCACCCTCAGTGGCCTCATTTTATCTGTGTCCAAGACAATCCCTGGCAGTGAGCCTCTTCAACATTTGTATTCTCACTGCCACTGGTTGACAGCAAACCTTACTGAATGTGCACAGCACATTCTGTTCTGTGGTCACGAAGGCTGACTTCCACAAAGATTTTTCTGCGGCCACTCATTAATGTTGTATACACCTAATTCAAAACGTTAGCCAATGTGTTTCCTGTGATCAAACATTGTGAGAATTTCAGCACAGGGTGGCTTCATCTATTTAGGTCAAAAATAAATATACCAAATTATCTGAAAATGTGGGCAAAATAAAATAAAGCCAGAAATACACAGTAATTTTAGAAGGCCAGTTGGAGACCTCAGAACTTGATTTTTGAGGCTCTTCACTATTTCATTTCACTTTATAAATATGGTACACAGACCCACCAGTTAATGAGTATTTTAGATTGCATACTAAGATTTTTCCTCGTTGAAATGAAGGACACATAACTTTGGATAACCTGAAAACTTGGTTTAATTGACTTGGATAACATTGCATAGCAAATTGAAGTTCTTTCTTCTTGCCCATAGCAACTTTGTGAGAGGAACAGGGCAAACACCAAACTCATGGCAGCATTCAGTTACTGTTGTCATAGGTGAACACTTCCTTTCTAACTGGAGTTACTGTGATTTATATAAGTACCAAATTGATTAGAGCTATTATACCATCTGTTAGTCTTACACACTTGATAATGCACCCTGGCTCAATTATATTCCCAAGGTCTTGACTTCCCATCCTCACAGAGAGGGAGATGCTGATTGTGTCAGTTTGTGCTCTGAAGCTTCTCACCATTCCAATTTTAGATATCATCAATAAAGATCTTTTGGTGTCTCATGATGTCCATCTCCATGCATCTCTTTGAAATACAGGAACCTTCTCAACTCTGTGAATTTTTCTGCTGCCAGCGCTTGCACATTCATGTTCCAGTCTCTCTTCTTTTTTGCTGCAACCAGTTCTTCCTTTTCTAAACCGATCTTTTTGATCCCTAGGCCATGGGTTTTCTGGGCTAAATAGTCTACATGCAATGCATGATCAGTCTTCTAATAGATTGTTCTGTCTCATGTCTCTTTATTAATTGGAGGATTTAGGACATGCGGTTTTGATTCACCTTCCAAGGTGCATTGTTTTCAGAGTTGAAAATCATTGCCTACCAGTTGCAGCTAATGAATGACAAGCTTCTGCAAAAATGCCAAAGGTCATTTTGGGGCATTACCTACCTAGTCCCTGTTTCCATATATCCAACTCTCTCCCACCTGTTAGCACTCAGTATTTTTCCACCTGTGCATGCTAATTTTTCAGAGGTTTGTAAATTTTTGAAATTTGGGAAGATTTTCTAGAGACAGTAATCTCTAAATCCATTATTTGGTAGTGCCTTTCTATCAAATACAATGTCTTCATGGTAAATTAAAAAAAAAAAGTTACAATAGAAAACTTCCTATCATTTTTTAGCATCAGAAACATTAGGACTATTACACTGATATCCAAGCAGTCCAGTATGGTCAGGCTTTTACAGATGAAAAATCAAACTACCATGTAGCCAAAACAGTAGATGTTTATGATGGGTCAGTCTTCATGCCTCAGAGAGAAAACAGGAGTTTAAAAAAAGGTCCCTTTTACTACGTATGACAAATTTGAAACCTAAGGGATGACCTACTAAATATTAGCAATAACAGAGTTTCTCACACTCTCATGACTATCTCATGATTATTACCTTGAGATTTTCCTCACTTCTCTATGATTCCAAATGTCTTCCCAAAGTTTATTTAATTTCTGGCAGTGAAAAATATTAGTTAAAACTATTTATGAAGCAGGATCATAAATATTTCCAGAACATGTTCTACAAATAAATACCTCGGTGTTGAAAGCAATCCATTAGTTGGTCAAAGACCTCAGATAGCCAATGCCTCAAAAAATATTTTTGGAAAAAATAGCTGACTTCTGTGGTTTTAAAATATTAGTGGATATTTATTTCTCTTCCTGCCAGGATCACCTCTCTAAGTAGCCAAGCCCTGTGTAACTAAAGATGCAGTGGTAGAGAGGATCTCTCAGAGGCAGACCTTTGGTTTTTACCTGATTGCTAATTCCAACTTTCCCGGACACAAAAAAAAAAGTATTAATTTGGTGCACTTTTTTTTTCCTGAAAAGAAAAAGGAATTCTTAATATGTGGATATTGAATAGATCCATATTTAGACAATTTGCCTTTTAGTACTTTTGTTGACAATATGCCTACCTAGGTTTGAAGTATGCCAGAGCTTAATCATAGCAGTTTCACACAGTACAGGGCTAGCTGCTTATCACTATTTGCAATACTTTAGACTAACCTCAGATTTACAGTGTCTTCAGTTCCCTGTGTAAATACCTCCCTATACTGCACTGGAACATGTCTTATTAAAACTGTAATTTTCTAATTGTACACATAGTTTTATTCATACTTTATATTTTTGTATCCCTTTTTTTCATATTTTCTAAAAGATTCCTCAGAAAATAAATTTTTTGACATATTTTGAAATCTTCCAATTCTTGGAAGTGTTCAAGGCTAGACTAGATGGGGCCCTGAGGAACGTTATCTAATGGATGACATCCTTGCCTTTGGCAGGAGTTTTGGAGCTAGATCATCTTTATAGTGTCTTTAGAGTGCCTTCCAACCCAAACCACTCTATGATTTAAGATTTATTTCTCCACAATATTTTGCTAATTAAAATTTGGTGTCCATTTCTGGGCGTTAACTTATCAAAATTTTTTCTAGCACTCTTCTCTCAACTACCAAGTATAAATTGATTTCAGCACACTCATTAGATACTAATTTAATTAGAGTGATGTTGCTCCTTCTATTTTTACAATTAAAAGTTATTAATATATCAAAATGATCTTAAACTTGAAAACTCATTATGAAACAGATGTAAATACTGAAATGGTGCCTTATTTGCATCAATGTCTCATATTGTGGACTGATTATATGATGAAAATGGGTCATTTTATAATGACAATTTGTATATCTCAAAGGTTAGTCATGAAAAGACACTAGTAACTCAATCTGAATCATACAAAAATATTGTCAGTATGTTAATGACTTTGTAATTGTTAGAATTCTCTTATGCTACTAGTATTTGTTGCTTGCAGACCTGAAGGGATATTTTTATCTACCCACCCACCTTTTCCCTAGGAAGCAGTGTGGGATATAGGTCAAGAGTTAGGTAGCTTTCTATACAGTAAAAAAAATATTAGTATCTGATTTTCTTCCAACACCTGACTCTGCATAAACAGTAAAAGAAACTGAACCACACCCTTCTCTAGATTTAGAAAACAGTTGTAGAGTGCGTGAAAAGGAGGCAGAGCCAGCCAGTAATGAATATTCAGACAGGATGCTACCTTCAGAAGGCTAGAAAGCTAATAGTCAGGCTGCCTTTCTGCCATGTATGAACTATGAAATAAGTCAGTCCTTAGGACTGCATAAGGAGCTAATAGTTATTTGAAAAGTACCTTATAGAATAAAAAATAGTGGGTTTAGTTTATTGTTATGTTAAAATATTTTAGGTTAAGATATCCCATTCCAATGCAAATGTATATAAATATATGTAATTCCTGTACAATAGCTTTTGCAAAGGCAACTCATAGAGCCAAATAAGGTTCTGCAACTTGGCTTTGATGAAGACAGTCAGTCAGTCAACTTTTCCCTCTAGAAAACAGTATGGATGTCAGGCGGAAAGTTCCTTAGGTTGTCTGGTGACCTCCATGCAACTGAGTAAAAGTCAACAGCTGCTGCAAGTAAGGATGATGGACACTTACCATTGTAAGGATGATGGAAATTGATTAAACCCTACTGGGAGACTAGAGGCTACAAAGAATGGAGGAGCAACAGACCACGCTTGCCTCAGAAAACATTTAGAAATTCCTAACAGTGTTTAGCTAGCTTGGTAGATGTGCTGTTCACTTATGTAAACACACACACACACATACACACACATACACACACACACACATATACATATATATATATATATATGATACAATTTGCATCAGTTTTTACAATTTTTAATTAAATATTATCCTATAATCTGTTCAAATGTTAAGAGTAAGCACATGCCTGGTGTGATTTACAAAGAAGTGTACAATAAATGTAATGGTGTGAGTATATGCATTGCCATATAATCTTCAAATCACTTTGTCATCCCAAGATAGTTTTATAAATGCAAATCTCTGTTGTTTGACTGACAAAAACTCAAGGCAGGATTTAATCAAGAATATTGCAGAGCTTTGTATGAAACAGAATGGCTTAATCATTTCTGAGACCCGGCAATTTTTGGAGCAGTTCTATTGCTATAAAAACTAAAGCTTTGCTTAGATTTAAATAAGATCTGTAGTCAAATTACAGTGTGAAAGATGAACAGAGAAACAAAAAGGTCAGTACTGAGGACTGTGTGAGGTATTTATTTTTTTCTTTTTTTAATCCAACTAATATAAGTTTCTTGTGCTATGATAAGAATGTTTGATCAGTGAAAGCATGTTTTAATGCCTTGAGGTGTAAAAGATGTTTTCTAGACAGATGCAAGACAACAAGGACGATAATTTGGACAAGATGTTTCTAAAGGACCAACTACCAGCAAAGTAATCAGCTGCTGGGCAAAGAAAACACTAGGGGAGGAATGACACAAAGTAAAGTGACAATATCAACAGAAGACAGTGGAGCTGGAGGAAATTCTGTATTACATTGTGCCATCCCACTAGTGATGTGTAGACAAAGATATAATCATACTACAATTTGATACAAAGCAAAATAATCATATAGCACTTACTTGAATGCTTAAGGCAATTATGGCTGATTACAGTAACTTATTAATATGTCTGTACTAGTAAGCACTTAATTGACATTTGATTGTCAATTTAAGGCCAAAACTCAGAATGTAACACACCCAAAGTAAATAAGCGTAATAGAAGGTTTATTAAAACCAGCCTCTATCTGTTTATAAATTACTTAATTCATTCTGTGAACACAGAGCACTAAAATATTTACAGAAATATTGTAAATACATGAAAAAAAAAACAAAACTGAATGTTCAATTTAAATTCATATATGACTGCGTATTTCAATAATAAAATCCAAACTTGAATAGAACAACACCAAAAGGAGTTTAGTCTTTGTTTTAAAACCATTAGAATTCAAACATCTCTATCAACAATAGTACTGTATATGCATGATGTCTAATTTTTAATGAAAATGACATGATCTGCATGCGTGGTCAACATAAAAGACAATTTAGCCCTTTATGTTTATAAGAACACAGAATCACTGGCTGTGGGTGACAGCTAATTTCCTCTAGTCTCTTTATGCCCCGCAGCTATTAATGCACACTGATCTTCAAGAATTATTGGAAAAATTAAACACAAACATAAAAAGAACAAAAAGAAAGCCATCAATTTAAGGCTAATTTCAAGAAAATAATTTGAAATGCACTACTGTATATAAAGAATATACAATATAATGCTGGACTAACAATTTTGTATGAAAAACAGCCTGGTATCACACACACAAAATTATAAAGTACAGATGTTCTCTTAGATTGGGGGAAAAAGCTCTCTTTTAGTATATTTAAACAAACCATATGGGATTCATTTTAGTTATTTCAAAGCTTTTTTAGATATTTCTTAAACAAATACTTCAGGCGTATGATATGGGATGTGAAAAAACTCTCTAACATACTTTTATTCCTTGGTATTAAAAAGGTACAAGGCAATAATTTAAGAACTTAATACCAAATGGATTAACTAGAAACCAAAAACCAGTAAAATAAGAAAAGAATGAAGCAGGATAAAATTTTCTTCTTGGTTTTACTGCCTTTGCCAAATAATTTCCTATTTTTTGTTTAAGTTAAATGAGTGTGGTATAATTCACATCTAAGTTCATTCACTTTTGCTTTCTGGTAATCTGTGCTTTCCTCTAGCTGTGCAGAAAGTTCTCCAACATTTTATCCAGTCTGATTTATTTGTTTATCCTTGGCTGTTCAACATTCCTTTATAATAGAAGTTCCATTTTGCCCTTTGAGGAAACTTTTTGGTTATTTGATTGCAGGATGTGTGTGACAAAGCTGTGATTAGAAGAAAAAGTCTCAAGCAAGTTGATATCTTTCTGCCATTGCTTCTCTTTATATTGAGCTCAAAGACATATATCCTGATTACAACTAGCTACCTGCAGTTCAGATTGTTGACACTGATTTTGAGTTTGAAATTGTGGTTTTGCCTGTTCAAGTTATTAATTACATCAGGATGTACACTGAAAATAATAATGAATTAGATATATTGGATATATCTAATTTAGGATATGTTGTTGATGCAACATATTCCTATAGAACAATCCAAAAAAAAGAATGCAATTCTCTTAGAAGGTCTTCAGGGTTCAAGAAGTTTTTGTATCTTAACCCCAGCCGAATGAGTCAGGATTGGTAGCCTGGAGAAAAGAAGACTCAGTGGGATCTTATCACTGTCTACAGCTACCTGAAAGGAAATTGTAGTGATGTGGGGGTAATTGGTCTCTTCTCCCGAGAAAAAAGTGATGGGATGAGAGGAAATGTCATCAAATTGCACCAGGAGAGGTTTGGACGGAATATTAGGAAAAAACTTCTTCACTGAAAGCTTGGTCAGGAATTCAAACAGGCTGCCCAGGGAAGTAGTGGAATCGCCATTCCTGGAAGCATTCAAAAGGTTTTTGGATGTGGCCCTGGGGAATATGATCTAGAGGTGAGCACAGTGGTGCTGGGTTAAAAGTTGTACTCAAGGATCTTGGAAGTCTTTTTCAACCTTAACAATTCCATGGTTCTATCATTCTATTTCAGTTTCCAGTCTTTTCTGTGAAACTCCAGTACACTTCACAATCACTGCATGAAGTGACTTTTCTAGATGGATATGTTTAGTCAAGAGTGTCATACAACAATATGTCATAAGCTCTGTAACCAATCTGAAAATGGTCTAAAGTCCAATATGTAGATTTTGAGGGGAAATAACACCATGATCTTTTCTACATCAAAGACAAAATAAATGCAGTATTTTACTGAAGAAACTGCAGAAGAAAGGAATTATTTGCTTTCGAAGATTGGTAAGAGGAGATAGAGCTTATGCTTCCAAACAAATTGCACCCAATCTTTTTTTCATGTCAAATGGTTATCCGAGATCTGCATACAATTAGTGCTGTTTTTGGCATGTTTTCTAATGAAGAGTTGACCTCATCCCACAGTCCATAATAAGGTAACTGTTACTATCTGTCATTCCAAGCAGGATTTCATGATTAAATGACTCAACACACTCTAGTCACCTTAACAAAAGATGGTTGGTCATTTGCTAGTGGGATGAAAGGAGATGAAAACCTTATTTAGTATACTTAGGAACATTAGCAGAATGGCAGTTTAATCATGTGTATGATTGGCAAGCATTTGCATTCTATTGAGACTGAATATTAACATAGGTGAATAATTCCCACTAATTTCACTGCAGATAATTGGAATTTGTCTGAAAGAGTGTGGCTTCCAAAAAGGAAGTAATCGCATGGTGATGTGCTTAAGTTCTGAGGATGGGAATGCTTGGAGGTTCAGATTTTATATGAATTGGGACTCTCAGTGTTCCACAGAATATACTCTGAGCTCATACAATGGAAATATTGCATGCTGAGGAATTTAATGTCTTCATTTTCTTTTTTAAGACTTAATGAGACATTTTTTCCAGTTCAGTGTATGTGAAACTTTGCTTGTTTGATCATATTCTAGATGAGCCTAATAGATATAATCTTTAATAGGTAACAGTATAGATTTCTGTGGGTTGGATACCTTCTATTAGCAGTCACTCAAATTACTAGATTTAACATTGTCATTAGTGATAATTATGATTCATTTTGCTACATGAGGAAACTGGAATAGAAGACGATGAATCACACTTTTGCAATGACATGACATAATCTGTTGGCAAAAAATACAGCATATAGTTTAAACTAGTTTAATTTTTATTCGTTGTGCTAATCCTCAACATTTCAATCAACTTAATAACAATAATTTTTGGCTCAGCCCACCTATTTCCAAAAATAAATACTTATATTAAAGCTATGTAATCCCATTTCCAGCAACATTTATAGAATGTCCATGTAACTGTGCTGGTCAGAAAAGGGCACTTCCTTTTCATTTCACTTAACACATCTTATTTGCAAATAAACATTGAAAATATGTCCCTTTTTACCACCTCTTTACAGTTTTCTATCCTGGCTGTGTTGTCTTGGTTGCTGAGATTTTTTAAAGGAAAGAAAAAAAATTTAAGTCGCAGTACGATGGCCCCATACCAAAAACATATTGCTGTGCATTCAATTGCAATATTTCTCCTGAGGCCAAAACACTATTTTCACCAAGAATAATGGTATGCAAAATAACAGGAAACATACTGTGAATAATGTCTTACATATGGAACCCTTGGTACTGTTAGTAAAACATTGGTTATGTGCATGCAAAATTAAATGGCCATGAAGAAGAGACAACATAATGGTTTGTGGATTTATGATGTAATAGCTAATCTCTTTTTTATTTTATTTTAAACGCTAATATTTCTACTTTAAAAATATTTCTAAAATTATTGCATGTACCCCTACTCTTACACATGGAAAAATGAAAAAAACAAACAAACAAACTCCAATACTTAAATAAAGAGAATATAAGGAAGGGACAGGTGAGCAAATACCAATTTGACAGTGATTCTGGACTTCACCCTGATTAACTCCAAAAACCAGATAGGTAAAAATGATCAAGACTTTTATTAACTTATCATAATGAATTATTAGTTTGGTTTGACTCAAAAATGCATGAACTTACCCTTCATCCTGAGCTTACTACTGCTCCTATATCTGACACATCTTTCTGTTGCAGTTATTTCTGTAAAGCCACTGTCAAAATGTGAGGAATTCTGTTGTCTGAATTCCCCTCCCTCCCAAATTCTGGTGGAAGGATCATCAAATACTAGATTTTTGAACACCATAATTCATCCTAAGTACTAAGTCTTTATATGGAAATAGAACAATCACTTCTGAAAACATTGGTGCTTCCAAGTTTCATCATTGCTTCACTGCCTTTTGGACAGAAATAACATGGTTCTGTGGAGTCCACAAGTTTTTTTCTTAAAGACTGAGCTGTCTGGTTGCATATAACCTAAAAACAACCACCGTTTCAGACTTCCAGGAGAACTTCTGAAAATGTTCTGGCAATTGACTATCCTAAGAGACATGGGTTTATAAAATCAGGCAATCATAGAATGGGTTGAGAGGGAACTTTAAAGATATCTGTCTAGTCCAATCCCTCTGCTGTAGGAAGGAACATCTTTTACTAGATCAGGTTGCTCAGACTCCTAACACTCCTGATTTTAATGCATTGATAAATGCTTTTATCAGGGTAACGTGTTCTAGTGTTTTACCATCCTCATCAGAAAAAACCCTTTTTCTTATGTCCAAGCTAAACCTAACCTCTTTCAGTATAAAACCATTGCTCCTTGTCCTGTTGCTACAGGTCCTTGTATAAAATCTCCCTCTGGCTTTCTCATAAGCTCTCTTTACATATTGGGAGGCCACAATAAGGTGTCCCTGGAGCCTTCTCTCCTCCAGGCTGAACACCCCCAACTCTCGCAGCCTGTCTTCATAGCAGAGGTGTTCCAGCCCCCTGATCATTTTCATTGGCCTTGTCAGGACCCACTCTAACAGGTCCATGCATTTCTTTTGTTGTGGGCTCCAGAACCTAGTGCAATACTCCAGGTGGGGTCTCATGAGAGATGGAAGAATCATCTCTATCAGCCTGCTGGCCACAACTCTTCGGTGCAGCCCAGGACATGCTTGGTTTTCTGGACTGCAAGAGCACATTGCATGCTTATGTCCAATTTTTCACCCACCAGTATCATCCAGCCCTTCTCTGCAAGGCTGCTCACAATCATTTCAACCTCCAGACTGTACTAATGTTCACTTATAGAAGTCCAGATAGACAACATCTCTAGCTTCTCCCTTTATCTAGAGATGGAATCACTCTGTATTAGAAGGCCACCAGATTATTCTGGCACATAGTGCCCATGGTGCAGCAACGTTGTCTGTCTTTATGCACCTCCTTTTCACTCATATATTTTGACAACTTTTAGGAGGGCTTCATGATCTTAGCAGAAGGAGAGATAAGACAGATTGGTTGCTCAGCCAGGGTGCACCTTTAAACCCTTTCTAAAAATAGGTGTGATGTTTCCCTTTTCTCCACCCATTTGGGACTTTCCCTTATTACCATGTTTTTTCTGTATGATGAAGAGTGGCTTGGCAATCACAGCACCATTTAAGCAACATTATCTGACCACTATCACAGATCTCTTCACATTTTGTAGACCTCTAGCTTTCTGATATATGAGATGCAGATGCATGTGATTATCTTCCAGTAAGGATTTTAGTATGAATAGCTAAACTACATCTATAAAAAATATAATTAGAAAGCTATACTTTGTTGACTGTCATATCAGACTGATACTTGCTATTTTTCCTAGATTCTTTTCTCGCCAGTCACACTAAAATGATTGCACAAAGTCACAGGTTTGTGCTTTATTGCTAAAATCAAAACAGTTATTTTCTTGAGATATCTTAACGCTTTCTTGCAAAAACAGTGTCATCTCTTCTGGAAATATCACTCTGAAAAAGCTCACAGGTCTGCTTCCCTAAGGATGCACTTTATACATTTTACACCTTCTACACATTCTGAAACCATATTGGTCAATGCCTTGGGCATGATTGTTACTGGCTGCAGAAATAATTTCTAACAATTTTACATCAGAACTTATCATAATATCACCACAGTTACACTGTTATCACAATTTGATACACACTCATTACAAAGAGGAATTTTTGACAAATAACCCAAATGTTCTAATTTAAGAAATATTCTATCTTCCTTTTTTTTTCCTCTTCACACAAGCAAATAAGATCACGATAACCTTTTAGTACCAAGGGTGACTTCTATATTTAAACACATGAATATTGCTGTCTACTTTTGTCAAGAAAACTTAGTCGTAAATGTTCCTTTCTTGTATTTCTGTAGAGCCTAAACCTTGAGAAACCAACTAACTTAATCAGAAATAAATTAGTTCTAGACAGATTCTGGAAGTGTCCTAGCTTGTGTGTATTTTCATTGTAATTCACACGCTGTTTTCTGGTACTGTGAACTCAAGTATATGAGACTACCCATCAAAGAAGAGGTCATTCTTAAAGAGGAAAGAGAGCATCAAAGGCACAGCTACAAAAATATTCTCACAAAAATACCCAAAACAATGAAGAGAACAGAATCAGAAGACAAAAGGATATACTTATTCTTCAATTTGCTGTTATCATTATGGTCTTTTATCCTAAAGAATAGTAAGAAAGTGCAGAACTGAACCAAAAAGAGTTCTATTTCAATCTGCTGTTGTATGAAATGGCCTAGGAACATTTCAGATGAAGAGTTAATTTTAAAGATAGAACACTCAATTTTCAAATTGTTTTCAAACTAGACTTTTGCCTTTCTAGGTGTGTGAAAGATGACAATAAATACTCAATTTTATGTAAAGACAAAAATATTATGTTTATTATTAAAATTTTAATTTTTGTTTAAATTATTAACTTGTTCTTGTCTCAACCTATGAGGTTTATCTTTTCTTTACAATCTCCTCTACAAGGGCAAAGCTGGGGGGGGAGTGAGAGAGTGGCTATATGGTACTTAGCTGCTGGCTGGAGTTAAAACACTACAGGGTATTTGCCTGTGAAACAGAGGCTATATTAGCCCTTGAGCATCAAGGAGGTAAAGCTGCAAAGACTGACCATTTTACCTAATGCTTTAGTAATGAAAAAAGCATAGCTGTGATACAGGAGTCTATCTTGTCTTTTTGACAAATCTGATCCCAGGTCAATGCTGCAGTTATGAGGATGAGGTATAAGAAAGGGTAGATATCTGTCTCTTCTTTGTTTCACTAAGTACTTTAAATATTGGGCTAAATCACCATTCTTCTGTCTTTGTCCCAATGACTAATATGATAAAAAAAGGCCAACAGTGTAATAAGAGGTCTAAGCGTGACTCTTAACCAATGTGGCTAAGAGAAAGACTCCCACACATCTGCTTTCTTACTCCCCCTCTTAGTGGAATGGGTGGGAGAAAATAGAAAAAAAATTAATAAGAAAGCTCATGAAAAGACATAAAGACAAGGAGATAACTTGCCAAATACTGCTATAGTATACTGGCAACCAAACTTGATCTGGGGAAAACTAATTTGTTGGCAATTAAAATAAATTTGTGTAGTGAGACTCATAAGCAAAAACCAACCATGAAAACCATATCTTCCCTTCCACTTTCGCAGCCTTAACTTCTCCAGACTCCTCTATCTTACACTAAGTGGCATAGGGAGAGTGGAGATAGGGAGTTGCAGTCAGTCCATAACATCTCTGCTGCTTCTTTGTTTTCACTTTTCCCATGCTCTATCATGGGGTCTCTATCAGCACCAATTCTTCAGGAATTAACACCTGTTCTGGCACAGGGTCCTCCATGGGCTGTAGTGTGGATATCTGCTCTCCTGTGAAAGTCCATTTTCTCCTCCTCCTTTTCTCACTTTGGTTTTAATTCTGTTTCTTACTTTTTCTCCCCCCTTTTCTTGTGCCTATGTGTGATTTTGGCTCTGCCTTAAATATGTGTTCTCGTAGGTACACCATCTCGGCTGAGGGGTTTAGCTGTGCCCTGTGGTGGGTGGATTGGAGTTGGCTGAATGTCCAGCACAGAGTAAACCCTGAGTTCCCATCAGAGAGGCCACCCCTGAACCCTTCTGCTGCAAACACCCTGACTCCGATACCCAAAAAAAAAGTCAGCTCAAATCCCTGCATACTCTAAGAAACTAATGAAAAATGGAGAAAAATGTTAAAAGGGGGAAAGTTCAGGGCTGCAAATTTTGATTGAGAAAAGATTTTTCCTAGATCTACAAAGAGGTTACTCACCATATCCTCTCTTTTGTGAGTGTTTCCTGTCTGCAGATACGTATTTTTTCTTATGCACTCTGAGCATGCTAGATCCATATAGATCACATGAACCTTAAAGTGCATATGATCCTGCCACTGGAAAGAGATTTATAAGGCAACATGACAGTAAAA
Organism: Rhabdornis inornatus; assembly: GCA_013397075.1. Taxonomy (NCBI): domain Eukaryota; kingdom Metazoa; phylum Chordata; class Aves; order Passeriformes; family Rhabdornithidae; genus Rhabdornis; species Rhabdornis inornatus. The sequence continues at coordinate 2,623,423 of VWZS01008810.1, read as the reverse complement.
ATTCCAAGCACACCTGATTGAAACTTTGGCTGAAAACTTTTAAAGAGTCTTTGGGGCACTTCTCACTTCTGTCAGACTGGAAAGCAATGCACCTGTATCCTGCTTCTCTGCATTTCTGAATGAGCACCTCCGTATTTGCTTTGTAGTGGAAGATATCACATCCTGAATCCCATGTGCCAAGTTTCACTAGTGAAGCTTATGCAGTAGGGTGGAGTGAGACTGACAGCATTGGTGCCCATGCAGGTTTGGTCTTTGCCCTCTCTGACATGATGACCTCTCCCTCTGCTTTGTTCAAGGTGGGATCTCATTGCTTGCTCTTAGAAGTCTAGTCCTCCAAGCTCACCCAGCAGGGATTTGACTGCAGCAGCACAACTCTGCTTCCACACCAGGGCTTTGGTGACCTTGAAACCTCCTCTCTTTTCCATACTGTTAATGTGTTTCCTTCCCTGAGATCTCAAGAAGAAAATCAAAGCAATATCTTTTCACTGTCAGAGTTAGGAGGAACCTGTTCTCCTTTGAATTCATATATTCTTTCAAACTTAGCAGGTCACTATAATTTCAAACTTCATGCTATATTTTATGGATGATGTATTTTAAAAATATTCCATGCATGAAAATCTCAACTAACTTTAAAAAATTACCTGGTTTTCCTTCTTCAGAGAGACAAAGCACAATAGTAAAAATACACAACAGATATGATATCCTTTTGTTTATTTCAGTCTTACCACTTTTGCCATCTTTCTGAATATTGGAAAGTTTTTTATGTACAAATGTACACAGGTGCTTACAGTCCAACATATTTTATCCTGTTAATTATGATTTTTGATCACAAGGTAGCTTTCACCATAGATTTCACATAGTTTTCTCTAGAGAATTGGAAGTTACATTCTAAACTTTTAAAAAGCATGTTGTCCTTGCACACTAGAACAAAGAGGATCTAATTTGGAGAGTTGGGTGCTTCTTTCTTCTGTGCTATGACTAAAAGAGCTGTTGACTTATTCAAGCAAGATTGTTTCTGGAAGAAGACCTGACTTCTTTTTATGGTAAAATACTGTGGTGTAAAGATCAATTTTTGTTAAGGGTGCAGAAAACGCACCCTTAATTACAAGATGGTGCAACCTAGCTAAGATTATAGATATTGTATGAATGATACTTTTCTAGCTTCTAGAAAAATAGCATCTAGCATTAGCATCAGCATCCACAGGATTGAGTGCCACTGTTCTTAAAGAACAGACTTGCCTGGCAATGATACCATGAATCAAAGCAATGGGAACAAGTTTCAGTAAAGGCCAAGGTAGGTTGGCCTCTTAGTCAAAATGCCATATGTCATAAAGTCAGTTCTAAAATTAAATCTGCCTATGGTCAGCTTAAGTGACATAGAAGTGCAACTTACATAATAAGTAAAGCTTTAGATAATAAATAAAAAAGGGATACATCCATTGATACTTGTTGGTAGAATAACAAAGATTAGAAAGGGAGTAATTACACTAATTACACTTGCAACTTCTCCTGAGTGGGCCTCCATGTATGTGCTGAATCATTTATGACATAATTTGAACTCCTTAGTCTTGGAGACTCACAAGTAGAACTCCCGTGTTGGCTGTGATGACTGACAATGCTAGGCACCCTTGTGAGGGACTAGATTTGATGACCTACTACCTACTTCCGTTCCAGACTTTGGCCTGGTCTCCTAGATCAGGATGGATTTCACCCAATGTCAGTACTGGGTTCATGAAACGTGTCACGTAGATGAGGAAGAGTTTTCTGTGTATTCACAGACCAATGACATTATGGGCAACTGCAAGCTCTAAGTGGAATGCAATGCTGCCCTGAAGTGACTGTCTTTGGGGACAAGAAGCTATTCTGTCTATTCAACAATGGGTTTGGCATTGCTGCTTTTGCCGCAGTAAATCAACATCTTCCAATGAACTGATTTTTGAAATGAAATATTTGTCTAAAAATGTGCACTGTCAATAATTGCAGTTACCTCTTTGCTTTTTTTACTTTTATTCAATTTAAGTGCATTCTTAGAATTTTTTATAGTTCTTGAGACATTGCATGCTATTCAAGGTGCTTTTCACAGTCTAATGATGAACAGCTGAAATAAAGATTTCTAGAGTAAATACTTGCAGATCCTTAAATCTAATAGCAGTGCCAGCTACAGATATTGTACTCAAGAGTAAGCAATCTTCTGTTCTTGTAGATACTAATTAAGCTATAGTGTTTGTGGGATGGTAAATATCAGTGGCTTCTTTTTTTCTTTTTTTTTTAAAGTCTTAACATGCAGATTATGATGGGATAGTTTAGTTCACAGTCTTCTGGCCATTTTCTTATCATTATTGTGCAATATAATAAGATATTTCATTATTATTTAGTCTGAAACTTTCGCAAAGAAGTTACTGAAATTACCTCTAAATTTATAGTTGAGTTACTGGACTCATTATTTCAAACATCTTGGTCTGAATCAATATCAGTAATGATTCATTCTTTTGATTAAGAAGTGACTCCATCTGTAGATGTCAGATAATTACTGAGATGACCTATAATGAGAACATTTCACAACTCTGACTTAAATTTCTTATTCCCTCAACAGCATAATGACTTCCTCCTAGATCTTTTTATAGTGTGTCTATGCTCCTGGGGTTTCTTTTCATGATCAGTCACTATCAGTGGTTGTTTCTATCATCTTTTTTTTAGACAAAGAAAAATAGTGGCTCCATATTAAAAAAAAAAAGTGTTTTTTCTAGGATTATATTTTATGTTTTTTATTTTCCTGTGTATTTCCAAATTTTGTTCTAAAAGCTCTGTTATACTATTGAGTGTTTAAAGCTGACATGGATTGCAATGGTAAGAGATGATAGAGGATACTCTTTGCTATTCATTTAAGTAGTCTAAGGGGAATCAATGTGTTTTTAAATATAAAATATTAAGATTAGAAATGCAAGATATTCTTTTGATCCCAACAGTTGGGAATATGGTATTTAAAAGTTTGTAAGAAGAAATGATAACTTTCACTGTGAGGCTTGCTGCAGCACTTGAAATTCATTGCTATGGCAAAATACAAAGAGTACTTTGTAGTTAAGTCATACATTCTATGTTATTTCTTTTGATTCTTTTGTGAACCATTTCCTGGGAATAGAAAAATTACATCAACATCAGACTCTGCCTTTTGACTCAAAACATACCATTTTTTTACTCATATGTATTCACAAATATTTAATATCTTTCTAATATAGTCATGTAAATAGATTGTGACTATCTGCTTTTACTAACGGTTTCTGCTCTCTGCTCTCCTTCTCACTATTTTTACATGTTGGTTTAACAAGTGGATTGATTCAATATTGGCCTTTAATTTGGTTAGTATGTAGTATGTCATCCAGGGCTGCCAGTTTCTCTGCCAAGAGATTCTCCCGTGCATTCTTAATGCCAAAAAAGTGACCTTTTTTTTTTTTGAGTTAATACTGAAAACCAATAGGTCAAATATATGTTAAATATTTAAAATACAACTATTCAGACAAGCAGTGTAAGGGAATATAGTCCCTACTGATGACTGCATTTTTTCTAAGTGAAAGAAACTTCAAGCTCATTAATTACTACCACTTCATTCTTTTCCCAGGATTTACATTCCTGTTATGTGACTGGACTTGGTTAAACAGTTGGAAACAATGAAGGCCAAAATGACAGGCCTATTTCCTAGCTTCCTTTTATAGCAAAGAGAAAGAAATTTTGTCTAACAATAGACCTTGTACAGTAGGTCAAAAGCTTCAAACATATTTCTATCACAAAATATTTTTAACTGTACATTTACTGCATCATAGACACATGCTTTATTAGTATCAAAAAATGGAATCATTATCCCTTCCTGATGTACATATCAATTTTAGACTTTACATTAAAAATACATGCAGGAGTGAGACCAGCAAGAGCACTAATGGATGAGACCCATCTAACTTAGAAGACCTGGTCTCACCGAATTGGGAAAGAAATCCTAACTGATGACTACCCCTTTTGTAATGGATTTTGTATGTGTGTGTGTGTGTGTGTGTGCATGTGCTTTTGATGACAGGAAAAAGAAATAGAGCAATGAGATAAAGGAGGAGCAACCCACATAGAATTCAGCTACTCGATTGAAACAGCAAAAATCTTCAAATATTCACAATGAGAACCATACCATCTTGCAATGATGTTGCAGTCTGGTGGGTCCTCAACTACACTGGATTCTATACTTCTGCTATGTTGCCCCATGCCAGAAATCCCATGCCACATTGTGCATTATCTAAGTTGCTAACAGCTTCATAATGGTAAGAATATCAGAAGTGCAAAAAAAATCAGATATTTAAGTAGAAGGATCAGGCAAAATTAATTTGATCTCCAGAAAGACAAGGTCTTAATAAAATAAATTTAATATAATACGAAATCTTAAATTTTCTAGAAAGCATTTCATTATTTTTAATCTGGATAATAGGATAAATAATTTCATTTTATGTGAAAATGAACATCCAATAAAGTAAATTGTTGGTTTTGATTAATCCATTTCAATTGTATATAAACTACTAGTACTTTTCAGAAGTATCTCCTGTGTGTGTGTTGGTAACTTACTTGCCGAGAAAAAATTCTTAACTTCCAAGATAGAATAATTTTTCAGGAGATTCTTATATATGTCTATCATTACAGAGTACATTAATTGTTACCAACATTACTTGGGTTCATTTCTCTTAAGATTTGCTTATTTGAAATTGACCTAGATTTTGTTGAGAGATCTGCATTAAGAATTTTTACCACAAGATATTTTGCAGATCTGGCAAATTGCACTGGTGATTTGAACTCTAAGAAACAGGTAAGTATTTCTCAGTATCATAATGGAAACTGTTTAAAATGAGGACATGAATTTCGCTAGTTTTCTCCCATGAAAGAATGTCTATAACGACACAGTAAACATCAATGATTTTCTGCAATATACTTGTGCTATGGACCTTCAGATTTAATGGCATTATTGGGTCCTGCATAGTGTGTGTCATTACAAGCTGAACATCCTATCTTATGGACAGAGTTTAGACTGTACTATCACACGTGTTGATGTGGTTTGGCCTTCTTTATAAACACATAATTCCATGTTTGCCTCATACAAAAGATAAAACTTTCACTCCTTCGTTCTGTTTCGAAATAGCCAAGTCAGGCAATTTTAGGCAATTCAGGAATGTCAGGCAATTTCTTTGTAATTTATTCACCTTGACGTTTAATGTAACTACTTGGAAAAAAAACCCTCAGTGCATGTAAGATTTTCATGAAACAGTAGTAGTTTTAGCAAGAATAATTCAGCTTTCCTTGGAGAAACACATGAATGAAATCCCAGCCGAATTCTGTGCTTCTGTGACCTGCTGCTGAGAAAATGATGCTCTTCAGATAGGTATGACATATTTTTAGAGTTCAGAAGATTATTGTGTTTTTCAATTTTAATCCCAGAGAAATTTATGCATCAATTTTTTTACAAACAAAAAATACTTTTAGAATGAGAACAAAATATGCCTCATTTTAGTGAGAAAATAAAAAAAAATATATAAAGTGAGCCTTAAAAAATCCTTCTACAAATTGACCACTGATTTATTAGGCACTCCCCATTTCTCTTGATACAATAAATACCTCATTTTCTCTTGATGCAATAGGTGTAAGGTTTTCAAGTAACTTTCTCACACACTTTTGAACAGCTCACCTGGCCTCCCACCCATTTATTCATTTTTGCAGCGACTTACTGTTTAAAATTTGTGATCAAAATAAATGATGTTGAAAAGATGATAACAACTTGACACTGAAATATTTCCTCCTCTCTGCAAGTGAGTCATATCCCCTTTCATTAAATTTTAGGTAGGTGAGAGTCACTCTTGAAACAGCTACAACATTCTCTTATGTAATAATGAATAATTTAAAGCTTAAAACTTCAGGGCTTGAAGATTTTGATATAGAAATTTAGTAGCTCAAGAAGAATAATATCCCAGTTTCCCAATGAAACCTGGTATATCCTTCCATGCCAAAGCCAAACATACTAGGTTGAGCTGAGTGTCTCTATGGCTTTTTGGAAGCACGTGTATTCAAACAACATATAAAGAAATGCAAGAAATAGTCTTGATAGATTTTCAGTCATTTTCTCTGAGTCTGTTTACAAAATTGTTGCCAAACATAAAATGTCTAACTTGTATTAATGTTCCATTCATACAACTAATTCTTCAATTTTAATACAAGAATTGTAATGTTAGAAATATCAAGTTAGGTGGTCCAGATAATAATCTCTTAATAAGAACCTTTATCATTGTATCTAAGAACTTCCAAGGAAAAACCACTATGTTCTGAATAGCTTTGGAAATAGAGAATAAAGGCTCTTTCCATCACCCTATCCCAGCCCCTGTACCATGCTTAGTGAGGTCAGATGACTACTCAGTGGAGACTATTTTTGAAACAATCTCATGTTTTCAGAAGGAATTCAGATTCTTCTGTTGAATCTCATATGAAAATTATCTGGTCTTTAATTCTTCCTGTTAATTCATAATCTGCTTAATTGTTTGCCATTTTCTCTCCTTCTCTCTCTCTCTCTCTTTTGTCCTTTCTTTTTATTTGCTGATGAAAAGACTTTGGCCTTTTAAAAACATGTAAGGCATGGATTGCACTCTTTGCAGTTTTTAGGCACTGCTGGGCAAAGCCATTATCAGTGTAAAGCCCAGTGGGAGTTAAAGTGAACAAAATAGAGGAAATATGCCCTGCTTTTTTGACAATAAACCAAAGAAAATGTTGAACCAAAGAAAATGTCAGAATTACTTTGGGATATTAACCATGATTTTTTCAATTGTAATAGTTAATTGGAGTAAATTATGAAATAAACCGGTGTAAGCAAGTTTTTCTCATATAGATTCTGCTGAAATAGATAGTAATGATGCTCTGTTGAAATATGTTCTATTATCAGCTGTCAACAGAGAATTATTTCAATACTCTCTATGTCCTGGCATGCAACTGGAAGAGCATTTTGGCACTATTATGGTAACCAAGAGTTATAAGTTCAAAGTTAAATTGAGAAGCTTAAATTATTTGGGCAGATTCACTACAGTGTATGTTCAGTGTATGGAGTTGTGACAGCAGTGCTTTGAGAAGGTTGACAATTAATGAGATGATTGAGTTTAAAAAATAAAGCTAAATAAAAATACATGTCTAAGAAGTTTTCTTTTTCTCAGCCTTTAATATCTACCTATGATAGATACTTGCATAAGCTATATTTATAGGTGAGCTTCATGAACTTTAGCACTAGTTTTTCTCTTTTCTACAAGTATGCTGTTTCTGTCTTCAAATGAAGCCAAAAAGAAGGTTTTGCCTTCCTCTTGCATACTAATACAGTGTCTGAATTGTTGGCCCAAGGAAGTGGCAAAGCTGAGTTCTGACTTTTCTTCATTCTGGGCAGTTTCAAAGGATATTTTAAAGTTCTGCAGATGCATATGCCAAACACCAAAATTAATTTAGTTCTGGACTGTGCTACACTGCTCGAGTCTTCTGTTTCAGTCAATGTGCAAGCGATGCAAGATTCTGACAGAAGGTGCGTTAGCAAGAAGCAGCATGAATAGTGCAACTGCAAGAGAACCCTGCCTGAGTGGGGGCCTTGTTCCAGGCCTTGTTCTCACTACTACAGAAGAATTCTGCATTAGCAAGTCATTGGCTTGAACTCTCATTCTACATTAAGCACATGGTGAGCATATCTATTTGACTAGAGACTAGACATAGACAAACTTGTTCACAAATCCTTCATAGTCTTATCTGGAAGCCAGGATTTGAATCATCTTGCTCAGCAACATGATAAAGTCTTTGGACATTTTATAGGGGTACAGATCTCAGGACCTAAGCATGTTTTAAAATTGAAATTCAAAGTGATCAGTCTATTTAAATGTTTGCCAGAGTGTTTGTGGCAATGTTAACTGTCTGAATTTGCGTAAAAGTAAATTTTAGGAGCTTGTACCACACTGGAACTAAAATGCAGAATTGAGAATTTAAGACATTTAAATCAAAGGATGTTTTTGAGAAGGTAATTTCTGAATTTAATGAATTCACAACTTCAGTGAATGTCTCAGGAATATTAAGTATGTCTAGTCTACAGTCTCACATGTAAATAATGGCTGTACAATATCTTACGTTTGGAATAGGCATTAGCTTGGGAACTTTCCTGGCCAATATAGCAAAAAGTATCAGATTCCCTGAAGTTATCCCATTTTTACTATATGGATCTGCCAAAGAGAAAGGAAAATTCAGTATCTTATATATTGGTAAGGAAAAAACATGTTTATGGATAATGTTTGAAGAATCACAGCATGCACAGCACTATACATGTTCATACATGTTGATATGCACACATCAGGCACCTGCAGATAAATACCTACATAATGCCCATTCAGGCAAGAAAAACTATTGAGGTGTCTACATAGACAGATTTATGACTCATGTTATTCACAAAATAATTAAAATGAAAAATCTATAGAAAACCAAATATGAAATGAAGAGAAAGTGTCATCTGAGAGGACAAAGAACCATCATAGGTGAGGAAGACAAGAGAGACAAATTTCATACTCTGTATTAAATGCATAACCTGTCAAGAATGGAGTTGTTACTCCTGTCCATGTATTTCTGTATTTCTGTGATTAGTAGATTAAATAAACAAAATCAAAACCAACACATTAAAATTAAATTAGATTTTTAATCAAATTATATTTTATGTCTTTTTAAATAAAGTCAATTATAAAATTTTTTTTTTTTACATTTCTTACTCCCCCTGCAGACTTGTTCATATTTTCTGCAGGGACAAAAGATAGAACTAACTACATTAAAGACCTTAAAATATTTATGACTCACTGCAGTGAATACTATATTTAGCATAAAGAAAGCAATGCATTTAAGTGTGTGAGGAACTTCTGTAATTGTGAGCGCAGTGTCTAAACAGCCCCTGTGAAATTCTATAGCTGACCAGCAAAATGGTGTGTATAGTCCTTTGTAAAAAGCTCAAATATAGCAATACATAGCTATATATAAATGCATAGCTTTATACTCCAGGGATAAAATCCATTTTACCAAGTGTTGTATGATGCACACTCTAATTTAATTGCTTGAAAAAGATAAACTCATTTAAAAAAAAAAAAAAAAGCCCAAACTTGTAAAAAAAGAGAGCCCAAACTTTTATAAAAGTTAAATAACACCACCAATCAGATCCTCTGACATCTGTCTTCCCCATGATGTGTTTAAAACACTCATTTCCAGGAATGTGGGCATATGAAGAGTGAGGGAATTACTCCACTTGGTAAAGCACTATTCGTAATCCAGTGATGATGCTAGAGCAACTCTGTTCATGCTCCTTTTTTTTTTTTTTCTAATCAGTACCTGCTATCATCCTTATTTAGAAAAATTGACTGCAGGCTCGGCACCAAAGCACCCAAGACAGCTGGTCACTACAATTACAGATGAATGCAGCCAAGAAATCATGTGCTAAAAATATTGCCTCATTAAATGTTTCTTACAAGTATGTCACTGTTGCAAAGACATCTATTACGCTCATTTAGTGTGCAGCCAACCCCTAACTATGTAGAATTGTGCTCATTGTTTCTTCAAGGAATGAAGTTTGGGTGGCTTCTCTGTCATTATGGAAATCTTAATTTCATATTAATATTTTTTCAAAGAGATTAAATATTTTATCCATGTGTTCCAGATTCAGTCAATATGAAAAATTTTGAGGTTAAGACAAGGTGCTCAGGGGGGATAAATACAGACAACCTTTCTATTATTGCACTTCTTTTGCCTGTTTAATCAGAAACTTGTCTAAATAATAGTAGCTGAGAATATTCCCTGCAAGTGTCTCTTCTAAGTGGAGATGATGCCTTTTTTTGTTGGTTTGTGAGGACACTGCTGGTGTTCCATATCCTTTTCTTCATATACTGTAGTTTATCTGGGGTTAAAATATGAGACATCTTAAGCTCTGATTCACTACCATTAATCCCGAGAGTTGAATACTCTCAGAAGCTTGGTAGAGATGCAAAGTTGGGTTAAAGAGCTGTGATTGGAAGATATTCTTGAAAGTTTTTCTATAATAACGGAGGATCAATCTCAATAAAATTTTGAATTGCTCAAGTGCATAAAATTCCCCAGCTAACAACAGTTTCAAGAACAAGAACATGGCTTGAGAAATGCTTGTTTTGTTCAACAGTGTTGGGATAATGTTCTTTCCCTATATTTGATGACCTTTTGTGACTAAACGGGGTAATATGTGAGCATACATTTATGAAGCAACTAATGTATGTGTAATATTTACACATATATGACTGGCTTCATTTATGGATACAGATGAAGTATGTGAAGTATAGTTCCCATGACAAGCCTTTGGGAAACTGGTGAAATGAAGAGTGCAAAAAACCCCTTAATACACAGCATCTCTTGACACTGTTCAAACTTAGTACAAGAAAGAGACTTTTTACAGTGAGGTTGCTGAAACACTGGAACAAGGTCCCTGGAGAGACGATAGATGCCCCATTCCTGGAAATGGTCAAATTAGATTGGATGGGGTTCTGAGCAATCTGATCTAGTTGAAGATGTTGCTGCCCTTGGAGAAGTTTGGTTTGGAAGGGACACCTAACTATTCTATGATTCTATGAGTCTATGATTCTGTGTAATGACTGAAGTTCACAGTTATTATAAATTTTACTGGAAATGTTTATTAATCATCAACATCTGAATGATTTTGTGAATTGCTGTCCTTTTGTTTTCATCACTTTAATGACAGAAGTGTTCAGCATCATAGAACCAAGTACTAAACTAACAGAAACTAAGCATAGTCAATGACAGTTAGTGTTGATGCATGAGTAGGGAAAAAAACACTACCCTGCCAATAAAACTACAGTTTTTGTCCTATAATTTCAAATAAATATTCAGTGTCTCTGAATAATATATTTTTTAATGTGATGGGTAGAAAATGCCAAATACTGCCATCACTAAAAAAAAATTCAACTCTCTTCATTAGTGTAAAAGATAATATTGTTTATCATGTTTCTCTGATTTTCTTTGCTAATGAGTACTGAAGCAACGGGAATCCAAATTTCACCATGTGTGGAAGAACAAAACCGTTCCTGATTTATTTGTGATATGAAGCACTGAAAGTACTGGAGAAAAACATCAAATAAAGCTGGTTTTAGAGTGTGCTGCGTCTTTCCAGGTATAACAAGCTTAGGATTTTTTGAAAGTTTGATTTAATAACAACATATAATTCTTTCCTAGGCTATGCCTACTTTGGGACTCTGAGGTAAAATTTAAGCAGCTACCTTCGCTGCTTACTACCTAGCTAGTTTGGGCTATAATTGCCCAGAAGAGATAGCATGACTCAGTCCCTCAAGTAAATATAAAGGGATTTCTCATGGACTTTTACCTTCAGGTGTTGAACTCCATACTTTTGCTATTGTTATTTGCAGTACCTAGTGTAAAGCTAACTCAGGTGTATCACTGTGTTGCAATCACCAAATCCTCTAGCTGCTGTGCACACAGACCAAAGATTCTAAATTTGACAGTCTGGGCACAGATACTTCCAATATGAAACACACTGCAGGCGTCTATTTCATATAGAGCTAGAGTTTTTTCAGGCAGATCTAAAATTACAGAGCAGAAGTTTGGGTCAGCAATCATAATTTATACAGTTCATGAAGAAAAAAATACATAGTATTTCCTTGCCACACTTAGGTACAGTAGGATCATGCATTGATTAACTGAAGGGGTTCTCAGCTCTGACTCAGGGAAAACCCTGTAGATTCAGGGAGTGAAGCCAGATTGTGGCGGTCTGAAAACAGATGACAGGAAAGACATGCTTGAGGCCAGGCTGAGGAAGGGATGTGATGGAGGAAGGAATGAAGGAGCAATATGAAAATCAATGTTCAGATAGAGCCAAGTTTAAGATTCGAAAAAGGATGAGGTTAAGCAAAACAACAGTAAGGAGCAATGCAAGAATCAGAGCGAGGCATAAATTACAAAATGGAGCAAAAGAAGTCTTAAAAATGTTTACCTTTATCCCACAGAACAATTGAAGCAGGTGGTTCTTAGAAAATAGATTTTCTATCAAATGGCTTAAAAGGGGATCATTAAAGCTGAAATGAACCTGAAAAATAAAACATGGGTAAAGGTAACAGCCATCTAGTCTGGAGAAAAGTTATGAAAAATATCTAAGAAATTAATTTCTAGGTTTTCCAGGCAGTTTGTAGGGTTTTTTTTCATTTCACATAATTCACATAATTATTTTCATTCAGAGTATTTATTTTTCTAGATGATCTTGAAAGTCCTGGTTGATTTCATGCAGACTTTGAATCATGTACATTTGACTATTCTCCTCACCATAAAATTCTGCTGCAATGTGGCAGATTTCAAACACTTCCAGTACTGCTGCAGAAGAATTAGGTTAATTAATGTTTTTCATCCATTAATTTGCAGATGATCTGAGAGCTTTGAATTAATTAGGCAAATATGTTCCACTAAAAATTGAGAAATAAATTGACTACCTAGAACAAAATTACCCTAATCTGCAGATCATATGAATAGAAAATATAAAGAGCTGAGCAGCTACCTTAGTATGGAAGGGAAGTATAGAAGTGTCCTGCTTTAGGTTAGGCTGATGATGATAAAAACAGTGCCCTGCTTCTTGGAAATCTGAAGAGGTGGTCTGGATCAGTGTGTATAGTAAATCTAACAGACTCACCATCCAGAATTTTATTGCATGCAGGAACTCATGGGGATTGCCATGTTACCAGAGTATAATGAGCTGTTGGAGTGATCTCATGATTTCTTAAGTAATATTGACCACAAAGTGACCTGTCAAAAAGGATCATGTCATTTGAAATGCTAAAGATATGCTTTCCTTCAGGAAAATACAGTTTCTTTCTTGGCTGCTTGACCACAGTATCTTTCCTGGTTTTTACAGTTTAACATTAATTGCTTTTTCTAGTTTTAACTGGGGTTTTTTTGTGGGGGTTTTGTGGGGTTCATGTTATTATTATTGCTATTATTATTACTACCACTACTACCGTTTTTGTGGAGGGAGATGGACTTAGTTTGAGATTTTAATGAATAAAATGTTCAAAACCTGATTCAGTCCCATGCATCAAAAGCAAACTCTTTGAAAAGGATACAGAGAATTTAGGGGAAAAGGGTGGACAACTCCTTTTCTGCAACAGGTCTGTTTTACCATTTCACTAGACATTATGACCTGTTAAAGTAGAAACAAGAAAATAATTCTCATAAATCAGAAGGATTAAATTTCACTGGACATAGGTTTGGAAGTTGGCATAGTTTTCTATTTGAATTTCAAGAATGACCAGGACCCTGAGGAGTTCAACATTTTCACAGTTGAAATGTCTTAAAGGTGGGTTTAAGCTAGACAAATACGTTACACTCTGTGTCAAAACAGATCCCTCAAACTGACATAAGTTCACAAGAAAGACCAAGTAATTTACCAAGAAGTACAACTGGAATAAGACACCTTTGAGAGCAATTAAAGGAATGGCTTTAGTGACCCGAGTGAGAAGTCCAGTTCAAGGTTCAGAGGATATTGTCTCTGTGGAAGCACAATCACGTGCTTGGACACATTTGATTGGCCATGCAGACATAAGGTTATAAAAGGGAAAATGCTGCTACTTTTCTGAGATTGTCCTGCACTCATTCGCACAAATTTGGAATGAAAAAAGGGAGATAGAGGACAAATCCAGAAATATCCTTCTATTGTGAGAAATCTTTCCTTCAGTAAAGCATTTGAAAGAATATAGGAAGTCCAGAGTGGATATTAACAGTAAATGCCACCACATTGGGACTTCTTTGACCTCTTCACTCAGTTTTTGAAAGAATGTTAGAGCCTCATGACTTGATTTTTCTTCTGGCTAAATAATGTAAAACATTTCAAAAAATTTGTGATAACACCATTACATTTATTAAATTCACTCTGTTGATCAGCAGCTAAATAGACCTTCTGCAATAAGAAATGAGAACTTTTCAATTAGGAGAGCAGATATGTTCTGAGATTCCTGTTGTTAAGAGAGACAACTTTACCCTGTTCCTGCTCACTTATCTTAGTTTACCCTCTCCTGTGCTGGAGAAAGGAGATAGGAAACAATATCTTGTGAAGAAATTTCCTAAGATGACAAATAAAATAGGTGAACCTATTATCATTTGTAAAAATTATAGTTTTTGGGGTTTTGGAGGATTGGGTCTTTACAACCCTATTTCCTAATTAAAATCCTCAGAAAAAGCCTGCCTAAGAGAATGTGAATATAGAGGAGAGGAGACCTGACTGAGTGGGGACCTTCAGGAAGAGTGAGAATTTGTCATTTACAGCTCCTTTTGTCAGGAGGAAAGGGGAGAAGAGAAAATAAAAGCTTAAGAGCTCAGTATTTGAGGACTTATGACTTCTGAAAATTGTTTAAAGTTTATGGCTTTGAGTTGGCTGATCAAATACCATCTGGCAAAGTTGTCAATATATGCGGCAAAAGAGGGAGTTGCTCTCTTGCAATTCACTATGACTGTTAAGAGGGAAGCTTCTGAGGCAATGGGGTGTGACTTCTGAGCAACCTTCAGAGCAGCATCCCCTAGCAACTTACAGGATTTGTGAGAGCTGAAGAAACTTCTTCTTAGACTAACTTCTAATTGACCTTATAAAGGAAACATTGCTGTAGCACAGCACTCTTACACCACTCATAAGGTTAGCAAAACCCCCTCTGAACTTACATAACAACAACAACAAAAGAATATTTGTCTAGTATTCATTATTCCTTGTTACTCCTGATTATGCGGTTTTAAAATGAGAAAAATATATTAGCCTTAAGAATACCAACCCAGCAGCGTTCAAAAAAAGTAATAAGCATGGCAAAGAGAAACTGGAACGGACATTCTTATAGATTAGAATGATTCTGTAGATATTCAAGTTACTTCCTCTTCCCATAGTTAGATGACATTGCAGTAATCCAAAGAATTGCTGAATACTAGATGTACAGGTGAAGGGTATTTTCTTTGAGGTTTGGGGTTTTTTTGTAGGTGGGTAGTGTTTGTATGCACTTTGGCTAGAAATTGTATAATAGAAAAAGGTAGCTACATTACCTTCTTAAAATGCATAAATTAATGTCCAAATGGATGTTCATACTTTCCTTAAAATCACAGAGACAAATCCTCCAAGTTAGTCCTATTTTTAGTTTTCCAATGTGTCATTTTATCTTCATTGCAATGTGGCTGACCTGTGCTCAGATTGAGTAGGAAAAAATAACTGAGCAGTGAAGAATGTTGCTGAGCCACACACCTTCCTTGGCTACTTCTTCTAGAAGGATGTCTCTGCCTTCACAGTAGAGGAAAATTGACAAGGAAAGCCACTGGTGCAAGGAACCTCATTGTTCATGAAAGCCATTCCCTTATCATTTTTAAGCAAAAATACAGAAGTGTACAGACTTTTTTCCAAAATGCCTTGATAATTTTTTCATCCTGCTTTTTCTAACATCGTGCTCCTTGATGGTCTAAGGAGCACTCCCAGCTGCTCCCCTGTGATATGGTCTCCTTGGCTTGACTTGAAATGAGACATGGGTTGTGCTGTGCCCTAGGGTCTGTAGTTCAAATACTCTCCTGTACATTGTTAATGGGGGCAGACAACTCCATCTGTAAAATACAATGCCTGTTCTCTCTTGATTCATGTGCTTCACAGAGACACAAGGTGAGGATACCCTCCTAAATACAAATCAGTGACATGGAGGTAAAACATTAGTCTGTATTAGCACTATAACTACAAGTGACAGAAAATATGAAGGGAAACTTGGAAGGTAGCAAAAACATATTACTGAAATGACATATACAAGGAGGTTTGTGCTACTCTGGATGTTTATTCAAAAGGAAAAAATGGTGAAGCTCTCTGAAGCAGGATTTTCTGAGATACTTACCACTCTGGTAGCTAAGCAACATTGCGTTAAGTAACGTAATAAAATTAACTAAAACATTCATTCTTTAAAGTATGAGCTAGTTCCCTGTTCTCCATGATATGACAATTATATAAGACAGTCTGAAAGGCATTCTATCATCCCTGTTTCAGCATTTAATTCCTGTCTTTCACCCTCAATTCAGTCAATGAGAGCTAGACACCTGGGTGTTTTTGAAAATCCTATTAGGTGTGTATTTTGTACCTAGAGGTTATGAGATTGTTTAAAAATCTGGGGTTTAGGACATATGGCTACTTCAGAAGTATACATTAAAAAGAGTTGTGTGGCTTTAATTGTTATTCTGTATTTTGACATATACTGGAGTAAGAATTGTTAATTTAAGGCTCATCTTGAATACAAACTGATCTATGCATTATAATTACCAAATATACCGTTCTTTTTGAGACTCTGATGGTCTGCCTCTTGATGACACCATGCCTTTGACCAAGGTAGGCACTGTAGGCAGGATGTCACCCATGTTATTCACGTCATGTACAGTTCTCCCAAATCTCACTCCCACTGGTGGAGCCAAGGGGTGGTGGAACCAAGGCATGCTGCAACTCTTACTCAGACTCAAAAGATATTTGCATGGTTGGCTGTTGTGGCCAGATGACCTGGACTTCAAGTGTCCCTGGCACTCCACCATATACAAGCTATCAGTTATGATCCTGTGTTTGCTATCAGGGATTGTGAAAGTTGCCTTATGGGCATGTTGTTGCTTGCCTTTTCTACCGCCCTAATAAAGCTTTATTTTATAATGTGTTGTCAGATTCTGGTACTGTTCAAACTGCAAACCCTTAGAACTTCTATACTGATTACAATTCAGATAGTTGGGTTGGAGAAAAAAAGTATTACAATTTCCATGGAGTCAGTGCAGCTTGAGACATAACTATTGTGAGGCATCCAACTTGCAGAATTTCAGGTGTATTTGTATGGTATACTTGAGATATTATGCCAGGAGATTTTGTTTAGCAGTCATGAGTTTACCTTCTTACCTTCATCAACGGGATAAAATATTGAAGCCATTGCACAAATTTTCTAGTAAAAATACACTTTTGAAAGTACATATAATTTTCAAATATTCACATATAATCAGATTTAAAATGTGTTCTTCTTTTCCTTATCACAGGGCTTCATCCCTCCCCAGATGCACTGTAATGAAATCCTTTGCTGGATAAGTAATTATGAATTCTAGGAGAAATAATTCACTTAGCTTTGCATTTAACTCTGTGTGATATTCTCTAACCAACAATGAGAATATTTCTTTCCATGGTATGGAATGACAGTTGACATAGGTTCTTCTAAATCCACCACCTGCTCTTTAATTTGCCTTTATGTAGATAAAACATTTTTCATAAGGAGATGTCACGCTTCTATTTGATAATGTATTTTATTAAATGCAAGACAGTGAAGTTAAAGGTCTGGATTAAACCAACAAAAGCAAATTTACGACTTCATTCTTAACTTATTCCATATGCCTAGTTAATGCAGCACATAATAAGAAATTTGGCCACTGCACTAAAACCATGGTATTATCATTGGAACCAATGAACTGGTCTTAAAAGCTATACTGAAGTGTTGGAGCATTCCCTTCATTATTGTCTACTTATGGCATTCTGATAATTAGTTTTTGTTGTTGTTGGGCTTTGTTGTTGCTGTCGTTTTGGTTTTTTGCACTAGCTTATATGCACACTGGTTGCTATCAGAGCATGCAAAAAATTTACAATTCCTGTACTCTTCATCCCTTGTTAAAAAAATTGAAGTCAAATACCATGTACAAAATCTGATTGGAAAAAAAAAGTGAAATTTCAACATGAACATGAAACAAAACCAAATTTCCCTTTATACTTTTTCCTGTTTGCCATCTTCCCTTCAAACTTCGATTTACAGTTTCTCAAGGTTTTCCAGACACCTCTGGGGTTTTAGATTAACATTCTATGATTCTTTCCCATTAAAAACTATAGAATGCTTTTTTTTCCAGTTTAGCCTCTATTCTACCATATTTTATACCTTATTTCATACTCTTTTTTTTTCCATCTTCCTTAATACCCTATTCTTTTACTTCCATTTTATCTTACCTTTCTTCACTCATTTTTTAAATCCTTTTTTCAGCTTAAATATCATTCTTCAATTTCTGATTATTTATCGGCAGCCTCTAAATCAGCTCACTTTCAGTAGCTAAGAATTTTGCAACTTGTTAGTTGTCTTCATTCTCTCTCCAATGGATGAGACATAGAAATCTTGAGGTGGACTGTGAAGACCCTCTTGTGCATTGCCTGCTGAGTGAAACTACCTGATTCTACAGCTGGTTTTCAGAAGGCTGAATGTGAATAGCAGTGTCCTAATTTACCAAAGGTAACACTGAAATTCAAACCCATTTTTCCATAGCTGTTTCTGAAGTACCCCTCCAGCCTGACACTACCCAGTACTCTATTCTCTAGCAATTAAAACCTATTTACAGTAGCAGCTGGGATTGAGACCACATGGAGCAAGTCTCAAGTCCTTACTATCTGTGTGTGTAATGCTTGTTAATACAACTAAAACCTAACGACAATGCTCAGAAAAACCTCTTCAGAAATCCGGGTTAATTAGTTTTTAAAGTCATGTTTCTGTCTAGCTTACCAGGTTTTGCATTGGTTTGGTTTGGCTTATTTTCTTCTCAACAACAAAAATCCCCAACTGTCTCATCCTCCAAGCAAGAGAGAAAGCCTTATTGTAATCCTTATCAAGGTAAAGAGTTTCTTCCATGAAAAATGGTAACTTGCTTCCAGAGCTATTTCCTGTGATAAACACCTAGGATACAAAGAATAAAAAATATCACAAATTAACATTTAAAACACTTTTATTGCCAAATTTTTACTTAAAGATAAAAATGGAGGACTATTTATGTACACAGAATGCTGATACTTAGAGGACTTTGTATATATGCATAATTGGAACAAGTTCCTTTAGGCATAATTCAAACATTTACAAGGGGGAAGGACTTGTGTATTGCAAATGGTTAGATTTTTTGGTAGCAAAAATTGAATTGTCCTTCTCTGTATATTTAAGGAATGAAAAATAGAGATATATATATTTTTTTAAGTCCTACTCAAGGCTTTCGTATTAGATCTTTAAGAGGAGATTTGGCTAAGTAATGAAAGAAATGTTATTCTGTATATGACATATTTTTAAAACCAGTATGATTTTAATTTTAATTTTGTTTTATTTGAAAAAAACCTTTTTCTGATAACTTTGTATTTTTCTAAAACCTCATTTTCTGTAGTAATAATTATTTCCCTTTATAATCGGCATAATTTTCATTTACTTAGCAATAACTAATTTTTATGTGTGAATTCTTGTTTTTATGATTGCTTCTACTGAAAATAATCTGGTTTATTTTTTAAAAACTGATTTATGTTTTCAATATTTCCTTAAATTATATTATTTTTCTTGATTGCATTCTTGCAGTTTCATAATGATCTCTGAAGATTAAGATCTTAGTCTTTTTTGTAAATGAAAAAAAACAAACTAGTGTTTTCCAAAATTTATGGGAGAATTTATGGTCCTTTCAACACTTTTTTTTTTTTAACACAGGAAAAATGTTTTATGTATAGATAATCTACACAGAATAATATTTTTTGCATATATTTAGGTATTATCTGAATAACGTTTAATGTTTTTAACCGACATTATGTCAGTATTTAGCTAATAAGTTATATGTTAAACTATATGTCACTGCTAGCATTTTGGAAAAAAATATAGGAGACCAGATTATTGTGCAGTTAGGGAAGAGAACATAAAGGCAGTGGTTCAGAGTAATTTTCATATATTTGTGACATGCAAGAACTCTAGTTATCTCAGCTGTATAAAACAGTAAGGACAAAACTTGTTTGCCTGATCAGGCAAGTCAAAAATCTGTTGAAGAAGGGTATAGCAAAATCCTGTGTGTCATGTAACAGCTACATGCAGATGACTTGGGGACTTTTGGTCTTGCTAATGGCACCAGCAGCTTGTGTTTAGGCCACGGAATCCCCATGAAAAGTTTGATTCAGTTCCACATAATGCCTGCACATAAGTACCTCCATATGGGTTAGATATCAATCCTTTTGTTACAGTTTATGGACATCTACTGAGGATTGCAGGTGTAATAGAGAAACATTAATCTGACAATAAAAATCTTCAAGTAAAAATGATAATATTCACCATTGTGAAATCATGTGAGGTTTAGCCTCATCATTTTAGCCATGATGAGTTGTTCTTTATTTTGATACTGAGATCTCCTTGGAGAAAAATATTCCTGCTGGGGAAACTTCTGGTAATACTTTACTGACTTCCTCTCAGCTATTCCATCTTGGCAGAAGCTTGAAACAGTTTCTGTTTGAATGCCACTTCTTGAATCAATGAAAAGGTGTCATAATCATGTTTACAGAATGTACTCTTGTCCGTGGTATCAAGCATATGGCGTGATAAATATTGTACCTGCCATATGGAGGTTGAATATTACAGGAAATGTAACTCATTAGCCGTATCTCTACTGGTGATTAGATTTAGTATGCACATACGTTCTGCATATTACTGTGGTTGTAACTAAAAGTAGGACACTTAGAGTCTGTACTTATTTACTCCACAACGTCCTCCAAGAAAATTCACTCCCTCCAGCTGAGCCAGTAGGCGTTCCAATAACTTTGTCTCAGCTGGAAATTGCTCTCTGCAATAAATCATGGACATTTCATGCTTTGATGAACTATACTGAAATGTGTCAAAAAAACCCCCAACAACTTATACAAAGCAAAGTCTTGCTATGATCAAGATAACATATTTTTGCTCTAATAACTAAGAAAAAGAAGTCAACAACTGCAAACAGTCATATAAATAAGAGTTTTGAAAAAACTCCTTATATGGCATTAGTCTCTTGAGTTCTGTTTTGTACAGGCTAAACTGCCAAAAGATTTTGCTATGTGTTTGAATCTTGCTTTGTCTATGTAGGCAGACTAGGGTATGACATAATTGCTCAGTCATATGAACTCAATAGTCTTAAAATGAGGGGTGTTTCAAAGAATGTGTTCATCCTAAAGCATTCAGAAATTTTTACTTTTTAATGTTCTCCTTGAATGGCAGATTCCCCAAAGGAATGCAAGTCTGATTATTACTGTAATTGTATAAATACTGTATTGGAAATTAAAATAATTGTCAAATTTATTTGCAAAAGTATTACAATTAAGGAATAGTTCCAAAGAAATGTGAAGGTAAAGAACCTCAAGTGTAGAAGTAATAATCTATATTTCTCAGTGGTAAATATGAGCTTTGGCTCAAAGATGGCAGTCATTGCAAGCTGTCTGGAATCATCATCCTACACATCCTTATGGTCCTGACAGATTTTCTCTCCCCTTTTGACATGCTAGTTTCAATTTTCTAGACTAATGGAACTAGACTATGCACCCATTGGTGGCAAGGAAAGTCTTACCAACTTCTTGTCCACCAGGAAGGGATAACTGTAAGAGAAAAAGAGAGCAATACTGGGAAGGACGTAGGAGGAAAATGGGAATGAAAAGACAAAAATGAGAAAAAATACAGTTATGTGCAATTTTGTTCTTATTTTCTTTGTCTTAAGAGTCGGGGGAAGGCATATGTTCCACCATGCAAGCGTTTATTATGAAGGTACAAAAAAAATAGAAATTAAGCAGATCAGTACCAACAATCTCATAGTAACCTAGATGTTGAATATTTTCCTCATAAGTTTATAAATTATTTATATTACAAATAATGACCATGCATTCAAGAGTACTTATCTATGCTTTATGGAAGTATATGTTTCCAAAGCACCTTATGAAAGTTGTCATTATTTAGGTGGAGAAAATTATGCAAAATGATGTAAAGTGATTTGCCAAGAGTCTCAAAGTAAGCCAGTAGCAGGCTTAAAATAGAACTGAGGTCTCTAGGGACCCACCTGATATCCTCTCTGTAGGAATACATTTTGCATTGGACATTGGTTAGAACAATTCCATTTTTCATTTCAATTATAAGTTAAAACTAGCATAATTAATATTAATTGGATCTCTTATAATTTCCAGCTGGCTGATTAATCTAAAAATATGTAGATATATTTTTTTCAGATAAAGATATGACATAATGAGGGTTAAATTGCAATATAGTTTATTTTCATATCCATATGTTTGATTTCAGCATGCCTTAAAAAAAGACCCCAAACCAAACTGATAACAACACTACAAAATGCAACAAGTAAACTTCTTTGCATTAATTGCACTTTATACTAATGGCAGATTTCTGCTTCCAAAGATAATTCCCAATAAATTCCCTTAGGGAAGAAAGTTCATCTCAACTTACAAATTCTAACTTCAAAGAGAATTTGCTCCAGTGTGTTGCAAACAATTTTCAGGTGCCTGCAAATTCAAGTCTTTTGAAATTTTACTTAAAACTTTTAGATTACATTATTTGTGACCTTTTGATGGCAAAGAAAGGCATAAAATGATCCTACAAAAACTGTAAACTGAAAGAATACTTTTATTATTGTTTCTTAGAACCATGTTTTCCGGAACTCCCATACCACCAACCTGGTATCTACATTTCAAATGTTGCTGTCAGGCCAATATACAACTCTATATGGAGGTGAATATTTATTTTCCAATTCACAGTTAGCTTACAGTGGCATAAGTAGACTGTAATTAGACAGAAGCAGTTCATGCTTTCTGAAAAAAAGTGTCTCTGAAACCTGGACACTGGATATTCTTAAATCCAGAAATTTAATTAAGAATATATTTGTGTTTAAAAGAATATCATCCCTCTCTGATCAAATAAATATTAGGATAATTCAAGTATCCTAATGAGCAAAGTAGTGATGAAAGAAATCTTTTAGACAACTGGTAACATAACTATATAATATAGATAATTTTTGTTATGTTTTGTCAAAGAATCTTAAATTTTTCCCTATCTTAACTTCTACAAATACAAATGACAGATCTCTTTCCATATTCTCTTCAGTGACATTTGCAGTAAATTTAATTTATAATATTGTACCAAGTATCCACTGCTACACTGTCATTGAGATTATTGAAATGATAGTTCTGCTAGATAATCTATCAATCCAAACTGCAGGACTTGGGCCAATCTCGTCTATATTAAAATTACCTTCCCTGTAAGAAGGACATAATTCTTCTCCTTTCTTTCACAACTTTGCCTTCTGTTTTGAGTTTTATGAATAATTGCTTTCTACTGATCAAAACCAAATTCTAATATACTGCACAGATGGTCATTGATCACTATAAGCACTAATGTATAAATAAAAATATGTTTATGTTTCAAACTAAAACTGACATCTCTATAATAAGACCTCATACACACAAGCTAGTACATAACTATACCATGCCCAGAGAGGCTGATTGCTCAGCTTCTGTGAGAGATTTTCCAGCTGAAATATGGATCCTATATTAATGAAATATAGAAATATTAGTATATATTTTCTGTGTAAAAAATTCTCTATGTATTTGATTGTTAAATTAACTGAACCCTAGGATTCTCTGTTAATTAAGATAGTACTGCAGGTATATATTTTAACCAAAGTACATTTACAACTTTGTCTTGGTATACTACAATAAACCTGCTTTCTAATTCTGTTTTAGATGAGAAGTTGTCTGATATTCCCTTCCCAGTCCCTAGTGGATAATTACCCATGCCACATGATCACCATGCAATTTATGTACAATTGTTCATCTGTTGTTTATAAAGGTCATAAATAAATATATGGTAAGTCAGAACTGTGATGCACAAGAAATACTTTCAGGGCTATTGTCACTTGAAAAACAAAGAGGAGAGGAGAGGAGAGGAGAGGAGAGGAGAGGAGAGGAGAGGAGAGGAGAAAAATTTAGTTCTGTTTTTAAAAATTACTTGAGCATGATTTTTTCTTTCTCATGCACCATGTAATCTGTATTAGGTTTGGCAGGTGTAGACCAACAGTTTAGAAATAAATGAAAACAGGTCTCAACCCTGAAATTCTGCATACCTTCTCTTCAATTAATTTCTCCTTGCTAATTGTAAGAATAGCCACTAAGTTGATAATTCTGTAAAATCCAAACCAGGACCCCAACCCTATTAAAAAAAAAAAAAAGAAAAAAGAAAAAAGAAAAAAAAAGAACAAATCAAAGCTTGTTACAGAAAGGTCTAAATTGAAAATATCTTATGGCTTTGGTAAGATTTGAATAGTTTGTATTTCTTTAAATACATGACTTTAGTCCATCCATTAGCTGAGGTCTTCTTCCCAAAGTTACTGTGCTGTACAGCATGCTTCTCAGATTAGGCTGCCTTCACTGAATACTAAAAGTACCTCAAGTGTTGTAAGCATTGTCTGCTCTCCTTTTCCACAAGAAGCAAGGAAACTCATAGAAGTCAATAAAAATCTTACTGTTGAAATCTCAGTGGTTTGAATCTAACCTTCACAATGGTATAGGAAGAACATTTTTCTTTCTTGGGATATTGTCTGCTTTCTTCTTATTGGACTTCAAAGGTTCTATTAAGTAGGATGGAATAGTTCTCAATTCTTCTGCTCTTATATGTTAGATTGAGAGATAGAAAAAGGGTTCTTAGAATTTAATTATAACTTTCCACTCAGGAAATTTCACAAGAAAGTTCTTTGGTTTTTTTCCTCTATCCATAAACAGATTTTTTTGGTCGCTTTGGCAAATAGTGCACTTCATTACTGCAATAGGAAAAGCATTATCATTGAGCAATATTTTAAAAGGAGATTATGAAAAGAAAAAATCAGAAAACTCTTTTTTTTCAACTTCTTTTTTATCTTTTTTTGTCCACTTTCTATTTTTTTCCCTTCTAATACTGCTTCCATTTTCTAAACCTCACTAATCAAAGCACCTTCTCTTTTCTTTAGGTGCTTCAAAGAAAAATGAGGCTCATGATTCATGCCACTTAAAAATGATGTTTTCCCAATGCTACTGCTGAGAAAAAAAAGAGATAGTTTTGTCTACAGGTTGTTGGCCAAAATAAGATATGTAAGGATGAACAGAAAAAATCACTCTAAAGTGAAGAAAGAAATAGAAATTTGCGGGTGAATATGTTGTCTGACTGGCAGCTACTTACCTGCACAAGGTATAAAAGGTATTGTAAGAAAAGGACACTCAGTCCCCACCTTGTGTAGCAGCAGAAAAAGGTATATAGGCACTGGAATATATGAGACAAAAATATAAAAGTCAAACACTTGTCACCTGTTGAAGAGCGTGTAAGGCATTAACTGATAAAAACCCCTTCTTGATTATCCTGAATAGATGTGAATCTTATCTAATTTCTCCTTGTTAGAAGAATGATGCCTGTAAGAGCACAGTTTGGTAATATTTTCTATTTAGTGTTCTTATTCTATTGTTTATTATAGTGCTTTCCAAAGTAATATCTAGGTTTCTAACAGACTAGTTGTGAGCTGAGTCGGTTCCTATTTCTTTCTATTCTTACAACAACAGAGATCTTCCTAGCAGATCTCTTGTAGTGCCCCAAGCATGTCAATAAGATGCAAAGTCAAAAGCACTTAAGTCCTGGAACCAAAAATCTCGAAGTGGAAAAGCAAACCCACAAGCTTTGCTTGGTGAAACAATGAGAAGTCTCCTCCTTAGTTCTGCCTGGATCAAATTCTTCTATTACTGTAATAGTGATATATTCCCCTCATAACTGATGCTTAATGGCTATAAATATTGATGTCTGCACCCTTCCAATTATGACTAAACCCAAATTGCATAAGAGAAGTTTACTTTAAAACACAGTTAATATGAACAACGGATTTCTTTCCCTTGTCAAAAAAGCCATGAGTTGTTCTGGCTTGCCTTCCATACAGATTTTGAACTAGCTGGTAAATAACCATGATTGTTAAGAAGCCTTATTGCATGATCCCAGCTTCCCACTTCCACATAGGCAAGGCAACTGTCACTTTTACAATCCATCTTACTGGATACCTTAAATCTCTCAAATGACTCTAGAAGTCTGTGTGGAACCAACTCAGTGACCAGCAAAGAGCACTATCCTTACCCTAGAATATATATTGCATTAGATGTTAAATCTGTGTTTGAATCTTGCTTTAAATATACTTAACATAGTGAAGTACTCAGGATAGTTAAATTGCTAAGAGGTTTTGCGTCAAATATATCAACATAATTTTATAAGTAAAAATCTTTAAAATATGAAGTACTACATTCCAAAATCCTCAGACATCCAGGCTGTACTGCATTTTATTTTCCAAAATATAAGCATATGGTCCATTTAAAATTAATTAATTGCCTACTGTGGTATTTTTATTACTAAGTATGTGCACTATTTATCTTAAATATAATCCAAACAATCATTATCATATACTAAAGCCCAATAAATTTTAAATGTAGCACAAAATAAAAATTTTACTCTGTTCCTAAATACATCCTGATTACAAAATAATTACCAACTGGTCACAAACCTCTAATTTAGTGTTTAGGTGTATTCTAGGTCAAAGTAAAAGCATACATGGGACATGGGGCCACATTCCATGACAGAAAGGTTCCAGAGAAATGTTTGATCATTCTTGGTGATGCATAAAATATGTCACAGCTGTACTATAAAAGATACCAGCCGTCAGGTAAGGCTGTCATTTGCCCTTGCTGGATTGTATTGGAAAAACATAGTTTTTCTGCCTTGTACTTGTGTGGGATTATTGCTGGAGAAAACACAATCTATTTAGTCTACATACATATTACCATAACCCTGCTCCATTTCAAAAGAAAGCAGTCATAAAATAAACATGGTAAGGAGAATAGATCTGGTTGATATTTTGTTTCAACATGCACCCATTTCATAAGTTGTGAATATGCTAAGTACTGGTCTACATTAAAGCTAGGTTCTACAAAAGGATTGCATATTTCTCTGGGGACTAGTTCCTTTCATTTGATTTCTGTTATGCACACATCTTATTTTAGTTCAAAATCTAAGCTTGTGTCACAAATAATATGTATAACAAAAGAACAATGGCAGTAAAAAGAGAACAAAATTTATAAACATTTGTAATATTTTCCATTAACTCACATATTTTAAAAAATGTATTTTTTAAAGCATCCATACTATTAATGCATTCATCAAAATACATAGAAACTGTAACTCCTAGAATTTTAGTAGACTTTAAATATTTTGTGTCCAATATGTTTGCCCATCAGGAAGCACCTTTATCAAAAATTAATACCTCATTATTTATTGGGTAGAGAGGAAATTTCATAGTCTAGCATAGCAAAAACTGCCTGTTAAAATAACCTTGGAGACTGGCCTTTGTGAACATTTATTAAATGCAGTATGGCCACATAAAATATAATATTTTAATATGGGAGGTGTAGGAAGCACACCGAAATGTATTGGGTAGTTAAAGTTTACAACAGCTATTGCATCAAACAGTATCTTTATTGAGATGTAGCGATAGATGCTATTCTCTTTTTCTAGTTTAATGTGTTTATAGTTTGGAGTAATGAGTTTAGTGTTGACGATTTGAGGTTTTTCTCTGGGGTCTTTTGGTGTTGAAAATTACTCTAATTTACAGAATGAAACACTATCATTAGTTAAAAAAAGCTACAAGAAAACCAGAAATGCAAGATAAGGAATATTATCATAAAGGAATATTGTCATAAAGGTAAATTTATTCAGATTCACATGAAATGATACGCAAGCTGATGAATAACAATCACAGCTTTCAAGGCCATTACAATCAATTTCACCTGTTGTGTAAATATCTTGGGGCTTTCAAAAACTTTTCGAACTTAAACAGACATATCTAAACGACAGTTTAACATTAGTTGCTCAGTAAGAAAATGAAAGTCATTATTTTTTTAATTGAGTTTGAAGAAACACTTTTCACAGAGAATTAACATACGGCACAACAGACAAAATCGATTAAGGCCCGCCATCTGGCAGAAGTCTAGAAAAGTTGCTGCCATATGTTTTGACCAAGACTGCAAAATAAACTGTTTTATACTGTCAGCACCTCCAGTTCTGTTTTATAAATTACATTTGGTTTTATTATATATATGAAAAAGATTAGGAAAGGTTTCATCTAAGACTGGCTGCTTAATTGGAAAGCAGATGCTATATAAAATTTTAAAACAGGCACAGGGTGATTTGGGCTCAGTTTGAAAGCTGTTTGACAGCTGTAAGTAACAAAAGTGGAAGGATTGCTATAAATTGTTTATTAGGCAGATCTTTAATTCTTAATGGGTTATATTTAAATCATTCTTCAAGATTCAACAATTATAGCTTTTCTTTGACAATTAAAGAAGAAAATGTAATACAAAATTCCTAGGGAGAGGGGAAGAACGTTCATGAAATTCATAGGTAACATCAAGAAGTGATGAAATGAAAAAAAAAAAAATAATAAAACACATTTTTTTCTTAAAAGGATATAGTTTCATAAAGAATAGATTTTAAAAATCAGTATATATGTATGTTTCTGTTGGAAAAATAACATCTCAGGTTCAAATGAAATTTAGGAATGTTAATCTCTTTTGCAGCTGCTATTTTTGTTTTATGGTATTTTTACAGCTGTTTTTAATTTCTTTTTAGAAATACTAAACCTTTCAGAGTATTCCCAAGTGAAACACCATGGTACAGATAATTGGTTTCATTGCAATTCAGATTATGAACATCATTTTTCAGTTGTTACTTTCAAACTATATACACAGCTAAATCTGTAAGCCATTTTCTTTATTTCAGCTACTATCAAAAAGGGAGAAAATAGCATAAAGTATCACAAAGCCTTAATGCCTTGTGAGGATTTTTGATGTTTGAAAATGTTTATTCTCTAATGAAGAATGTTCATGATAAATTCAAAACTATCTTCTAAGATACTTATGTTTATATGACACATATATATATATATATATATATGAGAATAGATCAATTATTGCTGGCATAAGGCATTATAAATTGACCTCTCTATGGACCACAACATCTCTTGTATTCTGAAGACGTCCAGTCAAAGGGAATATAGGTAAAAAAGAATTTTAATTCAGTTTTGAATAAGTTTCATGAGAACTATAACTGAAGAGCTGTTAATAAAATCTCTAACATTACCTCTGTCCTGTGCTTTGTGCAAGCCATGTATTAGCTTGCTGTCAAAACTCTTGTAGGAAAAAAACAGACTTTTTCTCCCACCCTTTCCCTCCTCTGAGCCTCTGGAAATACATGGGACAAAGTGCTAAGCAGCACCTGGATATTTCTTTTCATCCTTATGTTCAACATGTGGTTCTACATTGTATTTATGACATATCCTCTAAGCCCTGAAGCAAATAAGCTTTTATTTTTCTTCATAGGCGTCTATCTATGTCATCACTGTAATATCAGTGTGCTTCATAAGGAGTAATGAATCTATTCTCAGAACACTCTTATGAGATCAGGAAATACTTGAATGAATATTTACTATGACAGAACAGAGAGAGGCACTGAGAGGTGTAGCAACATTTCAAGCAAAGCAGAAGGCCAGACTGTTCAATTTTAACTCATGGTGTCTTTCCAAGACAAGTCTCACTTTTCCAGAGGATCTTAGCTCACTTATGTTTATCAAAACTTGCCTTATTGTTGCCCAGTGAAGACCTGACTCGTACTGATCTGGATTTGTACAGTTTGATTTTGACCTGAAATTAAATGGAGAACAAAAGTCAAATACTTATGTGATCAAATAATAAAATACCTTATCAAAACATGTACACACAAGGAAGTGAAGTTCATGCTACATGTGTAACCTTGACTTTGCCATTTCCTGATTCCAAGTGCTTCTCTTTTTGTTGCACATTTCACTTAACACTAGGGATAGGAGGCAGTGTAGACATTAAAATGTTTGTAAAGACTACTTGACAAACACAGAAAATTCAAAATATTTTGTTGCCAGGCAAACCAACAGTGAAATTTTTATTCAATATATCTTTTATCCATACTTCTTTAAAAATATCCTTATGTATATTTACAGTGAGGCAGAAAGGTATAAATCATTCCATATAGATAGATAGATAGATGGATAGATGGATAGATAGATTGACAGATAGATCTTTCAAATCTTGCTTTTATATGCGTCTTCACATAATTAAAAAAAAAAAAAGAAAATAAAAGAAAAAGGAGGACATCTTCAAGTTCTGCTTTACTCCCTATGGACTGTCACTCATTTTGGAATTCCTGTGAGCTACAGACACATGCACAGAACCACAAAGAATATAAAGCAGACATTTATGACATCAGTTACAGAATTCACCATGAATTCATGTAAACACTCAGCCTGGTTCACACATCAACACCAATTCACTCCAGCTCTAAGAGACACAGTAAGACTGATCCCCAGGCCAAATTTCATTTTTTAGGCAAATACTCATTGTCATCTTTGTGACTTAGGAACCCCCCTTTGCAAAGATGGAATATACAGGAGACTAATCTCAACTTATAAACAGTTGAGACTTAGGGCTTATTAAAAGAGAAGAAACTGACCAGAAGAACAATTAAAAAAATGTATCATGCAGGAATTTCTATTTTGTGGCTAGCTATTAAGACCTCTCTTGTTTGTTTGTTTGTTTTCAACTCAGGTCTTCATTCAAAAATAAGTTTTGCAATCTAAATTAGTAAAATAATAAATCTTCGAAAGCATTCATCATCAAATTTCTCAGGAAATCATGTTCTGAGACAAAGTGTCATTTCTACTGACAGATATTTTGTATATTTATTGATAAAGTGTCATTTCTACTGACAGATATTTTGTATATTTATTGATAATCCGGCAATACATTAAATTTTTGCTGGCAAAGTTTTCAGGCCATATACAATTGGTGAAGAAGTAAGATGTGATGAGGAAACGTTAGTATTAGCAAGTGATACATATTTCTTGTGTAACTGATCTCAATCCAACAGCATACACTTTATGGCAGACACATGTACACATGTACATCTGGCAGCAGAACAGGATGATTGTACTTTGGAAATTAGTGACACACTGGAAGAAAGAAATAATGGTAAGTAACTGGCTAAACCCAACCTACCAGCACAGTTTGGTGACTATGGTGGACCTGGTTATATAGACAAGGAAATAATGAGGATAATTTTCAACTTTGTAGAGCCAGATATTGAAGAAGTCCTCAACTTAGTCAGGTAACAAAGGTCCTGTGAGTTACCAGCTCCTAAGCTAAAAAAATTGTTTAAACAGGAGAGTTTTCTTACACATTCTTGGCATCTTTGACCATAATAAATTTGTAGGGCCAAAGCATTTATATGGAAGATAGAATAAGAGAAATATGGAAATTAATATACATTTTATGAAATAATTCATTATATAATGTGAGAAATAAAAATAGAAGATGTGGATTATTTTGCCAATCTTTTAATTATTGAAAAAAGTAATATGCCACCCATATATTATATAATATTATATGGTTCAATATTTATAGCAATTATTTCTGGATTCAAATTCTCTTCAAATATATCAAAAATATAGCTTATAAATAGCCAAGTTGTTTTCAGGAAGAGATTTGGTTTGTTTTTCTCTTTCTTAAAGACAGACTCAATTTATAACTCACATTTTATAAGAAAAAAAATCCCATATTCATCATTGTTAAAAGTAACACATACTTAATATACTTAAAGATTACAGAATGGAGATATTGTGGGCATTTGGATTTTTTCTTTCACACGAG
This sequence comes from Rhabdornis inornatus, assembly GCA_013397075.1. Taxonomy (NCBI): domain Eukaryota; kingdom Metazoa; phylum Chordata; class Aves; order Passeriformes; family Rhabdornithidae; genus Rhabdornis; species Rhabdornis inornatus. Next base: position 2,591,763 of record VWZS01008810.1, on the reverse strand, counting down.
CAATCAGGTGGTGTTTCTTTTGTTTTATGAATGTTTGCCAGGGGAATAAGAGACTGAACTTTACTTTCGCCCCCCCAAAAATATGAACATATAAAAGAAATTATATGAAAACCACAAAAGCTTACAGAATAACTCAAGGGGAAATCTCCTGTCTGCTTTCCAATAACTTAACTGAATTTTAAAATGTACTAGATTCAAAGGCACAGTGTCCTTAGAACACTAAAGACTGCTCCATTCCTGAAATGACTGAATGGGAATTTAGCAGGCAATATAATTATAACATAAACAAAAAACAACCAGAGCAACAGTAAGAGTAATATGAGAGAGAGAAAGAGAGAGAGAGACACACAGACAGAGAGAAAGAGATTTGGTAAATTAAATGTCAAGGTAAATGGAAGGAAGATTCAAAGGAAAGTTAATTGCTGAAAGCAAATAAGATTTAGAACTTCACAATAAGATACTCAAGTGAAAGATATACATGGGAAGGGACAGGTTTCAAAGCATCACTTGCCAGATTTATTCATTTTAATTTAAGTAGGGGATGACTACTTCTCAGAGCTCATCTATTCTATCAGGTACAGTGGAGAATGTAAAGAAGAAACATAGAGAACCACCTAAGATGGGGTTTGTTCACTTCAACCCATTCTTTACTGCTCTCAAGCCACAGCTAATGAGGGACCATGACAGGGCTTCTGAGGGTTACGCTTTTTCCTAAGCACACAAAATGGTTCATATTCTAACATGTTCTTATTCCCTGCTTCTTCAATTTTGTACTTCCTCCACAGCCTTTACAAGAAAATAATATATTTTCCCTTACTGTATGATAATACTGAGACTCGGTAGTACTAAGCCAGAAGAATATTTTTTTGCAATATTACAGCAGAACAATGTTAAGGAATGAGGAATTCTTTAATTTACCAAACCTAGTAGGCTCTCCAGCCTTACTTAGGGTCTTAAAGGTCATGGATGAGTAGAGACATGCCTAAACTCCTCTTCTGATATTACTAGCTGTTTCACAGGAAATCTGCTTTAACTTAAAAATCACATAGCTAGTTCAGTGTTCTGTCTAAAATTGAAGGAATTATTTGACCTAATGGCTTTAAATTTATTGCTTTACCCCTTCAGAGCACTAGCAAAAGAGCATTTCCCCACATTAAGTTACTATTTTTTGGTACAACTTTTTTAAACAGCAAAGTTCTTCTGAAGAGGTAAAATACTCCCTAATCCTGGACATCACTGTGATTGCAGCAGAGGTGAAAATCCACTCTGATCCTTAACCTGTTTGTTCTGCTGGAAACACAGAATCCTAGAAACATGCACATAGATTGAGAATGAAGAGGGAAGCAATGGCTCTCTTCATTCTCAGTCAATGCCAAGACTGCTGATGAGTGCCAGTAGAGGCTGAAGATGAATAAGGGTCATGGGTCCCATCATGTTCTGGGAGGCCAGCATGTTTTGAGACACAGAGAGGCTTCAAGGAGGGGTAAGCTCTGGAAGAGTTTGAAAACATGTATCCCACCTATCATAAGTGCTAGATCGCTCAGTCTTTGGATTGGTCCTGTTAAGTTTCATTCAGAAAGAGCTTTTTGGGTTTGTCCTAAAAGATCATTTACTTCACCTTAGTGTATAATTGTATAATTGTATAATTGTAAAATTGTATAATTTTATAATTGTATAATGAATTACACACAGTTTCTTCATATATACATATATATATATATATATATATATGTAAAGGCAATCTATTGAAATCTTATTTCAATTTAACTATTAGAAAGGCTAAATTATAAAGCCATAAACGTGGTTCTATTGCATATGTATACAAAAGCATTGTTGAAACCTGGTCACATGGAATAAAAGAGCAGAACCAGATTAGGATCTGTAAATTTTCCAGAATTCTGAAATTCATTTTTGTTTACATTTATGGTACTTCTTCTGGCATGATGATTTTCACTGATACATATAAACAGACTGAAAGTGAGCAAAGATTCCCCCTGCAATCAAAAAGTGTACTTAACAAATATATTTTTTTTTAATTGGAAAACGTATGTTATACTACTAAACTAATATAGAGCATGACACAAATACAAAAAAAATCTTTTTCACCTTAAAAAATCAAGTGGAACTTACCATTTTCTGCAGCAAGACCAACAAGGAGTGGATTTCGCACTCTCATCTTCCTAAGTTTTTTTTGCTAATCCAAACACATAACAAGAATCTGTTTAGGTAACGTATTATTCTTTTTATACTTGGAAATAGCTTACTACAACAAAGTTAAAGTAAATTATTTAATGTTTGGCCTAATTTTTCACAATTTTTCCATACATCACAAGCTCACAGAAAGCCTACATTTCTTAATAATCTTTGCTTTTGATATGGTCTTAACACACACCAAGCATACATCCATTGCTTGGGCATGAAATACTTTATTATAATATATCCTAAACCCAAGAGACATTGCAATTTTGTGTCTATATTCAACTGCTTTGACTCTAAAAGACTGTATCATTAAGCAACATGAACACTTTCTGTCTCTGCCCTAAACAGTGAGGAGAGAAAAGTTGTTCCCAAATCAGGACTTAGTGACAGGTTACCCTCTTCTGTAGAGCTCGGAGGGAAACGTATGCACAAACAGAATACCATCTTAAGGTCACCATTTTCCTCATGGCACACTAAGCATAAAACATGTTATTTTGGCAGGGACATTTTGTGTTTTTGTGAAGTTCACTTTTTAAAACCAGACATAAAGATGCCCATAGCCATAATAGCATCTCAAGGGGGAAAACCCCGCACTTTCTTTCTTGCCTGTAAAACCACATACCCCCAGTAAAGCTAAATTGAACAAAACTACCTTCATGTTTTCAGGATTTTCAAAGAAATAATGTAACAGTAGCCTACAGGTGGTAACATTTTAAGAAAAGTGCATCTGAATTGAGACCAAAGATTCCAATGCCCGTTGCAGGACAAAAAGCAGGACCCGAAGGAAGAGGAGGTGCATGCCTCTATTTAACATAAGTCCTAGTGTCGAGCTCTTCATCTACAGCAGGAGGTGGCCCCTCCTAAGGCTAAGTGCCTTAAATTGTACATGCACAGTTCAAAAGTGAGGGTCTCTGGGGAAAACTTCATGAGGAAGGAATAATGCTTTTTAAAAAAATTTATTTCCAAGTAAAAAGTTTAATTCAATATACAGATGTGCTTTATTCCCCCCCCCCCCCCTTTGATCTCTGAAAAGCTCTGGGTAAACACATCTAACAGCTCTCAGCTGCATTTGTTTAGCTTAGGTAGCTGGAATTTTACAACGGGCAGTTGGAAGAACAATTGGATTTCTACGGCAATTGTTCTGAAAGAGACTGAACAGTCTTTTCAAGCTAAATAGGATCTTAGAGTAGAAATTGACCTGTTATAAATTTAAATTAATTGTAATTGACATAAACAGAACTACTGATGACTTATTCTCTGTAGCTGATTCCAAATTTTGTAAATCTCAAGCAAAGACCCAAACTGTTAGTGTGCTCAATTTTTTAGCCATGTATTTTTATCTTTAAAAAATCCAACACACAACAAAATGTATCCCTGGTCACATCTATAATTTTTTTACTTGCTGGCCAATATCTTATTCTTAAAGAAATCTGCACAAGTAGCATTTAGATTGTAGGCTTTTGTAGTTATTCCCCAGTTTTCTGGAGTGTATCTGATAGCAGTACATGAAAAAAATTTGAGTTTTTCAGTCAGAAATATGTTCTGAAAAAGGAATCATAATTTCTAAAAGCAGTGGTGCTGTGGTAGTGATATGGTGTATTTGAGATGTGTATGCAGGCACATGAATACAGCAGATTGAAATATGTGATGTAGAAAGGCTTTTCTGGCAGCAGCTTGGAGTGCAAATGTAAATAATTTTCTCTTTTTAGCACTTAGGCAAGAGTACAAAATGCTGTCTTAGCATCATCTGTAGATCAAATACAGAGCATGTTATGTATACATATGTGTACAGACACATACACACACACATGCAAATAACGAAATATAAAATGCTTGTAAATAAACCCACATTACAAAACTGTGTTTATATTAATTTACTTTTTCACATAACCGTAAGTACAACCATACAAACATATGAATACAAATGTATATTTTCCATCAAAATAGAAGCAATTTATTGTGCGTGTATGTGTCATTGCTTCTTGTAAGATATATTAAAATATCTTTGATCTCTTTATGTAGTTTGGCTAAAAATCTATAACACATTTTAGCAAATGCTGACAATGAGTTTGCAGTTGTTGAATATCTCCTCAGCCTCACCTGATGTCATTAAAACTAAAGGACAGGGTGAACACCTCCATGTGGAAAAAAGAATGTGTCAGTGTGAATTGTTCTTAGGTGGTAGAAATGAGCCTTATCCCTTTCTTCTTTAAAATAAATGAAGTGATTTTAGTTTTTCTTAAACTCAAATGTACAGTAATGGATTTTTCACTGAGTATCTGAGTTTCCTGTTCCTATTTTAAGGATAAAATGTTTGCACTACCAGAAACATAGACCAGATCTACCTTAGCACTAAAACAGCCAGACTGTCTTAATACCAGCTCCCTAGTCAAAGCACATGAAAGCAATTAAAAAATAATCAGAAAAAAAATTAGAAAACCTATAAAAACACAGGCCTACATCTAAGCTATATGATTAACTCTTAAACAAGTAAAATTAACTATATTGCTTCTGCTGAATTTAGAGAAAAGTGCTGAATAGAGTGGATGGAAATAAAAAAGAGACAGCTAAGCATAAACTGGTCACACCCTCACACGTGTTGATTTGATGTGTAAGACTCAGGGTCACATTTGTCTAAATTCAGTTTTGCCACTTCTTAACATTTTTAGCAATAAAAGTAAGTAAAAAAATCTTAACTGAAAGATTGTTTGGAAAATATGTGAGAATGAACAGTACTGCTGAGAGAATATGTTAACCTAAACCAGAGTTTTTATAAAAATGTAAACTTTTTTTATGCTGATTGTCTTTAGCTGGCATAATGAAGCCATATTCTAAAACATATTTTTCTCTTATGTCAGCCTTCCTACTAATAGCAATTTCAAAAGACATCTCTATATATTGAGCTAACTCCTCCAGGTGCCTTACTTTCAGAGACAGATGTGGCTCCCAGGGCAATTATCCTGCTCATCAGTTCTAGTTTCACTAGCAGTCACACACTGATAAGTGGAGATTCACCTGCTCCAGTCTCTGGAACCCTAAACACATGGACTCTCCTGCCTCATGTCTCCAGCTGCTGGCACACCCCATGATACATATACAGTCAGCTCTTGACTCATGAAAAGGAAAATGGAGTTAATTGAGAAGACAGGACAGACTGCAGTGACAAGGCCACAGAGACGCAAGTGTATTGACCAGGTAATTGTTCAAACAGGATCGGCCCTAATTATTCAATTAACCCCCTATTTTACCGCTTTTCCTTCCCCAAACCTTAATATCTCCCTTTCCCTGGCCTTGGTTATTTCTTTAAGCAACCAATAATAAGGCCTCCCAAAATCCCAAATGCCCTTTCTATCATGCATCCCATAACATTTCCAATGCCCCTAGGTAGTAACCCCCTTGATCTGTGAGGTGGCCCATAGAGCCTTATGTCTGACTGCTGGTGCTGTGTGTTCCATGGATGTGTAGTGCTGAGAGTCCCCTGTGAGAGCCCTTGGAGAGGTCAGGCAGAGATTTTGTCTCTTTGACATAGATATTGAGATTTCCTGCTGGCAATGCCCTTCCTAATTCTCACCAGGATACCATTGACCTTCTTAGCCACAAGGTCACACTGCTGGCTCATGGACAGCTTGTTGTACACCAGGACTCCCAGGTCTTTCTCTGCAGAGCTGCTTAAAAACCTCAACAGTTCTGATTCCTTCAACTCTTGAAAAATTTATGAAATTACTTATCTCATGGCTGGCACAGACTAGCAAGTAATTTAACAAAATGCATCTTAAAATCACAACTGCTTCCAGAGAGAAGTCCTGCTTCTCAAGTCTTTGCTCAAAGAGCTGGGATTGCAGTGTAAGATGTAGATCAATTTGTACTACTGGAAATTTCTGTTGAGATATCTGAAAAATTGTCCAAGGCTGTGTTATATCATACAAGTTCTGAATTTATTTAATAGTGAACAGACATGTCTCATAGTTGCAAAAAGAGGTTGTTTGGAGCATTTGTTCAAGTACTTTGCACCAAAATCTTTATTTAAACCAATAGAAAACTAGTGCAACTCCTGCGAATGCAAACAGGTGTTATAAAAAATCAATGCCACTTAGCAGATCGCCACATAGTATCCCAATCTAAATATCCATTATGAGCATAATCACACTGAAGCAACCAGTCCTGTAGGTAAGACATATATACTATGATGTGTAACTTCATATCTGAAATAGAGAAATACAGTGTTTGTCAGAAGGAAGCCTGATCTGTAATTGTGTGACCATTCAATTTACGCCAGAGATTCAAGATGCTGCAGTTTTACAATAGTAGCAAAAAAATGATCAGATACCTCTTAGTCAAATGCACAACATCTTTTTCTCTAAACTGGAGAGAATGGATTTGACAGATGGATGATTTCTTTATCCACTCATTAGATAAAAGAATTGTCTGGATGCTCACGCTCAAAGACTTGCAGTCAACAACTCAATATCCAAGTAGAGAGCAGTGACACTTGGTGTTCCTCAGAGGTCAGTATTGGAACTGGCACTTTTTAACATGTGTTTTGGGACTGTATGCACCCTCAGCAAGTCTGCTGATGACACCAAGTTGTGTGGCCAACATGCTGGGGTAAAGGGAGAGACCTTGGCAGGCTTGAGTGGTGGTCTTGTGAACCACCTGTTGAACCTCATGAAGTCCAACAAGGCTAAGTGCAAGGTCCTGGGTCTAGGCAATCCCAAGCACAAATACAGGCTGGGCAGAAAACAGATTGAGACTAGCCCTGGGGAGAAGGACTTGTGGGTGTTCATAGAAAAAAAGCCCAACACGACTTGGCAATGCGTGCTGGCAGCCCAGAAAGCCAATCACATCCTAGGCTGTATCAAAACTAGTGTGACAGCAGGTCAAGGCAGGTGACTCTTCCCCTGTGCTCTGCCATTGTGAGGGCCCACCTGGAGTGCTGTATTTTGGGGCCCCCAACACAAGAAGGACATGGACCTCTTAGAGTGAGTCCAGAGCAGGGCCATGAAGATGATCAAAGTGCTGGAGCATTTCTCCTTTGAAGGCAGGTTGAGAGAGTAGGAGCTGTTCAGCATGGCGAAGAAAAGGCTCCAGGGAGACATTTTATGAGTCTTCCTCATATAAACTCCAAAAATGATTTTACAAATAATCTGGAGAAGAATTTTTTTCAAGGGCATCTAGTAATAGGACAAACAGGGAAGCTGAAGGAGGGCAAGTTTAGGCTAGATGTTAGAAAGAAATTCTTTACTGTGCGGGTGGTGAGCCACAGGAACATGTTGAGCAGAGAAGTTATGGATGCCCCATTCCTAGGGGTATTCAAGGCTGGGCTGGACAGGGCTTTGAGTAGCCTGGTCTAATGGAGGGTTCCCTGCCCATGGCAGGAGGTTGTGAGCTAAAGGGTCTTTAAGGTCCCTTCCAACTCTAACCATTATATGATAACAAAAATATATCAACACTGCTGTTTCTTCCTGTTGCATCCTCCAATACAGCAATATCACCTTCAGATTTATCAGCATATACTATAACTGACTGCATTTCATCCATTACAAGACCTCCCACAGATGCTACTTTTGCAAACCTTAGCACTAAATAGATCAAAGAAGATAGAGTTATAAAAAGAATCAATTTTCAGAAGTAAGATGGTCCTCCTCAACTGTACTTTGTATCATAGTGCATATATTTTTACTGTATCAAATGTCATTAATTCCTGTCTCCAGCTACTACATCTGTTAAAAGCATGATTTTTGTCTATGCTTTTTTTTCTTTTGTTTTTGGAATCCCCTCTATAGCACTGAGATAATACATTAAAATAAATAGGAGGAAAACATGAGAAAGATCTGTCAGCTTTTGTACAAAGTATTTGGAATTTTGTGATATATCCAAAAGGATTGCGAAAGAGCAATTTGCATGCATTTACTAGCCAATGAGACTGAAATATTTTTTATTTTAGAAGAAAAACTGAAGTTTATTAGAATTCATAAAAAAATTATTTAATGGGATACAGAAAGTTTAGGAAAAGACGGAGTAGATACATTAATTAAAGGTTTTTAAAAAGATAGTTGTAACATAAAGGTACTTATCGTGATATCTTTGAGTGTGTTATAGGCATGTATTCATAGCCTTACAAAAAAATACTCCAGCTGGGGAGCCAGCGTATTTCTTACTTCTGGGTTATCCCTTGGTGCTAATCCAAATGATTAATATCAAGAAGTTAATGCAGCACAGCCACATGCTATATAATGGTGCCAGATTAAAGGCATCAGGGTGATATAATTATCACAGTCATAAGAGAAAGATTTCAATTAAAGGTACCATAGCAGCATGCCACTAAAAACAGCACAGCAGCATACTAATTAAACTGCAAAAATCCACTGCAAGCATTGTGGCTTATGCTACTTGAGGCAATGAAATAGCCAACAAAGCAGCATAATAGTATTCTAAAATCCAATAAAATAATGCCAATAAAATAATTATACAGTATACCATAACAATAAAAGGTAAGGTCAAAGGTTATAAAGTTGTGATTTGAATGTCACGGACATTCTGTGAACAATTTAATGAAAATGTAGTTTTGAGATATTTTTTACCTTATATAGTGAAACCAATCTAAAAGCATCCAAAATAATTTCTTTTTCCTGTTTGCAAGGTATTTTAGCTCTTGCGGTAATATATTTCTTCACTATCAGGGGAAAGTAAGCATCAATTGTATATCATAGTTCCAGAAAACCACAGCAGCTTTGACAATTAGACTGAGTGAAACACAACTGAGAAAACAACTGAGTGAGTGAATGTCACCTTATGGAAGACAATGGAAGACAGTGAGCTAAATAAAATGTATTGTCTTCAGACAAACAGTGTGGAAATTAATTTCTGTTGTAGAAGCTGCACATCACTGAGAGGACTTCATCAAGAAGAATTTGAAAACATGGCTTATAGATAAACAGGAGTAGTTCAGTCTGGTGATACTGTCTGAGTGCTGAGAAACTACTTTTAATTAAATAATTTACAAAATAATATGACCACTTCATACATAATGTCAACACTTTTGAAGTTCCCTTACCTTACTATGCAGAAGTATAGAGTATCTCCAGCTCCTACCAACAGCACTGATAAATTAAAATGGCAAGCAGAACCAAGGAATGTCCTATTCATCCCTGGCAATAAACAGACTTGCAAATAACTTTCATAATTTTGGTGGGTTAAACTAAGAGCCAAACTTCCAAGACATACTTGCTCAATTCTACCCCTCAGCAGGACAAGGGGAAGAAGTAGAAACAAGAAAGCTCATAGATCAAGGTAAAAGACAGGAAGATCACTTATCAATTACCATCATGGACAAAACAGACTCCGTTGGGGGAAAATTAGGTTATTTCCAATGAAAATGTATATGGATAGTGAGAAAGAAATACTCTTCCAGGCTCAAATTGATTCCTTCACTCCAGTTTCATCTACTTTCACCCCCGAGCAGCTCAGGAAGATAAGAAATGGAGTTTAGGGTCAATCCATAACAGTTCCCTCTATCCCTCCTTCCTCAGTATGCTTTTTTCCTGCTCCATTGCAGGCTTTCCCCATGAGCTTCAGTTCTTCAGGACAAACCTGCTCCATCATGGGCTCTCCACAGGCTCCAGTTCCTTCAGGAAATATCTAACTGCTTTGTAGGCAGCACTAGGAATATCTGGTCTGGTGTGGTCTTCTCCATGGCTACAGGGGAATCTCATCCCTGGCACCTGGAGTAGATGCTCCCCCTTCTTCTTCCCTAACTTGGCAGTGCTTCTACCATTTCTCACTCTCTTTTTATCCTCCTCCTCCACCTCCTCTCCTTGTTTGTTGTTTTTCCCTTTATAAACATGATTAAATTTGATTACCTTCTTCAGCTGGGCATGACAGACAAATACAAGAAAAGTAGACAAGGACTTACCAAAATGTTGCAATTCATATATATAGATACTGGGCATTGTAAAACCAAAAGACATTATCCTCTATGTTTTGTGTACTTATCAGCTTGCAAAAGCTATTCATGTGGCAAAGGTAATATGCATAGAAAGGCTATTATCAAAAAAATCTATTTAATCACAGAAATAAGACATTTCCTCAGATGGACAACAGGATATTTACATTATGAGAAATCACTTCTAAACTTGAACACTTAAAATAGTTTTAGTTGGATTCCAGAAGTGTGTGCATGTATGAGAATTCAAAAACAAGTAGAATGGAATTGGCAACCTTAAGAGATGTCTGAAGGAAGCTGAGGCTGATGTCTCAGGAGCCTTTGCATCAGATGACTTTCTAAATATCTTGTGAATTTTCTATGTTCAATCACCTCAAAGTTCTTGAAAATTTCAATAAATAGTGGGTATGTCAGATGAAATATTGATATTTTCAATTCAAGGGAGTTATTTCTCTTCAACAAATAACACAGAAGAACACAGATAAAATTAAAGAGTAGAGTTATTCCTGTTCTTTCATTATATTTTTCTATTTTTCTGCCTAACTATAGTAATGGAGAACCTGTAAAATATATTTTTCTGTCCTTTACATATCAGTTTCTATACTAGTTCTACATTTTGACTACATAGAGCAGCAGTGATGACTTCTGTGCTGGGAATGTCATAAAGATCTGTACAAACACTATTCAGGAGCTCCTAGTATCCTAACATGTTAGGATAAACGAGTAAACCACGAGTTAAAGGAGACATTCAAAACACCTAGACCAGAAAATTTCTTAATATACTCCAGATGAAGAAAATGGTATGTTCATACTTGTTTGGAAAGAGAGATTAAATTTACTCAGGAGAAGAGAAAGAGAGCTTATCTGATATCAGGTGAGACCAGGAATGTCTAAAGGGACAACACACCAGTCTGCCCTGCTCCCGTACCATTCCTGCCCTGCTCCTCCCAAGAAATACTCATGAAAAGGGAGCTATAGCTAGAAAGAACTAACACCCACAAAATTCTCAGCTCTTCACCTTTTCCTTCTTTCTCTTCCTCTCATCTTACTACTTTTCTCTACCTTTTGCCTACATGCTCAAATCTTCCCTTAAACTCTGCCCCCTTTTATCAGATCCCTGTTACTGCCTGTACCCTCAGCATTGCCGGTCTTCATCCACTTACCTCTTAATACTTCCTCCAAATGTTCCTATGTGCAAGTTGTTTGCATTAAAAATATTTTGAACAATATTGAATTTTCTCCTCAATTCAGGTAATATATTCTCAAAAAAAACCCTAAACCCCTAAACCCCACTCTTCGGCAAATCAATCCTGACAAAAGAAGAACCTTTTTGTCACAAGCAGAGGATTTATCCAAGCTTTTCATACATTTTTCTACAATCTACTAATCTAACCCTTCAGAAAAATCATGACTATTTTTCTGAGCTCCAGCCAAGAATCCAACCAAGTATTTCTTGACGTGGATGCTACTAACTGCAACGTGGGACTTAACTTATGTCTAGTATAAATTAAGGCAAAGCAGATCCTCAAAGAATTTAAAAATAGAAATAAAAATAAATTGGAAGGCTTGTCTGTATTCCCTGGGGAAAAAAAGGGGCAAGAGAATATGAGAAGATGGGACCACCAGATAAGGATGGTCTGTACACAAAAAGACAAATTCATCTACAGAGAACTAAACCCTGTAGAAATTGGGCTGTCTACAAAAGACATTTTGCATTTTGTTTCAATTTTCTATGTGTGGCACTTTAACATCAAATAAATAAATAGTGTTCATGGGGAAGGGGAAAAAATACCGTATCAGAACTTCCCACGCCTGAGGGTCTGAAACCACTTTCATTCTTCAACTATGTTGTGAATTGTAGTCCTTCATTCTTTTCCCCACAACCATATTCCCTAACAAGCCTCAGTGTTTAAAAAATGTGGCAAATTAAACCCCCTTGGACTAAAATTCCTATAATGTTTATTGCATTGATTGACTTATAAGAAATTTGGGTGGGATATATTTTCCTTTTCTGTTTTCTTTCTTGTGGTGCCTGCTAGTTTTATTGCAACTAAATATGGTTGAGCACTTTTATAAACCTAAGGGCTAATTTAATAGTTTAAGAAAAAAAAAGAAAGATAGTATAATGTTTGAGGAACACCCCAGATTAACAGCTTTAATTGAAATGAAAGTTTTCTACAAATCAACAAAGTAGTTACAGTACAGATGATGGCTGTACAAGTTTCCCCATGCTAAAAATCTCAGCTCTCTTCACGGGGGCCCACTTTCTGGATGAGAGGGCAGTTTAAGGTAAACACACATTAAATTCTTAACATCTCTGCTAGAATTGCAAACAAAAGTACAATTTTTTGAGTAGGACTGTTGTTCAGCACTGCAAATATTTTGTGAAGAATTCTGGATTGCATTCCTGTGGCTTAGAAGGAATAAAACTCACATAAGTCAACTCTCTGCAAATAGTTTATCAATATATGCTCTTACATTACTTCATTATCAAGAAAAATAAAAACACTATTTTTTACCTCTTTTTTGTACATTAAATGATCTTCTGGATGAAGGTCTTGCTGAAAATAGAGGCAAGAAGGTCCTGGGAAAACACTATATTTGAATATATTCATATTCAAAACCATTAAAATTTTTTTGGGAAAGACATGGAATTTTCCTTTGCATCATATATACTTGATCACTCTAAATAGCTATTAAAATTATATCTAAAAATATCTATTAAATTTATATAAAGGATTTTATACAGATATGAGGCTTCAAATCACGAAAATTATTTTGAGAGACATGATGATGATGATGATGATGATGATGTTAACATAATTAAAAATCCATACATTAAGCAAAGAATATGAAAAATACAAGTTAGAAATGCTTCTTTCTTTCCTGTTTATTCAACTTTTAAGGGAGATTTTTAGTTGCCTGATTATCTAGAAAATGCAGATACAGAGATTTCAAGATAATTTCAATTGGCCGTATATACAAATGGGTATGTCTGTCTTTTTCTGAAATGCAACTGGGCTGGTTGGTTTTTTTCCTTTACTTTTAAAAAGAAAAAGGGAAATGCTGGTAAAATATCCCAATTGCATTAAAATTGTTCCAGGTTCAAAGGAACCACTAGTGCCAATGTTCATTGGTAGGAGGACTCTCCACGTGCCAGGAATCTTGTTCTATGTGACCTCCCACTGCTTATAGTCTTTTAAAGAGCATGTTTCTGGTTTAGTGTTTTGTGAATCTTGTGGAAGTTAAGCACACACACACACACAAAAAAAAAAAGCCAAGCAGAGCTTTTTCATCTTTTTTTTTTTTCTTTCTGAAGAGAGCTGAACACAAACATTTACCCTAATTTTTTTTCCAAGTAGGATTTTTAGTCACTGAATAATGTCTTTGGCTCACTGTCACAAGAATTCACCTCAAATAATATACCTGAAATCTTAAGGGATGAGACAAAATATTTTTGTTCAGAAGTAGTAAGGACTTGGATTATGATGTTTCACTTTTCAGGATGTAGACTTATTACTTGGAGGAAAACAAGCTTCCCATGTCTTTGATGCTTTAATTTAATGGTGCCTAAAATATTTCTAACTAATGGACATTGACAGGTTAGACAAATGCATTGAAAATATAACTTTTATAGCAAACTCTGGGTTTTGTTCAGGTCAGATATAGAATAAATATATCTCTTCCTCAAATTTTTAAAACCAGAAACTTGTTAGAAAAATTACCTGAATACCAAAAAACTTTTATAAAGTGTCTCAGAATATTCCTTTTACTGTTAAAGCTAATGAACAATTCAGGTACTTGTAGAAAAATACAGAGGATGTCTACTTCAAAAGGATTTCCTTGAGAAATAAAAAAGAATAATGTAATAGCCACATCTGAAAATAAATTAGTATTTAGTGAGGGAAGAAATGCACTATTCCAAAGATTTAGTGAGAAAAGCTACAATTATGTAGCCTTCATAAATGATATCATAATGATAGTGCTTTATCTGATTCATAGAAAATTATTCAGCTTGAGACAAAGGAATAAACAATAATGAAACTCAACAATCTAAAGTTAAATGACTAAGATACTCAGCAGTAGTTATGTCTGTACAATAGATGTTTCTTTTCAAAAGACTGAAGAAAACACTCTGGGACTGGAAGGTTTAGGGAAGAGGTAATGAGATACAGAGCCTTGCACCTCTAGGTCATTAAGTTCAATTGCATTTCGGGTCACTACTGACTGAAATTTGCTTCAGCTGATGGGTATGCAATAGTCTATTGTGAAATGAGCTGGAGGCCTCAATCCCATCCCTACTACAAAAGTAACCACATAACGTTTAGCAGTCACAGCAACAACGCCTGCAGCATGTACACTGCACCCTGTTACCCTGTGTCTTCCAAAACAAGTTGTAAAGGCACCAAATTTTGCTGCAGTACAGGAGTCACTCACAGTTCTGACAAAAACATCTGTTCTGACAAAATTTCACAGAAAAATTACATTGTAATTAAATATGAAAATTATCAGTCAAGTATTCTCATCTCAATTATATTTCCTATTGGAATTTGATTATCCTATGTTCCCCCACATAACTGTTTTTTAGCTTGTTTTAAGATTTTGCACCACTTATACTGCCCTGTGCAGAGGTACCCCCAATGTGAGCAGGTGGGGCAGAGGGGATCATGCATCACTGTGCATCTGGCTGATGTCCACACAGACCTGTATTCATGAGATCTTCACTCTGTCGTTACGCTGTTGTTCTGAAAATCTCACATTATAAATCCTCTCTTGTAGGTATTTTCTGAAGTATGCTGAAAAAATAGGGAGCTTTGCGTGGGAAGATTGAGGTTAAGGAACTTAAGAAACATTGGAAGCATAAGAAACTTCTAAGAATTACAGTGCAGGAACTGTCACTGCTACTAGGCTGGAAAGACAATAATTCACCTAGGTGGTCATGGCAGCATGATATTTGTGGCTCCCTTAAATCTATTAAAATAGGATTTCACTCTTTTGCAATTGTACAGTCTTGATTATTTTATTCTTCAATAGATCTTTTTGTTTATGTATGACATTTGCCAGGATTATTTCAGACTTGCTGTTATAAATCCTGAAATGTTCCTGAACAATTAATATTTCTTATATCATTTAGAAAGTTACATCACAGTGTAAGGAAAGAAAAAAGCAGCCACTTCTAGTTTAAATGAAGTAGTCTGATCAGAATATAAAAATAAATATTAATCAAACAACAAAGAATAAGACAAAAATGAAATTATGTTCAATATCCTTATGCTTAATCACATGAAGATGTAAAACTTGTAGTTGTTTGGAACAATAGTAACAGTTCAAACAAATGCCATGATGTTTCTCAACTACTGATTTTAATTTGTATCACAGACCACTTTTGGAGGAAACTAAAGCTTGGCTCAAAATCTGCTCCAAACAGGCTTCACTGCCACAAAGTTTGGAGGCAAGTCAGTAGTGGGTACCCCAGGGACTGATACTGTCACTATTGTTTAAACTCTTCATTACTGACTTGGATGATGGAGAAGGGTTCAGGTCAGGAAATTTGCAATGATACAAAACTGGAAGGAGTGGCCAGCAGACAGGTGTCATTACAGGGGACCTAGACAGAGTGAGTAATTGTGCTGAAAGGAGTCTCATGAAATTCAGCAAAGAGAAATGTAAGCACTTCCATCTTGGGAGGAATGACCCCAGGCACCAGTACGCTGCTATAACTGGCTGAAAGGCAGCTCTGCACAGAAGGATCATGGGCTGTTGAGGCAACATGTGCCATGAGCCAACAATTTGTCTTTGTGGCAAAGAAAGGGAGTGGTATTTTGGGCTGAATTAGGAAGTGTTACCTTCAGGTCAAGTGGCGATCCTTCATCTCTACTCACCACTGGTAAGACATCTGAGTACTGTGTCCAGTTGTGGGCTCTGCAGTACAAGCAAAATATGGACTTACTGGAGTGAGCTCAGCACAGGACCACAAATATCACCAAAGGATGATCATCATTTGTATGAGGGGAGACTGAAGTAGCTTGAACTGTTCAGCATGAAGATTTGTTATCAATATATATAAATATCTGATTGAATGGAATGAAGAAGATGGAGCCAGACTCTTCTCCGTGATGCCTGGTAATACAACAGGAAGCAATTGGCACAAAATGCATCCCATGAAATTCAACAGAGAAAATCTCTTTTTTGTGACTGAGATCAAATGCTGGAACAGGTTGATAGAGAGGTTGTGGACTCTCCACCTCTATAGATATTCAAAACCTGACTGACATGATCCTGGACAATGTGTTCTTCCTGACATTGCTTGAGCAAGAGGGTTGGATTACACAATCTCAAGAAGTGTCTTCCAAGCTAAATGCTGTGGTTCTGTTTGATTCTGTGAAGTTTTTCCACACATGAACCAATAGGACGATCTTTAATTGTTAAGAGCCCTTGTGATATCTCGACTTGTTTCTTGCTCTTCATTATACCTATCCATGGTTCTGATTTTAACATCAACTACAAGATATCAAATCTCTGAGATGTAGCTGTCCTGCTTCTATCCAACCTCTCTTCTACCTTTTACATTAATAACCCTATTCTTCTTTGTCTATCTTACTTTCTTTCGATGTTCCTCATTACCAAATCCTCTTCTGAAATCCTTTTCTGTTATTCAGTTTCATTCTGGTCTGTCCTGATGATTACATCAATCTTCTGGGTCTTCCAGAAAATCTTAGATGGTGCCAGCTGTGCCTTTAAAAAGCTGTGCCTCTGTCTCTTCAGAAGCAGGGTAATCCAGCAGCAGAAAAAGTCAGTTATACACATGACTTCCCCTTGATGAGGGAATGTTGCACATAGTTCAAGGAGATTAACTTGGTCATCTTAACATCTTAACAGCGATTGGACCTGTCGTGTGGCATGGCAGATATGCCCCTATCATGGAAATATTGAAGAGGTCTTCTCTCAGGGATGTCTTAAGACAAACAGGTTGATTTTTATTCTGCAATTTTGGAAGTGCCCAGAGGGCATCTGTTTCTGCCTCAGGTGTTATCCTTTGGACCCGGAATAAAAGCACTGTAAGGCTCATCAGTTTTCAGGGGAAACCTTTTTTATTCACTCCCCACTAAAGTCAACACCAACCCTTATGGTTAAAACAGGTAAATAATAATTACTTCTTTTATTTGCATGATTTTTTTACTGGGATAAGGAAAGAAGTTGGAGAGAGGGACTTCTGGTGTGAGTAGAAGTTGGGTGTCAGGTCTACAGAATAGATGATTGCTGCCAGTCTGATCATAAAGGCTGTTGTGCTATTGAAAGCAAGTCCACTGAGACCTTGAGCTGTGAAATATTCCACATAGCTGTTTTGGAGACTACCTGCTCAGTCCTGTGAGTACACATTAATGCAGTCCCCCTGGGTTTTTGTGCTAACTCTTTCCTCTCCAAACACAAGAGTTGAAGTTGCAGTAATGGTGCTATGCAGAGCAACTTTTAAGATCTTGTGTACTGGATGAGGTTAGAGACATAGAAAAAAAGGGGACTGTATATCCTTCCTGTGGCATCTTCTGATTTGTCTGTACCTTGCAGCTAATATCCTAGGCCAGGCACTAAATTGAAATGTGCATCTTGTTGACACTCCCTAGACAGTTAAGGAATCAATGAAGAATAAAGCCCTGGATGATCTTATCAACATCTCTCACTTGAACTGCTGAAGCCACACTGAATAATGAACTGCTGGAGCCTGTGTCTGACTGCCCTCAGTGAACTTGTCCACCCCAACCCAGTTAGCATTGAAAAATGGAATCAGAAGTAAAGAGAATATGTGGTGGCAAGCATCTCTTTTGAGTACAGGCATCTGCTGCCAGAATTTGATATGGGTAGCAGAGCTCTGTCCTCACTGCAAGCTGTTCTGCAGAATAGGCTGTTCTTTCAAAACTAAATTAATCGTTTTCATGAAACGAAAACCTATCAAGAAATATTAAATGCTAAGAAACTGTAAATTTCTGTTTCAGAAGAATTGGTAAAAGTTTCTAAGGAATCATTGGGGGAAACATAACTACATCCTGTAGCTGATAGAGTTCACTGAGCAGGGACAGGACATGGTTCTGGATAAACCTCTAGTCTAGCCTTGTAGTCGTGTCAGTCAAAAACTTGGTCCATCAACAGTCATTTGTGATTTTGAGTTTTTTTCTATATTGCTATAATAATAATTTATATGTATGTGGTTCATTGATGAGACAAAATCACTGTTTTACCAAAATAAATTAGATAACTACAGCAGTAACAATGAATTTAGAATAAATATGAAAACCTTCAATCTAGGAATAGGGTAAGGTCATTTTTTTAAGGGAAGATATCCTCAATAATATGGTTTCAGTAGGAGAGGGGTTAATATTTACATTACATAACATTAATTACATGACATTAACAACATTTAATTACATAACATTACAGGAAAAAAAGAGAAAATAAATCAAAACCAAGTATTGTATATATGCCACTGAAGTGAATGCAAGACTTGATTTAATCTTATTTTGTTTCCATAGTGTGGACAGATTGTTAATTATTTTAAGGCAAACTTCCAGCTGGTGAAGAATCAAATGGAGAATATGTGATCACAACAAAAGTGAAATTTTATCTACACTCCGTTTCAACCTGCAAAACTCTAGCAAAATTAGAAAGTAGTTGTATTAACTTTAGACTACTATTTTCATGCTAAATATGAAATTATGTTAAGAAAGACAAAAATTATATCATTGCAGTGTATTAACAGCTGCAGTAGAACAAAAAATTACCTTGCTGAGCTGCCAAAATGCACTTCCACAAAAGTGCAGGCAGACAAGTCTCTTTCCTATAGAAGAGACAATCTCGAAGACTGTCTCCAAATCCTTGACATTTACTTTAATTGGATAAGAATTTGGCTTTCAAAATATACATTTGCATGCCTCAGTCAAAGAACAATAAACATCAAGATAGATGATTTCATTCAAGCAGTTTCATTCGAAGAAAAGAACCTCTATTCCATATTATTGCCATTCCAGTTGATTAACTCCTACATATCTATTCCATTCACTTTAATTTAAATTTCATTAAATCTGGTTCTCACTGAGTTCAAAGAAACTTTTATTTTTAAACACTTCCACCATGAAACTAATTTGTTCTCATCAATATCATTATTTGCTGTGTCTGAGAATGTCTTTCATAAGAGCTACTTCCTTGAATATTATTTTCAGAGAATCATAAACATTAAAAAGATAAAAGACTTCTCATCCTACACCCAACCTCTCCTTTTCCAGGAGGCATCCTCAGGCATATTGCTGTATGTCTGAAAGGGCACTTCTTCTAATTCCACTCACTCTGTGGTCTCCCAACCTCACAATTCCACCCTTGCAATGTTGCAGTCAATGCTGCATAACCCAATTATCAAATCGATAAGAAAAAATAAATTATGAAGAAGTCAGACATTTTCTGAAACTGAGAGTTGCATTCAGGCAGTCTATCACAGTACCCAGGGTGGAGTTAGACACCTCTTGTGGCAGCAATGAACAGTACAGATCAGAGAGTATTTCAAATCCAAGTTTTCCAGAACTCCCAAAGTTTCAGGCCAAAGGTACAGAATAGTTTGTGCTTGTGCTAGGTCCTGCTCTTTTAACCTCCAGAAAGAGTCTGCCATATGGAAAGCACCTGCAAGAGATTGGTCATATCCACTTCCACAGTGCTTCCTGGGAATGGCTTCTGTAAGTGCTAGCTGATGAGAACCTCTCAAGTAGGGAATTAAAAATTTTTAGACAAGCAAACCTTGGTCTTAAGGATACTTTTTATGATAATTTTAGAAGGATTTTTCAGCTACAATGCTTATTTCTCCAGTCCATTTTCTATTAGGAAAAAAACAAACAAACAAAAAAAACCACAACCAAAAAACCACAAAAACCTAACCTAAACCAAACAAAAAAAACAAAAACAAAAACAAACAAACAAACAAACAAAAAAAAAACAACAAAAAAAACCCCAAAAACCAAAAAAACAAAAACAAAA
>VWZS01008810.1:2538213-2571537 GCA_013397075.1 Rhabdornis inornatus | reverse complement strand
AAACAAACAAAAAATCCAAAACAAAAACCAACCAAAAAAAACCAACCAAAAAAAACCAACCAAAAAAAACCCAAAAAACCAAAACCAAAAAAAAACCAAAAAAAAAACCCAAAAAAAAGCAAAAACAAAAAACAAACAAACAAAAAAACCCCAAACAAACAAAACAAAACTTTTCTGCAAAGGCAATAAGAGAAGAGGAAGGTATAAGCATGACTGCATAAGGATGAACCTTTATCTCCTTGTTAATAACTTGAATTGCCAAATCAATTTTAGTTTACCTAAAGGATTAATCATTTCTGTATCCTAATTATTATTGAATGCTGTTTTCATGCTTCTGTTGACAAATAGCTAGTCTTTTTTTCTACTGAGAAATGTTGACTCTCACAAGATTATTTTATATCTCCAATGAAAAAACATAAGTTAAACTATTAATCCTTTCTCCAGAATATTTTTTTAAAAGTTCAGACATAAGATCAGAATATTTGAGAAATGATTTAAACTTTTTGAAGAGGTCTTTTTTAATATTAATATTTGTAATACTGAATCTAAATGTTAACCTAGTCAATACATATTCAGTGCTCTAGATAATTATGGTATTTCTCCTCAAAGCAATAATAGAAACTAAAATTGACAGTTAAGGACTAATGAGAGTTAATACTGAGAAAAAGGAATCTGAGATGAAGACAAAACTGCAGTTAAAAGTTATATTTTTTGTGTGACAACCAAGGTTGAGAGATAAATGACATGAGAAAATTTAAGGCATACGTGATCCAAACCTACAAGAAGATATAACTGAAGAGTTTCACAGACTGAAAATAAATAATTGTTGAGAACAAAAGGCGCCATCTCTGTCATTATTCATTGAACAAAATTCCTATTAATAATTAATACTGGCAGTTTTGATAGAACAAGGACTGAAGAATTTTCCCTTCAAAGATAAAGAAGAAAATTGCAAATGTGAGAAGTGTTTTAGAGAAATTGCAGCTTTCTTGTATTTAATGTTGAGAACTCTGCTGTTCAAAGGTCAGTATTTCTATATGTGCTGTGAAGTTCTAAAGCCTAAGTTCACTTTGCTGTATAACTTACAGTCATAGATTCAAATGTAAGTTATCTGAGTCAAAGGTTCCCAGCATATACTCTTCTCACTCCTCTTTCACCTCTTCAAGTGTGGTCTACAGGTCAGAAGTATCAACATTTTTGCACATATTTGAACTAAAAATGTAATCATATTTGTTATTGTCATCAACAGTTTTTGGTTGTGGGTTTTTTTTTACTTTTTAAATACAGTCACTATTACCTCATAAGTGTCAAAACTGATAACTCACAAGATTTATTCTCCAACACTGTTTCCTCGTGTTCACCTATACAAGCCAAATACCTGGGGAGCGTAGGCAAGCAGTGCTCACACGAGGTGGAAGATAGCAGAGTTGCCTTCTCCCAGATCATGGCAGTGGAAGGCTGAGCAGCAGCAGCAGCACAAAACCACGTGAGAGGGCATTCAGCAGATCTGCACATTTGCAGCTCTAACCGGTCCTGTTAAAAGAGGAAAAGGGAAGGCGTCTCATTTCTACTCTTAAGAAACCCAGTCTGCAAAAAATTTAGACAGAATTTTAAGAATGGATGTAGTGAGGCAGGGGTGTGAATTATGCATGGAAAAGCTTCTCAGGAAAACACAAATGATTAAGTAACAGGAGGATAGGGAGAATGTGAGGGGAGGTGTTTGAGTCTCTGGGGAGAGAAAAACAAGGTAGAGACACTGATCCCCTTTTTGTGTGTTTGAAATTACTGTAACTGCAGTAAAGAATAAAGCCCAGGTTTGTGGATGAGGATGATGTTAACTTTAACACTAGCCTTGTAGAAAAGAGTAGAAAAGAGAGAGGAACAACTCATTGATTACTACAAGGAGGCCTTGAGATTGAATTAATTCAATTGAACATAAGGCTAAACACTTTCTATTTGTTCTGCCCATGAAAAAGTAAATGCCCATGTTACAACCAGATTGGGCTGCTGCTAATGAAGGCAGAGTTAAGATTGCATGAGTGTGTTCTGTATTTCAGTACTTCTTGGATTTAGAAGTCTGAATTTGAAATTCCACATTTCTTAATTTACAGCTGTTTTCATTCAGTTCAGCTCTGTGCTCTGGAAGACTATGAAGTGCCATTCCCCATTCTTCCTTAATAACCATTTTTTTACCAAATTATTGTAATTTTTAAAATATCTGTGAAGTAAGATACAACCAATGATTGCATCTTTTGACACATCTTTGCAGCTAAAACCACACATATTATGCAATATTATTTCTTCACAAATTGGAGAAATAGGTAGGTTTTAGTTTTAAGATAATTTTTGCTTAATCCTAACATTATAATTAGCCATAATTTGGGGTTTTTTTTTAAATCTCAGACCAGCTGGCTGCCAAATATCTACCTACTATGCAGTAATCAAGATAGAGGTAGTAGGACATGCCACTAATTTGAGATTTTTTCAGTACATCTGCAAGCACTCCCTGTTTTCCAGTCTTCTAATCTGAAGAGACTGTTTCACATGAAGTCCCACCTGGAGCCCTTAAGCCTGAAAATATTCCAGCCTTCTTCAAACATATGAATCTAGATGCTTTCCTTGCATTAGAATACAGAGGAATTTTCTTTTACTGAAAACATCATAAACAAAAGCTCTAAGAAACACTACTTTAAAAAGTGAAAATCAAACTTCAAGACAGGGTTTTATGTATCTTTCAGGAAAAGTTTCTTCTCCAGTCTTTGCAATAATTAGGAGGAGAAAATCAGCTAAGGCAGTATATTTATACTGCAGAAATTTCTTGTTTTCCTTCATAAGATCATATATATTCAAATGGAAGAAGAATGACAAATGCTGGAAGTAAAACATTTTTTTTTAACATTATGTTTAAGAGCATTGAAATATCAAAAACAGTGAAAACATCTCAAAGTCTTTTTATCTTTATGAAGAGCAAGAACACTTCAAGGCCAGAATATAGCCATTCTGACTAATGACTGCAAGCAAAAGGGGTCTGTTGAGGTGTTCCTTTGATATGCCACGTTACCCACACCTGCAGGCCAGGGGATGAGCACTCCAGAGAGCCCTTACAGGCCCTGTCCCTAAGGGTGTGATCAAGCCAGCACAAGGGGAGAGGAAGAGCAAGCCAGGCATCGATCGACCCAACTTCAGTGACTCACTCTTGACACAGAGGACAAATCATGCTCAACCGATTTGATGCATAGACCAGTGGAGCTTTGTTCCTCACATAAATCCTCGTGCAGACACCCATAAGGTTTGGTAATTCAGTAAAGAGAAAAATTATTTAATATCAACTTTAATATAAAAATTCACCATCCAAATGGATTGCCTTACTATCCTTTTTGTAGCAAATATTTTTATTTTGAAGAACGCAGGCTCTGCACATAGGCAATGTAAGGTAGATTTTGCAAGCACATTGCTGAATACAGTGATATCTTATTTTAGTCTAATTTAATCTGTAAAACCAATTCATATTAACTTGCACTCACAAATTCCTTGAGTAGTAAGGAAGCCTGGAGAGTTATATAACTCTCTTTTGAAAATTTTCTAATTTATATCTTTTTATGAGGAAAATTGTAACACTTCTAAAAAAATATTACTTCTAATTTTTTATTTCATTGCTATTAAATTAACATTTTATGTGAAAGGCAGCTCTTTTTCACCCTAGGTTACTGATCATTTCAACCACAAAAAGAGTCAGCTAAAGATTCTCTCATTTATTCTGTCTGCATGTCATCTTATCATAGTCTAAAAAAAAAAAAAAAAGAAGAAAATAAAAGAGTATATTACTGTCACTTGTCGAAGCTACTGAACATGCAGTCAAACCATGAGCTGAGTGTAACAGTTGCCTTCAAGATCAAAGCTGGCAGTCTGCAACCAGATCATGGTTCATAATTTGAGTGCCACTAATTTCTATTATAAAGGCAACAGATAAACTACATTTTAAAAAGCTTTTTGCTTTACTGGCTGGACAGATTAGGCTTTCCATTTATTCTGGGACTGTAAATGTAGCTGTTGCTATAGTAACTGTATATCTCTTGAAGAGTAAATAATTGTGTTAAATGGCTAAATAGCAAATAGGTTTATGGCTACTCTGGTACTGAGGAGCTTGAATATGCTAAATTTTTAACTGTATTTTTAAAGATCATCTGCACAATGACCATAATGTGTCCTGTACGGAAATAAGATTTTCTTTTTCCTAATGAGTCTTTTCAGAGTTATGCAGTTGTGCACTGAATAAACGCCTGACAAATTTTCTGAGTCTCAGAAAATTGAGGTTGAATGTTATTCTAATATGAATTTCTGTAGCAATATTCTATATTCTCTCCAAGCAAACATCATAGGAAAGTAATGAAAACATATCAAAAGACTTTGTCAGAATTAGACCCTTAGGTTTAAAGATTAGAGCAACTGAATTGACTGCTGGTGATTTTAAAAACTCCAAAATCCATGGACTTTTTCTCAATGCATGTTTTCATTAGAAAAATATTTATTGCTACAGGCAATCTAAAGTAACCAGTTTTTGCTCTATATTTCTATAGGAGATTTAGAAGAAAATGTGTTTGACATAGCTACCTAAAAGCTCCAACATTTATTTTCTATAAACAGATAACTATTCTATGATTTGATGATTCTATGATTTAATTCAGTACTACTACACTCACACTACACCTCCCACCCCCTCCCCTTGCCAAAAATAAAAAGGCAAAATGGAAAGAATAAATTTCCAGTGCTACCTTTTAAAAAGAAAAATGAGAGATTATATGTTTGGACCTTCTCAAGGTAGTGTGTTAATGCCTAAGAAATAAAAATGAAAGCAAAAAGACATTGGGTCATCAATGAAGAAAAGGAAAAAACCCCATCTGTTACCAGATGACTGGTCCCATAATGTTATAGAGCCTGTTGTAACAGACAACATTGCGTTACATTGTCTTTGATATAGAAAATTTCTGCATTATAATTTTAAGCAATTTAAAGGACATGCTGAGTTATGTTTTTCTTAATTAATGAAAACCACACTTACTCAAGCTTGAGACAATCCATAGCAGAGAAAGCAGAAAACATTTCAGATATACGACTTGAGAGATGATAATCTTATTAGATAAGTAAATTTAGTCCCTAAGTAGAATACTTAAAAAAACAGTTGCTAACAACACTATAATAAAACAAAATAAAAAATATCTCATGTTACAGCCAGTCATGGCTGTTATGAGAGGCACACAGCAGATGAAAGTTTCACAAATATCTAAGCACAATCCCCAAAGCTGAGCAGGTGTATGACCATTACAGAGTCATGTAATCATAGAATCATTAAGGTTGGAAAAGACCTCCAAAACCATCAAGTCCAACCTTTGACTGAACACAACCATATCAACTAAACCATAGCACTAAGTGCCACATTCAGTCATTCCTTGAACACTTCCAGGGATGGTGACTCCACCACTTCCCTATGCAGCCCATTCCAATATTTTGCAACCCTGTCAATAAAAGTATTGTTCCTAACGTCCAATCTGAATCACCCCAGCCTGAGGCCATTTTCTCTAGTCCTGTCACTAGTTTCCTGGAAGGTATAGGCTCACTACAACCTCCTTTCAGGTAATTGTAGAGAGTGATAAGATCTTCACTAAGCCTCCTTTTCTCCATGGAAAACCATCCCAGCTCCCTCAACCACTCCTCATAGGACTTACTTTCTAGACTGCTCACAAACTTTTTTGCTGTTCTCTGATCATGTTGCAACACCTTTCTTGATGTGTGGTGCCCAGAACTGGAGACAGTACTTGAGGTGCAGCTCCATCAGTGCCTGTATGTATATCAAGTATGTATATTATGTAGGTATATTATGCATGCATATTATGTATGTATATTACGTATGTATGTATTATACCTGTATCAAACTCAAAACCTTTGCTTTCCTCTTTAGACATGCAACAATGTTGGAGATGCCAAGCATTTAGGTTGATTTCATTTTGTTTTAAGGTTCAAGATCAGGTCTGGCAGACTAATGAGGACAACTGCTAGAATCTTCTTTTTGAGGAAATTATCATATATCTGACACAGTATTCTAAAAACAATCATTGAATACACAACATCAGAGAATATAGCAAATACCTTTTCATGCTTCTAGTGAAATTTTAATTTTATTAGAAAAGCTGTTATGGCAAGCGGACAGTTCTGAAAAGACAGACCTGCGGATGTGCTATGAAGACCAGAGTGCAACAGCACTGCAGGAGACTGGGTGAACTTTATGATATAGTTAGTGCTTGAATCTTAGCAGCTTTTAGATTGTTGAAAGATTTGTCTATATAAATTAACTGTTTTCAAGTAGTCACAGAATAGTAACCACCAGCACAGGAGTATAAAACATAGTTGAGTTGTCTGTAATGTAGTGAAATGACTCTAGATTGAACAATGTAGCCTAATTTGTTGTCCTGGTTCCAAAAAGGCAGGGTTCCAGTAACTGGAAGGGAGATTGCACTGTGCCACTTTGTGTCATTGCCAGGGCAGGGGGAAGGGACTCTCTTCTGGGAGGAAAGGTTTCTTGCCAAGAAAACATGGCAGACAGAATGGTCTGATATTGTTTATTTTTGGGGACTTTCCATATCAATCTTTTCTTTACTTATGCCTGTAGTTATTCATATTGTTTCTGTTACTGTTTGTTTTCTTATCTCATTGCTGTTTCCAGGAAATTGTACTTATCTTAACCTGTGATCTTTGCCTTTTGTGCCTCCAGCTGGAGAGGAAGAGGAAGCACCATGTGATTTCAGCAGGAGTACTAACTTGGAGAATGTTCTGCCTAAAACATGACAGTTGTGCATAAGAATTGCCAGAGATAAATATATATTTTTCAGCAAATAATGAATGACTAATGAAAAGGCAACACAAGCAAAACTTAAAAGCAAGAAGCCACACCTTTGTCTTGAAAAATGCCTAACAGCAATTGGACAAGGATTTATATTGAAAAGAAGTTCACTGATTTAGGCTCCTTGGGAATACCTTTGGCAACCTAATTGGCAAGAAGGACATAAACTGACAAAGATACAGGCTTATGCTATACATAAATTACATTATTTTATGCATCAATATAGGTAGTTCAGTAATTAGTTATTTAATAAATCTTAATCTTAGGTGAATGTCGTCTGGTTGCTGTGATTTATTTAAATTTAATTTCTTGACGTTCCATCATCTGATGACTTCACTACATGTATCCATTATCCTCTGTGAAGACCCATGCAAAAGAAATCTTTCAGGTTTCCTGTAATCTCTTTATCCTTTAAGACAGAAATCCTTCCATATGAATTCCTAATTGAATTCTATATTTGCTAGCAATGAAGTCAACATACTTCATTCTCCTGTCAGACTACTATTCCTCATATTTTAAAATAGACTTTTTTTTGATTATCTTTTGTTCTTTATCTGTACAGCACCCAGAACCATAACAATTTGATCATGAATCAGATTCTTAATAATCTCTGATAATAAAGACAACATTCCTTATTCTGAGTTTTATATATTGTCTTAAGCTATTTGTTATCTAAAATATATATTTATGGTAAAATAACTTTATTTTTAGTGTTATCTGTAGTTTTCTATTGGATTTTTC
The DNA here is from genome assembly GCA_013397075.1 of Rhabdornis inornatus. Lineage (NCBI taxonomy): Eukaryota > Metazoa > Chordata > Aves > Passeriformes > Rhabdornithidae > Rhabdornis > Rhabdornis inornatus. Next base: position 2,563,901 of record VWZS01008810.1, on the reverse strand, counting down.
CACTATTTCCTTGTCTGCAGCTAGAGCTGGATCAGGTTCTGAACAAAATACTTTTCTTTTCGCTGTTTGCAAAGTAAAATTTCATGGCTTCATGTCAGTGCTAATTGACATGAATTCTGTTATTATTTCATGCTATTCTGCAAATCCTAATAAGTTTATGAGAAAGCATGTTTACACTGTGTTTAATTTTTCTGTGGTACTGTATTTTGAGGTAACACTTGCTATGTAACTGAAAAAGGGTTAATTAATCTTCTACAAGTTACCCCAAACTGACTTTTTGTTTTAAATAAATGTTTTCTAGGGTATTTTATCTTCTCTTTCATATCATTATGGTTTCATAGCTTACATGTTTTTAAAGAAAGAGATTTCCTTCAACTAGTGCATGAAATGTATTAAGTGATTTTCTTAAAATTATATGCAGCAGAATATTCATCAAATGCTTTGGCAATATTTAGCAGTTAATGGTTTTTGGAGACACTCAATACTTCCACATAAGAGCTACTTTGGTGTTTAAAATTATTTTGGGTAGATCATATTTCAAAGAGAGATGCTTTCTTCATTTTATGTCAGCCAACATTGGTTGTCGGAGGTAACACCATCCAAACAACTCCAGAGACTCTCGGGGCAGATACTGCTGGGAAGAACTCAGAGGAAAGACACTGCCAAGTTTACAGAACAGGGACGTGTGATAGCTTTTTATTTCCACTGCTCAGCTGGGTCTCCAATGCAAAATTAGCTGAGTGAAGCATGGTACAAGTTCAGCCTAGGCAGCACTTTCAGTCAGAACCTGAGAACTGATCATGGTTTTCCCTTGTAGCTGTATACATTTACATCTTCAAAGAAGGCTTTATTTTATCAAAGCCTAAGCAACCAGCCTCTCCTGTTTCAGTTTTAAGTTGTGTTTTCTAATGCTTGTTTTTGTTCTTTTTATTCTCTTTCAACTAATTTTATCCTGGTGAGAAATGGAACTTGGATTTGAGGAAGAGCATGCATGATTACTGATTATTTCCTGGTTTCTGAAGAAAATCAGACCTAAACAATCAGGGCTATGTCTCTCTTTCTGTCTGTGCACCCACAAAGGCATTTATAAGTACCTATAAATAGGTCTATTCAAATAAATCTGACAGGAAGTAATGGTCTCATTGTCCTCCTCAATACTCTCAGGACAGTAATGCTCTTGTCTTCAACGACAGGAAGAATGCATCTCAAGGATGTTTAAAACCTGTAATTCTAATAAAAATTAGTTAGAAAAGGGTTGTTATTGGTGTATAAGACAGAAGCTGTTAATGCCCCAACATGGACAAGCTACACTCAGGTCTCACATCTCATTAACCACTGTAGGATTAATTATGAAGCACATATCCATAACAGACTAAGTTGGGTTTTATCCTACTTATGAGAATATTTAAATCCTAGATTTTTATGTTAATACACCAATCAGCTGTGAAAATTATAATTCTGTTTTTCATTTCAAGGGTTTTTCCTAAAGTCCTAGCAAATGGTACCATTGACACATTTGAAAGAATCTCTCTTGAGCTTATTTCCTAGGCAAAATCCTACAAATATAATAGTTTCTGTCAGAAACCGAGAAGCAACACATTTGTTCTCTAGCACTTTTTTTTTTCAATGTGCACTATGTGGACTTTTATACTCTTCTGTTTCCTTGGCAGTGGACTGAATGAAAACCTATTTCTGTCCATATGCAAAATTACTTAATTATAGTAATGAGAAAAAAAATATTAAAATGGTAAACTTATTTTCATATGACCAAAGCCACCCAGCCCCAAAAATCTGATTTTAAAGAAATATCATTAATATCAAATGCAGGATATGGGCAAGGCTACCACGGTAGTCTCCTCTGAAGTAAAAAAAAAAAAAAGCCTTTTGCCATATGGTGCTTTTTTTAAAAATAGTCTTAACACCGTTTCTAATAATTTTTCACTGCAAATTTCAAAAAAGTGCCTGAAGGTTTTTCAGTGCCTGCCCAATGCCATTCAGAAAAACAAAATGAAGCAGCAAGTCTCTTAAGTAAATTCTAAAGGTATTTAAGTTTGTCTTTCTCTGTACAAATACTGGTGGCACCTTTGGAAACCCTTGGAAAATAGGTTTGCTTGGTCCATGCAGTCCATTTGTCACAGGAAAGATGCCAACAACTCAGAGCTCATCTGGGTAGTAGCACTTATTTAATAGTCAACAGGATGTGAGTGGTGACACTGCTTGATTATCTTACGTATTCACTTGTTCACTCTGCCTCCATTTTTATGATTCCTTAGTTTTTAACTCCCTTCCACTCCACAATTTTTCTACTGGCCAGAAGTGGTTGGGCAAAAGTTTCAGATTTCATTCTGGGAATCTGCTCATAGTCACGAGTCTTGGTATCTCCATCGTTCTTCCCCATTGCCAGGACCTTCCCTCCAGTCTCAGGCTTTCATAGAATAAAATCACAGAATATCCTGAGCTGGAAGGGCCCCACTAGGACATCAAAGTCCAGCTCCTGGCCCTACACAGTACAGCTCCAAGAATCACACCGTATGCCTGAGTTTTCTTCATCTACATACTCTATGTGCAGAAACATAGCATGCCACGGATTGAGTGCATCCCTGAGTAGAAGGACTTGGGGGTCTTGATGGATGAAAATCTGGACATGCCCATGCACACTTGCACCCTAGAAAGCCAACTGTGACCTGGGCTTTAACTAATCAAGCGTGACCAGAATGCTGCAGGAAATGATTCTCACCTTCTTCTCTGTCCCCATGAAACCCCACCTGCAATACTTCGTCCAGCTTTGGGGCTCCCAAAATAAGAACTTGTACCTGTTGGAGAGAGTCCAGAAAAGAGCTTGATGCTCAGAGGACTGGAGCAGCTCTCCTGTGAAGGCAGGCTGAGAGACCTGGAGTTTAGCCTGGAGAAGAGAAGGTCCTGGGGGAACATTTTAGCAGCCTACCACACTTTAAAAGGGGCTACAAGAAAGCTGGAGTGGAACTTTTCACAGGAAATGCAGTGACAGGACAAGGGAGAATGGCTGAAAAAAAGTAGGTTTAGATTAGGAAGAAATTTTTTACACAGTGAGGATGGCAAGGCACTGGAACAGGTTGCCCAGAGATGTTGATGCCTCATCCTTGAAGGAGTTCAAGGCCAGGCTGGATGGGGCTTTGAGACCCTGGTCTAGTGGATGGTGTCCCTGCCTATGGCAGAGGGGTTGCAACCAGATGATCTTTAAGTTCCCTTCCAACCAAATACATTCCATGATTCTATGATAGCAAACTTTCCTAGTGCTAAAAAAATGTTCAGGAATGGGACATTTTGCTTTATAACACTACAAACGAGCAAAAGCCCGAACAGATCTACCATAAATATGGGCACAAGCAGAATCTTAAACACAGAAATATGAATAGTAGATAATAAAATAAAATCCTTTGACAAATTAATAAGACAGCCTGTAATATTCCAAAATCAAAAGAAGAGGTATGATGTATTAGGAAAGACGATCTTTTGTTCACGCAAAACCTCTACCTGCCTTTGTTGTAGTTTCGGTGTGGTTTTCCAGTTTTGGAATCCCTAAAAGTCTCAAGTTATGTAGGTAAGTAAGCAGACAATGCTTAAGTATTTACGAATAAGAACACTCCTGGACTTGGATATAGGATATGCTTTTCTTGATTGGCTGTTCAATGTTAGAGTAATATATCTTGCAACATCAAAACAGCATTTCATATCACAGTTTAAAGGTTGGAAGGATCTTGTTAACTGTCATATTATGATGTATACATGATATAAAATAATTTCTACTAGTTAGAAAATGTCTTATGTTCTTTTGCAGAGAGCCTATTTGACAACTCATGTGACTGTTCCTTTTCAATGTTGGAATACCGATTTAGCAATAGCTTAAAAATTAGACTATGTGCAATGACAGGGAAATAAGATTTCTTATTTTGTCTTTGCCAGAGATTTTTAGAAATAAAAAGGATTCATGTGGTTAAGACCTTCAGTCCAGCAAACATTTTAATGATCATAAAGTAGTACTATAAATCATGCAATGTCAGGAGAGTGATCCTATAACTAGTGATTTGAACTACATAGCCAAGGAAAAATGTAACAAAGAACATTCCAGGAGGACTGAGATTATCTGATTACCGAAAACATATGGAAAGCTACTTAAACCTCTTCAAAACCCTTTAGCCTATATTTTAATGTATTCAATACTTAGCTTTTTATCTGTAGCTTTTGGTCTTGTCTCAGTTTCAGAAAAAACAACTTGAACATTTCATTTTACCTTCTTCGTTAACCTAAATGACATATAGATGTTATAATCATACTGAAGACACTTTTGATTAACACCATCCTAAACCTCTCTTTTTGTAAACTCTTGTGCATCTTAAAACATGAGAAAGAGACAAGATAAACTACAGTTAACCACAATAAAAAAGCTTCAGGACAGAATTCAATTGACCAACACTATAATCTCCATTGCATCATAAAGAAACTAATGGAGCTATTCACTCACTAATTTCTAACAAAGTCGACAGCTATTAATAAAGGATGTTGAAACAAATAGTCATACTTAAAGGATCCTGATCATCCCCAAGAATCAATAAAAAATGGTGACCTCAGAAGCCTATGGTTAATGTCATTTTCTGGATTAAACCTATAAAAAGTGAAAGAAATGTGGTGTATCTATACATGCTCTTGAAACAAAACAGAAGTTTAGCACACGCAGTTCCCAAGAGTTTGCTCATCGAATGAAGTTTGCTGTAAAACATCCTGAAGGAAAACAAATTTTGAATACTTCCAAAATTACTATTGAGTCTCCTGATATCTACGCAGAAATACTCATGTATTTTCAAAAACTCAAAACCCATGCAAAATCAGGCCACAGGTTGAAAGCTAACTTGCATGATGAAAAATCGTAAAGATATCTGATGCCAAAAACAAAGTCAACAGTAAGGAGAAGAGGTTTAAAAGTCCTAGCAGGAAGGGAAAATAAATACATGCTTGATAGTATATGTTGTGGTTTGACACTAGCCAAGCACCAGGCACACGTGAAAGCTGCTCACTCACCATCCCCTGCCACAGGTGGGCAAAGAAGAGAAAAATTAATGAAGGGCTGGCGAGTAGAGGTAAAGACTGAGAGAAAATGCTCCAAGACAGGCTCAGCTTAGAGGTGCAAGGTGAACTTATNATGGGCTTTGGGTGGATCTCTGCACTTCCCATGGATCCCCAAGGGCTGTGGGTGGATCTCTGCATCCCCGTGGATCCCCATGGGAAAAAAAAACTGCACCAACCACCTTTGTTTTGATTTCTTCTGATATATGTTATCACAGAGGCATTAGTAGCCTCTCTCATTGCCCAGCCTTGACCAGCAGCATGTCCATCCTCAGAGCCATCAGGGATTGGCTCTGCTGGACATGGTGGAAGCTTCCAGCAGCTTCTCACAGAAGCCACCTCTGTGACCCCCCTGCTACCAAAAACCAGGCTGTGCAAAACCAACACAGCATGATTCAAACTATTCATTGTTAAAAAATTATGAGGAAGAGGCATGTGTGTTGTTAGTGTACACAGATCTATTTTGAAATAGCTGTGCCTCAGGGAAAAATATAAGGGAATTAAAGAACAGCGTAGCCAATGTACAAAAAGCAGAGTGGGAAAAAGTTTAAAAATTAGGTTCTGTTGAAAAATTAGGTTCTATTGAAAAAAGGAAAAAAACCCTGAATTTAAAATTATTTCACTTGGCCTCTATTTGTGTTTGGAAAAAGCACACGTAGGCCAAAACACCTAAGACTGATGCACCTTGAAGTGATCTGCCTCAACAATAATTAAGACGTTTACTTATATTTTACAATTACCGCTGCTTTCTATTTAAATAGGTCCTACAATGGTCAGCACAAAGAAGAAACAAGAGGGAAAGTGTATAAACACATTCAAGTTCAACAAAGATTATTTGAAAATTTTATGTTCAAGGATTTCAAATACCTGTACCAGAAAACAAGTCTGACTGCAGCATAATCTAGCTTCATTCCGCCAATACTGCTGTCTTCCTCTCAACACCAGTGTTATCTCTAATTCAATGAGAAACATATTTACAGGAGAAATTTTTATCGATCATAAAATATTCCTTAACAGCTCAGAAATAGTGGGCTTATAGATAACTCCATAGAGACTTTTGCAGGTTAGTTGAGAAATTGTACACAGAAGATTTCCATAAACAATAACTCTGATATAGAAGATTTTCAAATACAAAAGCCTCAGGGATCTATTCTTAGGCATTTTTTTTTAATTCCTTTTTTTCATTTTTTGTTTATTAAATTTTTAAGATAAAGGAACAAAAAAAAGGACAGACACTAGAAGTTCCAAGAAATATATATAATTATTAGATCAATAAACAATTCAGCAATTCTTAGAGGACATCCAAATAACCTTCTACAATAAAAAGCCTACACTATATGTGAAATACAAATCTTAAGAGATAGTTAACATTCCAGACAAATACAAGCATATTGGTAATGTTGATTTAGCACACTTAATTTTGTTCAAAATTGCCTCCACAGATCATAGACTCAAAGAATAATAAAGAGAACAAAAGCAGCCCACCACAAAGAAATGTACCTAAAAGTAACAGCAATAAATAAAATAAAAAATGGAAAACTGAATAGATAATAAATGAATAAATAAGTAGAATAGCAATATTCCATGAGCCCCTCACTAAGCAAACACTGACTCTGAAATCTGATCTATAATATCATTTAATGCAAACAATATATAAAAAATTTACCGCCAATCATCCTGTATTATCATCTCCATGGCGTAGCACTGTGTTGAAATAAATCACATGTTATCTATATTTCAGGACCTTGTCACCTACTTGTTATTGCATCTCCATATTTTTGGGAAAGAAGTGACACATTACAAAATAACTGAACTCATAACAAATTTGGCCTGATGCACCCTTGCACAACTTCAACTATTCAATTTTATTGGGGCAACCTACTAAAAATTTTTGTCTGAATTGAAAGAGCACTGTTACTGTTAAGTATCAGTTAGATAAGTGCATGCATTCCTTTCTCTGCAAAATGAATTTTTACCAAGTCTGTCCCATATGGCCTTCAATTATGTATTATGACATCTTTGATCTAGGTTATTGGAAGTGTCAAATCAAATTTTAACAAGGTGTAAGAAAGGATAACCAGCAATGAGGTGATTCTAAAATGAAATTAATATCAAAAGGGATCTTTATTTCACCTCCTTGACTACAGAAAAAGTAAACTGTGAATGTTCTCTTTTTGTCATGGATCCAATACTGCACCGTATAGTGCAGGTTAAAAAATAAACTTTTGAGAGGGCAGATTGCTCTGAAAAACATTATGTTCACTTTCACCTGTGACAAAATAGTATATTTCGATATCCCTATGGTCTCATCAGGGAAGCTGGAATCCTAAGACACAAATTGGTTTTGTAAATTTGTATCTATAAAACATATTTTGTACCACTTTAATCAGTTAATTACGTAATCTGGCAAGGCTATTAATTTTTTTTAAATTTATATTTGTTTGCCTGTATTGACTTCTAATGATATTTATCATAGCCTTTGATTTACTCTGTCATTCACAAAAGCCTAAATTTGGAAATTATTTCTGTGAGTTAGTTTCTACTATCCAAAACAAAAAAAATGCCCTAAGAATTCCAAGATTTCTATTTAATGAAAACATGAAAAATTCAGAATGACTGCATACACTTTGTTGCTTTTCTGAACTTGAGACATCGCTATAAAAACTCCAAAGCAATCAAGCAAGTTCTGTGAATTTCCTTTTCTGCTTTATAAAAAAGTCTTTTATTTAAAATTGCTTACAAAATGTGAACTATAAATATATGTAAATTATTATAAAAGAAAATTTCTCTTCCAAAACCCTGTGTGTCCTAGGCAAAACACAGACTATTTTTGAATATACTTTAGAAACTGATGGGGAAAAAATACAACCTCAAAACATGCAATATGGTGCCTGTATTAATGAAAAGCTACATTCATTTTTTTGATATTAGTTCCTATTAGCAACTTGAGAATTTTTTTCAAGTGTTTTAAAGTAAAGATGTAAGACAGAAACAGAAAACACTATGGTGTTTTTATAATATGACAAAGATCTAAACATCTTAGTCAAAATGAGGAAAAATAATAATTAAGGAATTTTACCTTGCCAAGGAGTCCAATATAATTCTATTATAGACTCATAGCATTTAAACCAGAAAACCACCAGTGCATTAAGGAATCTACAGGGCACACAAGATGTCTTGACCTTGCCAGTGAGATTTTTACATTAGGTTGATCATAAGGTAGGTATCTACATCTCCAAAAGCAGTCTTGGTCTTTCTTTTTAGTCAATGGGAAATTAATCGATACAGACAATGGAATTTTTTAATTAATAATTTTATCTTTAAAAGGCTTTAAATTGATCTGATTTGTTAGAGACCTAAGTTATAGGCTTTTCAGACTACATAAAGGGACCTATAAAGGGAGCCAACTGGCTCGTAGAAGCACTTGCTATTAAAAGAAAACAGCCCCACATATCAAGAATTATTCTGTACTATAATTTAGCTCATTAAAATGCACATTTTTTCTAGTAACACCTTTCTATATGTTTGGGCAAGGTGCTCACAAAGAGCCATAACAAATTTGCAATAATTTCCCGTAACCCCACACAATTTTTATAGAGCATTTATTCTTGTGGACCCACACAGGCGTTCTTATACTGCTTATCATCATGATATAAACTCAGGATCATTCAATTATCTAGTTCATTTCAACTCTCTTCTTGATGTTGGACAGTTTTTGTAGAAGTACACAAAAACGATAAGTTCTAATTAGGCAACCCATTTTTACCTATCAACAAACATTATTACAGATGCTGCTTAATGTTTCATAATAAATATGGCAACAATTATTTAAATTATGAAAGTAATCAAAGGAAGGTAAGGCTTAGTTTTATGGCTATATATATGTACAAAATTACAAGCATGTGTTTATCTTATGAGAAATAAAGATTGGATGCTTCTCACCAGCTTGACTTGCTCATTTAAATATTGACTTTTAAGAATGTAAATTAGTTTTCATCATTAAGAGTCTTCATAAATACTGTAGACAAAAATGCATTTAAAGTTTTAAAATTCTATTTTGGGAGCTCAGCAAAATCTAATGAAAGTCACAAAGCGTAAGAACATATACAAAAATTTTACTTAGAGTTCAGTTACTTTATGAGCAGGTCTGAAAATTGTACTATGATTTTACAGATAAATTATTTATTATTTTATTATTCGTTCTATTTCATAAGGACATAAATGGGATGGTAAAAACCCCTTGACAGTATGTTTATAAAAAACTGTTGTTGAGCTGAAGATAAAAGATATGGCAGTAAGTTGAGAAGAGAATTCTTATGAATGCTTTAATTGTTTGGGGCCATAGGAAATGAAATCAGATAAAAAAAAAAAAAGACCCAATTTTACTCACTTTTGTTCTTTGATCCACTGATTAACATTTGCAACCACTAACTCACTTTCCTGATGGAGGTGACTGTTGTCAGTTCGTGCTGCTTCCAGAGACTGGCACAAAGTTTCCAGCTGTGGATGCAGAGAGATCAAAGCATATGATGGACTCCCTAGAACACACTCTATCTGGAATACTAATAATAGTCTGCACTACTTGTAAAGAATCAAGTCATTTTTCTCCACTCCTTCAAATAATCAGGGTTTCCTTGTACATGCTATTAATTGATTCAATATGCTAGAAGGAATGTCTGAACTTTTCCCACGCCTTACATTTACCCGTTTATTATAATATACACTAGCCTACCTCCAGAGGTTGTTTTAATTGAAATCAGATTTATTTTATAAAAATGGAACCATTATAACTTACTATGTTTCAGTTTAAATGTTTTATTCTTTCCACTTTTTGTTTTATTTTTGCTATGTATTTCTTTAAGATTAGGTCTTTGGTCATGGCTCATTGCATTTAGAATCGAAAAAATGTTAGAGGGATAGAGTTATTTTGGTATATTCAATATATATATAAAAAATATAGGGAATGCTGAAAGGCTTTAAACCTAAAACTTGGGAGTAGAATGTCAGACTTTCACCTTTATATCTCCACATGGAATCAAATACAAGCTAATGGTGTTGAAAATCTGTTAACATCTGATAGATAGTCCAAGCCTAGGTAAAATGATAAAATGGTTTGATGATTTCTGAACAATCTCTTTTGGGTGCAGTTCCTCAGTTTATGTCACAAAAGGCATCACAAAAAGAATTGTGCCAGCATACTCTAAATGGGTCAAACCCTGATTTTTTTCAATAGTCCTTTCCTCACCTAGCTGCCAGAACTGCTAGTAGTGCTAGCTCACAATAAATAATAATTATGCAGAAATTAATTTCTAGAAAAGTAAATATGCTTTCAAATTCTGTAATAATCACAAAATTCTGAGAGAAGAAACCTTTTGTTCAACAAACAATAACTAAAGTTTACACGAAGAAGAAACAAGTGAGAGCAGAATATATTGGTCTTGAATGCAGTGACCATAATAGATTTAGAAACCATTACTGGCCAAATAGAAGAATTCTACAAAACAAACAAGAAATCTACATACAAAATCATATGTATATTTTTAAGAATATATATACATATATATATATTCATGTTTTTCGAATGAGAACATACATTTAAAATTAAAATTTCCTTCAATAACATTTTACTATTTTTAAACCTAACAAAAATTAACATCAAAACACTTGTGTGTTTTTGACTGCAGTTCAACATAGTAGTTTCATATCAATAACACTTAAAACTTCTGAGTGCAATAAACCTTCAAATATTATGCATAAAAGCCTCTTCTGGTATTAATATGCATAATATATAATGGAAGAGAAAATATATATCTAATTAAAATCAAATCAAAATAATACCTGCTTATTTTTGTGAGAGCAATCTGTTATGCATGTTAATGTTATATAATAGATTACACTAATACTGTAAAATCAATTTACTTTTTTTAAAGATATTTAAAATATTATCATGTATTATTAAGGTACACACCATTTATATCTGGTTGCTTTTGTAATTATGTAAAATTAGAAAAGAAGGTTTAGTGATTGGCAAGTTATGATTTCGTGATGTACTGATAAAGCATACAAAATATGTCAAACAGATGTTGACAAAAACAGGTTGATCTGTAAGGTTTTGGAAGCGTTGTAAATATAAGGGATTTATATATTTATAGAAATATACATGTCTATATGTTTAAATGCGAGTAATTTCAAACAGAAACCCACATGCCTCTATACATGCAATATCAAAAATATTGGAAAAAAAATTCATATTTCGACTGTTCTGTCTAAAAAAACCCAAACAGTAACAACTGATACGGATACACAGTGAAACCCAAAAGGAATAAAACTAAATTATCATAATTTTATCATTTTTATTTAGACTTTTGAAAGATAATCATTGGCAGTATACTCCTTTTTCTTTGCTTTTGAAAAGTTGTGAGCAAATTGCAGTCCTCATAAAAATGTAATTTCAGTAAATGCAATTTAGGTAGGTAAGCCATGACCTCACAAGAAAGAGAGGGAACATCCTTCTAGCATTTTTAATCAGTTTCAATCAGTATTATGCACCTTCCCATCTAGCCTGGCATCTCTACAGAAAAGATAAAGGTATGTGTAAACTCTCATAGTAATTTTGGACCAAGCCATATTCTGCAAGAAGAAATGATAGTTACCAGCAATTTCTCCCTGTCTCCAATAATCATTGCCGAATCATTGCTTGGAGGATGTGGAAACCAGCAGGTTGCATTGATCTCAGCAATGAGTAAATGGTTAAGGGGCAAGTCTGAGCACTATGTCCTTTAGGTATAAATGTATCACCTCCATCATGTGAGCAGAGAAATACTGGCTGCTGGCAATGGGGCAGAGCTGAGCAGACAGCAAATGGAGCTCTACAAGATTATTTCTCTTCATGGGAAACCTAGGTTAGATGGTGACTTGTAAAAAACTTTCTGTTATTTCTACAGCCTGCCCCTTCCTGAAGCTGCATGCGCTCTGTGCCCAGCCATGTGCTGGTAAGTACCGTGGCATTCTGATCAGTTTAATCACACCATTGCCCAGGCAGGTTTCCATGAAAAGTGAGGTCCAGGGGTTGAGAACAAAGGAACTGTTGTATACTGAGCATTGTTTCAATACAGAGGTAGCTAAGGTTCACATCTTAGCCCAGGAGTACACCAAGATGCTCTAACATACATGTAAAAAAATATGTGCAAAAAAAATTGAACATAATTATAAGAGATTAGATATGCAAACATGCTTAAGCAAAAAACTGGGATTAAGCCATTAAAGTCATCCTCATATGTGTCCTAAGAAATAATTTGAACCCAGTTTCACATAAGTGGTTCCTTTGCTAACCCATCATGCTGTGAATAAGTTAAATTAATAAGATAAACAAATGCAAGGCCCAGCCTTAGTAGGAAGCTGCTTTTACTGGATCAAGGGCTTTTCTTCTGCACCATGTAATTCATCACATTTTCCAAATATTGTCAATGTTTGAATTGTTTTTGTAGAGGTGTGCTTCTGCTACTAGAAAGTATGCAACATGGTCCATAGTGAATTTTACCACAAATTGAGGCTTTTTTGTCCTAAGGAAAGGATACCAAAATTGTAGAGTGGACAATCACTGATTGATTTGAGTGGACCTGCATAATACAAAGCATTAATCCTTGGGTCCTAAGAGATTTTAGGAAATTCCATTGCTAAAATTTTCTTGGGAACAAAATTAAAAATACAGCCAATTTTCATGATGTTAAGTTACTGATGATGTTAAATGACACAGTCAATATAAGCATGCAAAAATGTGTACAATTAGTAACTAAGTGTAACCAGTGCAAAAGCAAAGTCCTTAGGTTGTGCCAAATTAATAGATTTTGCATTTAGAGGTGAATGAAGGAATGAATAAAATGGCAAGTTGACACTGATATTCTGCTTATGTGAGTGGTAGAAGATACAGTATATTTTATCAGTTGTCTACAATGTATAATATCTAATATCTCAAATAAAAATTTCATTTTTGTCCATTTTTTAAAACAGTACATCTGGTTTTCTACTGTTGTAAAATCTGAAAATTCAGAGCCTTTCACTACTGTTCAAGGTTTGACTTCTAGAAATTATTTTCTATAACTGGATTTATACCCTGTATTAATATAATTTAATTGTACTTGTCCAAACAAGATTCCTGAAATATGAACATTCTGGGTTCAGTTGGGTTGCACTGTATACATGATCAGGATTTAAGGAGGGTGATCTTAGTTTGGCCAAATCTCTCTCTAGAGCTGACAAGAGTTACTTTAGTTACTTTAAGTATGACAGGTGAGTACAAAGATAGGATGGGAGCATAGTCCATTTATTCAACATACCTCCTAAAATTGTTTTTTTGTCCTAATCTCCCTCTTAGGTTCTCTGGAAAAATTACTGTAAAAAGGTCATAACATGACTGCAGAAACAAGTTACAATGTGTTATTGGCAGAAGTTTGAGTCTTCTCTCATCCCTATCCCTCAATTCCCTTTTTCTTTTTGGAACTTTTTTTAAACTATCCTATCTTTAACAATTATGATGAGGTAACACTTGTGTCCACAATATATTATGACTGGGGACTGATTACAGAAGATCAAGACTTTATGAATGGAAGATATAGTAGTTAAATGGAGAAGAAATACATGGACATTGCAATGCTTCTGTGGACAAAATCTAAATCTATATATTTAGAAGAAAGAATGACCCAGGCTTAATGCTTTGAATACAATTGAAGTAACCAACTTACACATTATTATTTCAAGAAATAAGTTTCTCATTCCAGACTCTGCCACAACATCAGTCAATTGCCAATCTTCCCAGTAAGGAAATGTAATTCTCAGGCTGTCTGTCTAGTTAGGCAAATGTTATTACTTTGTTTACACGTAAGATTTTAATTCCTGGACAAGGAAAAACACAAACATAACTAGCATTTTTTCTGGTGTAAGAATATTCATATCATTAAAGTGATACATTGAGTGATTTGACAGTAATCCTCATACAATATTTTCTCTCATTTCGAGAAAGAATAGCTTCTTTGCAGTTATGATTTAAATCTAGGAAAGATGCCATTTTAATGGAAAAAAATCCTATGCAGCAAAGAGAATATGAATACAAGGACCTGGAGAAATATGTTTATCTTTTGATTTACAATTGTTTTTAACCTACACTTATGCATGTTTTCTATACTGAAAAGCACTGCTTCATGTTTTCAAATACATCTTTCTTTTGCTTTGTCTAGACCCTCATTACTTTTGAAGTAAATTGAGCCAAGTTACATGATATGGTAAGAAAGGTCTTTAACCTTGGCTTGTAATACCTTAAATGCACACTTCAAAATAGAATTTAACTTGTAGGATACTGTTCTAAGTTTATTGTTTTTCCAGTTTTGTGCTTTAGATTTTGCAGAGACAGCTATGGTGCATTCCAGCAATTTCTTTGTTTTCTCCTATTTTTGAGAGGATTATATGGATCTTTATTATTCAAGTATGCATAGAACAGGAGATGACATCAGTAATGATTTTACTAGGAATCATATCCTTCAAAGCCATTAAAATTTGTAAAGAAATCTTCCTATGTCACTGCACCATAGCTGTGCATTTTGTCATCTAAGGCAGGAAGCTTGTGGAATTTCTGTGACAGCATGTTAGACAACATGTTTGGCAAATAGACAGAAAGATAGAAAGAGCAGTCTTGAAAACATCCTTAGATATACAGCCATTAGTATCTCTGTCTTAAATTCCAGGTTAGCTGTATACAAAATCGACTAATAACTTCACATTCAACCAGAATTTTCCCTTAGATAATCAGTGAAAACACATGAGATTTTGGGAGGCTTTAAAAGTGTGGAATTATGGAAGGAGATGAGTTTTAATGAAGAATGGATACCAATTCCGTCTTTTGCCTTGTCTATATTGGCTGTGTTAGAAGTATGTACAAATTAAACTAGGTTTACAGATAATTTTTTCCCTTCCCAGCTTGTTTTCAAAAAGAAAGGATTTCTGAAAGACAATCTATAATTTTGTGGGTATCCATTTTTATCTGCTATTAAATCTTTCCATATTCCTACTGATTAAAATTCAAGTATTCTTTTGGTTTGTCAAGTTCAGAATCTGAAATTACAAAGCAATTAAAAAAAAAAAAACTTGAAAGGACTTTTTAGAAACACTCATTACTACAGATGTTGTTTACAGGATGAAGAAATTTATAATCAATTCAAGAAATATTTTATAGGAAATGAAAAAAAACTTACTTAAAGTTTGGAAAATGGCATAATTTAATAAGGAAATTTGACTCAATTACTTTAAATCAGGAGTAGTGCATTACTCATGTTGCATAATGTAATTGTGGAATTAGTAATTCATTACTTACTGAAGAGATATTTAAAAAAAAAATCCACCTTAATTTAAATTTATCATTATAAAGAGAGTGTAATGGAGTGGACAGGAATGAAGTTTTTTTCTTTAGATCCTTTCTCCTGGATATTAAATTTTCATCAGGGGCAGGGGGGACAGCTGTATGGTGGGACCCTCTCTGGCCTGATCCCACAACTTCCTGATTCTGCCAGCTTCTTCAGTCTCATGTCACTGATGGGAAGACATAGAGAAAGCAATTTCTTGTCGGTCTGAATTTTTGCAGATGTTTGTCACTGTTAAGTATGGGCCAGCATCAGGAGCACTGGAACCTTTAACATGATAGCTAGATTAGAGCCCCTGCTGGATCACCAGGTGAGACAGGGTCTTACACATCACATTCTGCAGGAGCCTGTCTAAATGTCCCAAGATACCTGGATTCATCCTATTTGGTTCTAACTGCTTATCTGATTAAATACATTCCTTAATGATTTTTTTTGCTCTTTTTTATGCCCTTAGACCAACAGGGCCATGTAACTTTATAATTTAATTTTTGTGAAATTTATGTCTGGGGATTCTGTAGTCTGCCTCCTTGTTCATTGGAGACCAACTGAAGCACAATTTCATGATCCTTGATCTGCCCTCCTATTGAGACTTGTTTCTCTTTATTGGCTAGATGGATAAGCATGGATACCTAAGATCCTGTAGGAAAACCCTTCAGTGGTGGCTGAATCAGTTTATTAAAATATTTGTTAAACTCAGGTGTTTAAGACAGCAAACACAGAAATAAGGTAGCATGACTCCTGACTTGCTCTCTACCTTCAGATGTACCATCAATTCACAGTGTGGTCAGCTGCCTCTGCAAGAGAATAAATCAAATTGAGCAACTCATGATTTCTCTTAATTATTAGAAGGGAAAGCAGCATTTAATTGCATACCTTAAAATCACAATAAACTTTTTTTCCATCTCTTCAGTAGAATAGGAAAAACAAGAAGCGTGTGGCACAGCTGATACAACAGAAAATTTCCAACACCCTTCTCACCCTTCTCTTGTGTTTTGAAGGCTTTAAACACAATCCATCTATTGACCATGCTTATTTGCTCTGGGGATGAAGGTAGCAAATGGTGTGCAATGCCCTGTTAGTATATCAGCAACCATTCTCATTCTTTTTTCTTTTTTGACATATGGTAAAGAAAAGTGACAGACAGTATATTGAAATATATTTTTGAAACGAGAAAGTAATAGGATTCAGTGGCTTGTATTTTAAGAACTTTATGACAATGTAATGTAATAAATTCTAGAGCTTTCAGATTTTGAACCCAAATATTAAATATGCATCCATTTTTTAAAGGGCTGATTTTTCATTAATAGCTTAAAATAAAAGTTTTCTACTATGAAGACACAGAAACATCCAAATGTTTTTGACTTAAATCCTCAAAATACCTATCCAAATAGAGCAAGTTTTCTTGAAGGAGGAAGCTTTTGGGCAAAAAAAAGGAGAGGGAAATAAGGATGAGGGGCTTTACTTTGAACTCCCAGTTCAGCTAATTTCATTTTAAAAAAGAAGAAAGAAATTATGTTTCCTGCAGAAATATAAAGAAAATGCAAATAATGTGGAGAAAGACCAAATACTTTTTTTATGGGGAAAGTCTGCCACAATGGGATCTGAGAAGTTTGGGAAAGGGACTATTATGTTGCTTGTGCAAACCCGTATTATATGATTTCCCCTTAAACAGTGGAGTTTTTCTTTGCTGCTATGCTTTGGGGAATAAAGATGAAAAGCTAGTAACAATTTGGCTGCATGTCTTTAATAAAATCCAGGTTTTCCTTTGAGGTCACTAAAAGAAGCACAATTTCTAATTCATGTTTTAACAAATCCATAATGCATCAGTAGACTCACCTTCTTGCCTAAGAGAATACCACAGAAAAATCATGCTGTGGGTGCAAAAAAGAAGTGCACATCACTTTGAATAAGTAGTTGAATGGAAAAACTTAAAAACTTCTGGTTCCTGTTTCCTGAACTATCTGCATGTTTATATTACTCAGTCATTGGGAAGAAGAAAAAAACCAGCAAAAATTGTTTTGGGACTAGGGATTAGACCTGAAGTCTCCCTGTTTCCTTTCGGCTTGATTCCTTTTTATTCTTAGAAGTCTTGTATTTTTGGCAGCAGAGTGAGCTGACTTCAGGAGAAGAGATGGCAGGTTTGCCCACCCTAGCTCCACAAGGCTCTGTGCTGGGCATAGCATGGCAGGTCTGACATGGAAAAGATCTGGCACTCATTCACCTCTCCCATTACCATTAGGCACCACTAGAACAAGAGTCCATGCACTTTAATACTGTAGTTTATATTGGACTTGAGGCTTCTGTTTATATCAGGCTTGTTGAATGCAGTTTACCACCCGCTTGTCATGATTAGCTCTGATGAAAATGCAAACTAATGTACCAGCAGGACACTCTCCTATTTGTAGGAAACTTTGTATTCTAATTGCAGTCAAGTTGTGTTATTTGCTCAGGTGGCATCTCAAAATACTGGCTGCACTCAGCCCTTAGTTTTAAGCACCCTATTCCTCAATGAAAATGTTTTACATCATTTTGATTTCATTTTTAATAGAAAAATGTAACATATTTAGGGACTAAGCATAATTGGAGCAAAGCCCATGCAGTGTATTAAAGGTTGAAAAGGCTTTAAATTTACATTTAAATTTTACATTTAAAATAAATGTAGGAAATAAAGTGACCAAAATGCTGTTTTCTGTAATGCATTTTTTAGTGACAGCTTTCAGACAAGAGTGGAATGGAGAATGTATATATTCTTTTACAAATAACTAACAACACAAAAAGCAAATATAATTGGTTCAATAAAAGCATGGTAGATGAATATGGTGGCAGACAACTAAACTGCTTCTGAAGTAGAAAACTGGTATATTTAAATTCTGGTGTTTTTGATGAGATAATTTCCTCTTTATTTATTTTATAGGATGAGTGGACTTCAAACATTTCATAAATTGTGAGACTTGTAAAGGTTTTACATTTATTTCCCAATATTTAAATAGGAGAAACAAGTTTAGGAGAAACTACTCTATATTTTAATTTTTCAAATCTGTGGCACCTTCACTGAAGATCTGAATTACTGTATGTTAATCCATGAAAGAAAAAAAATGCCGTTCAGTTTACTGGTTGCTGTTCTTGAATATATACTTGTGGCAGTGTGCAAACAAACACGCAAGTTAAGAAAAAATATGTTTAAACTGTCAAAATAGTTTATATGGACAAATGACATCTCAGTTAAAAAAAACAAAAAATAATGAGATATTTTACTAAATATGTATGTGAAATGATGACTCCTGTGTGTGTCTATTGCAGTGGATTTATTGAAGTAGATGCCTCAAAATACATAGGCAATGTAGATTCTGTGTTTGCATGGCTACCAAATTTCCAGAGTAGCTCAGATTAAGCTAAGCACTATCTACCACTGCTGCTTTAGCATGTCCTCTCAGCCAGTATTGATACTGATGTAGGCTGTCACTGCAGTCTTGGAGGTTTAGGTCAATATAATGGCCACTCATGTTGTAACATATTTAGCCATCCTAACTAGCTCAAAGTATGATGGGATCCATTTCAACTGCACGTACCACTGCAGGAGGCTCTCCGCAAAAAGCTGAAAGGCTTTTCACCTAAAAGAGATTATTATTAGGATTCCAAATGGAGGAATCAAAATGTGTTTGCTTAAAGAGAAGGGACTCATGATAAGCCGGAAATGCATAGCAAAAATCACAAATCTTTATAATAAGGTTTTGTTGGAATAAGAATCACAAAATATTTTGGGTTAGAAGGGGCTTTTGTTGGAATAAGAATCACAAAATATTTTGGGTTAGAAGGGACTTTGGAGATCATCTCTTTTCAACCCTCTGCTATGGGCAAGAACACCTTCTACTGGACCAGGTTACTCAGAGTTCCATCCAACCTGGCCATAAACACCTCCAGGCATGGGGCATCCACACCTTTTCTAGGCAGCCTGTTCCAGTGTCTAACCACCCTCACAGTGAAGCACTTTTTCCTAATATCTAATCTAAACCTACTCTATCTTAATTTGAATCCATTTATTCCCCCTTGTTCTGTCACTACATGCTCTTGTAAAAAGTCTCTCTCTGTCTTTCTTGTAAGCTCCCTTCAGATACTGCAAGGCCACAATTAGGTCACCAAAGCCTTCTATACTCTGTTTGGATTAGTTTATGCTACACTGAAAATGAACGGATGAAAATAAAATTTTTCTTATCCACATTTTTCTATTTATTTGTGGCTCCTTGAATACTCAATGTGTGTATTTGCATCATGCATGCAACATTTAGTGCTCTCACAAACACATTTACTATTCTATCTTCTTACTATTTTTCCCTGTATCACCTGTGGTTTAAAGGTGCAATTTACTTCTATGTTAAAACAAATAAAACTGCTGGAAAAACTCTACCATTGAACAACTCACACAGATAAGATTCTAAAACATAAATGCCATGAATCATAAAATATTTAAAGGCATAAAAGTATTCCATTTTAACAATTTAAATAAACCCATAAACATACAATAGTGAATCTCAGTGGATTCAAACTGCTACTTGCTTAGTATCAATAACTGTAAAAGTGACACATGATATCTGCTGCTTCTTGATTTTCTTTCCCATGATATCTACTCCAGTTTCTAATGCAAGGGAAAAAATCTTTTAAAGCACAATTTTTTCTGTCTTTTTATTTCTGCCTAGGTGAGGCTATGCATTTAAAATTCAGAGAGAAACAATAGGGAGCAGATAGTCACCCTTCAGCTTTACTAAAATACTTTGTCAACCTCAGTGTATTTACAGTTAAGCAGTACTGCATTAACAGGTTAAGTTGTTTAACTCCTTTTAAAGTCTCTTCTTTTCTTGAAGGTTACTACTGCAACATTTGCTACTACAAACTTATTTAGAGATTTTTAATATATTTGAAGCTATATTTCCAGGCCTTTTCCTTGGAAAAAGTAGGTAAACTGAGGGCTCTGCATAAAATTTACAGAAAAGAAACGTGCTGCAATTTTTTCATTCTTTGATTATTAAAGTAAAAGTTTCATTAACTATTACACAATAGTCATAAAAAGCCATTATGGTTATCAGATGAATGGTCATAACAGGCCTGGATAGCAAGCAGTGATGACTAAATGTACTGGAATAAAGTTTATAATGGGAATTCCTGAATTCCCTCATCTCCATCCCAAAAAACCTGCCATCACCCATTTACATGCATCTATACATATATATATAGAGAGATATCATTCATTTTATGTGCTTCCAGATTTTTGCTGGATATAGAAATATCTTCAGCATCTTCTGAACTATAGTTTGTCTGGAAAATCAGTCTGGCTCCAGGGTCTTTTGTCATTAGCTTCCTGTAAATCACAGAATCACAGAAGAGATCAGGTTGGAAAGGACCACGGGTTCTCTGTGCCATCTGGTCCAACCTCCCTGCTCAGCCAGGGCCTTCCTAAAGCACATAACACAGGACTGTGTCCAGATACAGACAGTTCTTGAATATCTCCAGTGAGGGAGACTCCACAACCTCTCTGGGCATTCTGTTCCTGTGTGAGGTCACTTGCACAGTGAAGAACTTCTTCCTGATATTCAGGTGGAACTTAGCTGACTGGATTCCAACCATAACCTGAGCAATGACTAATTGAAAGTAAAAAATTGGCAAGAAACTACTATGAATATCAAGAAAAATTGTTTTCCAGTGTTAAGACACAGTTATCTATATGATAAAAGGGGGAACATCTGTCTTTAAGGCTACTTGTACCTCAAGTGTTGATGCCAAAGAAACCAAGTATGGCAGTAGAGTAGAACATTTTTACCATATTTTAAACAGAAGAAGAACATTCTTCTGCAGAGAAGATTAAGGGAGAAAAAAGAGGTATATCTGGACAGGTGAGCACAGGGCAGTTATTCTTTTAGCAGGGAAACATCTCTCTGTAATTGATTTTAAGGACCTCATTGACAAACTGGCTAGCAGCAATTCCAGGTGACGATGAATGAAAGGAAAGAAAATTTGACTCCATTCTGTCTTTCCAGTAGTGATGCAGCAGAATAAAATAGCTGCTATGATGTTGTTATATACAAGACATTTGGAAACCTACTGTAGTATAGCTTTATAGCAGTATCCTATAAAACTTGATTTTCTTACTGTCAAAAATCTATATTGGGAATCCTTCAGCATATAAATGTTTTACAAGGCTTTATTTTATACACCAGATATATTCATCAAAGTGACTTTGACCTGGAAAAATGCAACCAGAAGCAACATATTAGAAAAAGTCATCCTATGCATAAGGGACACAGAAAATACCAGATTACTTTGTATTAAAAGGAAAATTACTTTCAAATCAGAGTTAATTTTCAACAACTCTCTAGTTTTTCTTTTTAGGAGTTCCAACTAAGTATCATCTATATGGTAGTCCCATTATTGTAGGTGCAGCATGAAAGAAATAAGAAGGAAGTACTGTAAATATAGTAGCAACGTGGCAATGTAATGTGATTTACCTGCAGGAGATGCTGAAAAATTGTCAATGATACCCAATCCAATGAAGAAAAAAAAATTTTTTCCTGCTAGATTCAATGGATACCTAAATAAATCAAACTCACTATCAAAACACCATTAATTTTTTTATAATGTGTATTCTCAGAGAAAGAATTTTGATTTAATGTGATTGGAAAACACATAGCACCTTGTGAGTGCTTTTATAATAAATATGAAGAAACAGAATCTAGCTGAGGTCTTACATGAACATTCCACTAATAAAATTCTCTTGATTCAGAAAGGGAGAGAAAAAAAAATAAATGAAAACAGTGGTAGTACAAGAAAATGTGAATCATGTGCCAGTGTTCTTAAATGCATTATACAACTACCACTTAAGAAATAATTTGAAGCAGCAGTCCTTCTTAGCATACTGTAACTCTTGAGCAAAACAGAAACTATCAAATACTCAGTAGAGAGGGTTAACAAGGGGTAATGTGGCATTCTTTATACCCCTCGAATACTTCTAGAGGGGTACAATACCTTTTATTTGGTTCTTCGTTTTAATACATGGATCAACACCATATTTCATTTTCTGGGCACTGTAAGTTTCCTAAAAAAGTATTAAGATCACCTGTTAAAGAAAAGAAACAAACCTAATGAAATTGAAAAGCCCACTGGTCTCCACTGACTATTTTTAAAACAACAGACTTTCTCTTCTATAGGAGTTCAGCCTTTGCTAGATAATTTTCAATGCACATATGGGACTGTTTTCTCTCCCCAGATTTTTATGTTGGCAGAGTAGACTGGCACCTTTTCCCCTAGAAACAAGTTGCATTCATTAGCTGAGCATTAGGGTATCCCTGCTTCTGCTCTTAATATGTCTGAATACATCTTTGTTCATCTGCGATTACTGATAGCAGTTTCACGATCAATAATGACTCTTGCTCAGTCCAGGAAGGAAAATGCAGTAGTGGCAAATTATTTTAAGGGCAATTTTGAAAGGCAATGCAAAACACTCTTTTTTATTTAAAGTAAAATAAAAAAAAACAACAGCCCAAATGGCAAATGAATGCACGGCAGTTCTGGAGGATGGTAACTGACATTCTGAAAAAACTGAATTCTTGCAAGACATGTATCAGAAATCTTGGAAAAAAAGATAAGGCTGATGTTTTCTTCCTATAAAGAAGCAGTGTGCTAGTGTCCTATTTGCTTTTTGTAGCAGGTCATGCTTACTTCTTAAAAATGTGCCTCTGTCTTTTTAAATGTATTATATTTAATGTCAAGGGAGTTTGTGTCTTTTCAATTAGATTAAAGAAACTTTTTCCTGCATGTATTTCCTTCTAGAGAGTGTATTTGTGCATGTCACCTCGTTGTCTACTTTTTGAAAAACAGATTGAATTATGCTTGTCTACCACTATGTGTTCTGCAGTTTTTGAATTATTTTCCACCTCATTCCCAAACCCTTTTCTGTTTTAACATCAATCTTTCCAATCTATTTTATGGCAACAAAATCAGTGCCTTCTTTTCCAGAAGTCCTCTTCTTATGTGCCCAAAATAGAATGTACCCCATCAGTAATCTGTCACTTTACTTTGTTACTATGATGTTGCATTAGGTGTTGACATTGAGTTACTTGCCCACGTATAACCACTAGATTATTCTCCAAATTACTGCTTTTCAGGACACATTCCCCTGCTCTTAGATATAGCAGATAGCACTTCTTTATTTTATTTACAGTGACTTTATATTTACTTTCAAATCATTAATAGAGCAACTGGCCAAATTCGTATCCTTACAAATCCTAGCTGGATTTCATGATCTCATCAGAAATCAGATGCTTTCAGACCTAACATTTATACCCATTTACATATGTTCTCAATGCTCATTTCTTTTAGTCAGAATATCATTGTTGTGCTGCCAGTGTGCAACAGTGTTGTCAGGTAAAACGTTTATCAAAGATTTAAGATAATAAATCTTCACACATTCCTTACAAATCAAAAATCTAATTAGTTTATTTGACCTAAAAAACGTTTTTCTTAAAAGCACACTCTTTATTTATAAAAGTGAAGAGTATAAGTGTATAGTACAAGTAATCATGTATAAATGTTACTGAAATTTTTCTGATGTTACAAACATGCTACCCAAGTCAATCGGCCAGTTTTGAATATTGGAGCAGAGTAAATATTGTTCTATGTTCATAGATTTTACATCAGTAATCCTGGTTTTAAAAAAAAACCATACATCAAGAACTCTGAGAGGTCTCCCAGCTCTTTTGCTACTCAAATGCAAATTAATCTAGGTAGCTGATTTAAAGGTTTATCTCTAGCAGATGCTATTGATAGGGCAGAGAACAATTCATTATCTTCACATGCTATAAGCCATCATATTCATTATTACACAAAGAAATATCTAACACTTTTGCTTTCCTCTCCTTTATTAGTGGTGCTACCATCTTAACCTGTTAAAAGTAGTGGAATTATTCAAAAATACTTTAGGAATAATCCTGAGTTGCTGACCATTGATTCTTTACAGCTACTTTCAAAGTAGTTGAAAGATTAATTAGAGCTAGAAACACATAGTTGAGTATGGTATGTTAAGAATACAAAAGAAAATTGATTTTAATCAACTGATTAGTAGTCTTTCTCAAAACTAGACATCTATTAAATAACAGAGAAACTTGACATGAGTCTCTCAACCTTCCAAAATAGCTCTGATAAGCTCCCAACCAAAAGTTATCAAGAAAACTAGTGGTTACAGGTGAGGGGATGGGTTTACAGGTCTGACTCTATGCAAGAATCAGGAGATAAAAGCTGGAAAATATATTGAACTTTCAACAAGAAATAAATATTTAATAGGATATCCAAGAATTTGTAACAGAAATGTTATCTAATATATGTATTAATACATAGAAAGAAAGGCTATGTGAGATGGTGCAGGTGTGTGAGACAAGATCTGGCAGGATCCCAAAAAATCTAGGCAGGGGAATGGTGAAAAAGGGTTGCTAAAAGTCATTGTAGGCAAATGTTTTTGACTTGTTTTTAATTCTGAAGTTCTAAACAAAATATAACCTTTCAAATAAAGTAATTTATTTTATTCTGCACAATGAATAAATTTATCTATTTTTAGCAGGGACTTGCATTCAAAGCATCGTATGAATGATCAGCTCTTCAATGGGTGTCAATTGATAAATTTCAGCAAAGTTCAGCAGACGTACACTGATTTGTATGTACCACTTTAGAATTTATTTCAAAGTGGTATTTAAAAAAATATATAAATGAATGAGTATTGAAAAAATCAATGGTATATGTATTATTTACAATAAACCCTGCTCATGTCATATTTAAGGTACACTCTTTTCAAATTAAAAAAGGATAAATAAGATAAGCAGGATGATAAGAAACATGAAAAAATATGAAATTAAATGTAAACCAAAGTATTCTTAAATTAAAATTTTAAAAAAGATAAAAATTAAAGGCAATATGAAATAAATGTTTAAAGAATATTTGACCTAATAAATTTCCTTAGAATTATATACTGGATTAAAATTTTAAAAGGAAAGTTCCATTTACTTACAGTGATGTGAGGACTTTTTCCTGTGGATTATAAACAGTGCAATTTAATGCCTCTGGTGTACAACTGACCAACATATAATATAAAAATAAAGTAAATTCTCTCTCTCAAATACAATGTCATAACAATTAAAGACA
>VWZS01008810.1:2443213-2535713 GCA_013397075.1 Rhabdornis inornatus | reverse complement strand
CTAGTTAATAGAAATATATTGCTTTGGTCTAGTTTTCACCAAAGCACACACACTATCCTATAGAAAGATGAATGAAATACTCTACTTATAAAGATCATAATTGCTATAATCTCAATTTACAGGAATGCTAAAAGCTATTTAGGTAAAACCCAACAAAATAGCCCCATGAACAAAACACTTAAAAGAAAATATATGTGTTTCATTGTGCTACTGAAAATTGAACTAACATGAATTCTCTTACATTAAAGCACATACACAGCCAACTGACACACAAAGACATATAAGGTGCATAAATTAGAAGAATGAGGAAAAAAATATCCACATTATCTTTTATAGTACAAAATGTATTGCAACTTGTATTCCAGAGGAATCCTACAGCAATTTCTTTGTAAACATTGCAATAGTAGGCATTTAATTCTTCTTAAAGTGAAAATAAAAGGAACAATCTTAATTAATTAAAATAATGAGACGATAGGAAAATCTTCCAAATCTGAATTCTAATTAGTAACATGCAGATATTCCCCTCAACACATTTAATGACAATGAAATTTTATGAAAAGAAAATTTCTCTTATTTTTTTATTCCATGCAGCAAGCTGATCACCTCATTTGCTGTTATCACATCTTGCACACCAACCAGATGTTTCAAATTAAATGATCCTTTTATATAATTTTCAGCATTAAAAATGCCAATATCCCCCTTCTGCTACATCAGTACAACTAAAATAATGATATTTTTGAACTAGTATCTAATCTGAATCTTATTCCTCCCCTTAAATCTCTGGTTGAACAATGATCATGACCAGATTCCTGAGGTTGTTGACCTTTTGGGTGAAGATTAACACGAAATGAAAGGACTCTTCTGATCACAGAGACCTCACAAGATATAAAATCTGGACTTGGATTTCATAACTTTTACATAAAAATTTGCAAAGGTGAAAATTGTCTGTCTTGTAAATCATAGTCATGATTTTACTTTTTTTTCCTTTAAATATATTTAAAGATGATGCTACAGGTCCAGCAATCCAGAACAACAGCTTCCTCGTTTTCTGTGTAAGTCAATGGTTTATTTCTATTTTCATTATTAAAAGAGCTGCATCAATTTGTAACTCAGAAGCTATCAGCTAAGGTAACACCTCTCCATAACAGTGAATCTACATTCAGGTCATGGTGACTGGATGTAGCACAGTGTAACTTCGTTTTTGAAAGGAAAGGTTGCTGCAGCCAGGGTTACCTGTATGCATTCCTTGCAAGTTAACAAGTATCTGCTTTGGTTTGTTTCCCCCTAAAATTTAAAAAATGATGTCACATATCCACTATGTCAAAAATATATTCTAAAATTTTAATAGCATGTAAAGGATTACCAATATGTTATCCTCTTATCTGCAAAGATTGGAGAGTTCTGAAGACACTGAAGACAGATGACCAAATAAAAATCAAAGCAATAGGAAGAGAAAAGTAGCAAAGAAGAGATCAGTTGGGACAAAGAGTTAACACAATGTCATCTGGGCAGATCAAAAATATAGAAAATGAAACATGAATTTTTATTTAATGCAAACATCTCAAACAGAATTACTTGAAACATACTCAATGAGAGAAGGAATGCTACTGTCTCAAGAGAGCCAAATGAGGACTTCTCATATGTGAAACCAGTAACCACTATGTTGACCATTGTGTCTTCTTGTTTTCCTCTAATTCCTGTCTTATTATTCATTCTTTTCTTTTTTACCATTTTGTCTTAGTTGTTTGGGCTCTTTGCTGAAAAGATTATTTTGCTCTTGTGTTTCTCTGGTGCCTGGCATGAATGTCAGAGCTGGTTTTGTGACAATGTAGTCATTAAAAGTTAATTACTGCACTGATCACAGCACTGAATTGGACAATTATTTGTACTAGAACATAATGAGCATGCTAGACACACGTTATAAAGGCACCATTGGTTTCAGATGTTTATAGCAAACCAGTCATATTATAGAATACAATCATAATATTTCTCTTTGTACCAAGTATAATACCAATTTTTAAAATACCATTGGGTTTTCTGTCACTCAAGAAAGAGAAGAGCTTAAATGCACAATGTTTTGTAGGTTTCTTATTGATAAAATTCTACCCAGAAGCTAAAGACACTTTGGACAACAGAAACTGTCACCAAATAAATAAATAAATAAATATATAAACAAATATATACACATATATATATATATATATGTAGCTATATAGATATAAAATATCATGGCTTCCTCTTTGCTGAAATGAGGAGACTTGATAACAGTCCCTGAATATCTTGGGAGCATAAATCCAAGACAGGAGAAGAATCACTCAGGATGATAAACAGGGATTTAAACAGCAGTAATAGGATTAAAGTAAGAATGCAAAAGTTCAAGCTGCATATCAGAGAATGTTTTTTTGGTGATATATTACCAAATAATGCATCATAAAAACATTGTAAAGAACTTTTGCCACTGGATTCTTAGAATACAAAAAAAGGGTAGATGAAATTCCCATTTCATTTGTGAAAAAGTGAGGAAACCTTTCAGGTAAGGAAAGGTGTAGCTCAGTTTGTATATTAAAGCCAAAATACAGATACTTATGCACCATCTGGAAAAGAAGACATAGCCAGTGCTCTGCAAAGTATCCAAGATACTGAAGGCCACACTATAGACCACATCAGACTGGTCAGGCAAACTTCTCTGGCTGCAGTGGAGCTCTGCAAACAGGTTATCTTCCCCAGGTGACATATGGAGACCCATCACTTCCTAATTTGACCTCCTCTGCTTTGCTGGCAGATGTGCATGCTCTCTAAAAGGATTCTGTCTAGACAATAAAAATAGTCTTGCATATTGAATAATAACGAGGTTTTCCTTCTTTAGGTAGAACATGATCTTCTGAAGGAAAGGAAAAAAATTAAGAAAAGAGATGAGTGGGATTGATGCCTTTAGTTGTTAGGCATCAAGACAGGCACAAAATGTTTTAGCCTGGCACAAATGTCATGTGAGCAGCACATCCAACTCCAGCTTCAGTCTCCGAAAATTCTCAATAGCAATAGTTTTACAGAGAGTAATTCAGAATCACAGAATCACCAAGAAGTGGCCATCAAAATCACCCAGTCCAGCTGTGAACCAAGTACCACCATAATCACCCCTAAACCAGATCTCCAAGTGCCACATCCAGATACCACCTGAACACTTCCACAGATGGTGGCCCCATCACTTCCCTGTGCAGCCCATTCCAGCACTTCGACAACTCTTTCAGTGAAAANTTTAAAAAATGATGTCACATATCCACTATGTCAAAAATATATTCTAAAATTTTAATAGCATGTAAAGGATTACCAATATGTTATCCTCTTATCTGCAAAGATTGGAGAGTTCTGAAGACACTGAAGACAGATGACCAGATAAAAATCAAAGCAATAGGAAGAGAAAAGTAGCAAAGAAGAGATCAGTTGGGACAAAGAGTTAACACAATGTCATCTGGGCAGATCAAAAATATAGAAAATGAAACATGAATTTTTATTTAATGCAAACATCTCAAACAGAATTACTTGAAACATACTCAATGAGAGAAGGAATGCTACTGTCTCAAGAGAGCCAAATGAGGACTTCTCATATGTGAAACCAGTAACCACTATGTTGACCATTGTGTCTTCTTGTTTTCCTCTAATTCCTGTCTTATTATTCATTCTTTTCTTTTTTACCATTTTGTCTTAGTTGTTTGGGCTCTTTGCTGAAAAGATTATTTTGCTCTTGTGTTTCTCTGGTGCCTGGCATGAATGTCAGAGCTGGTTTTGTGACAATGTAGTCATTAAAAGTTAATTACTGCACTGATCACAGCACTGAATTGGACAATTATTTGTACTAGAACATAATGAGCATGCTAGACACACGTTATAAAGGCACCATTGGTTTCAGATGTTTATAGCAAACCAGTCATATTATAGAATACAATCATAATATTTCTCTTTGTACCAAGTATAATACCAATTTTTAAAATACCATTGGGTTTTCTGTCACTCAAGAAAGAGAAGAGCTTAAATGCACAATGTTTTGTAGGTTTCTTATTGATAAAATTCTACCCAGAAGCTAAAGACACTTTGGACAACAGAAACTGTCNAGGAAAGGAAAAAAATTAAGAAAAGAGATGAGTGGGATTGATGCCTTTAGTTGTTAGGCATCAAGACAGGCACAAAATGTTTTAACCTGGCACAAATGTCATGTGAGCAGCACATCCAACTCCAGCTTCAGTCTCCGAAAATTCTCAATAGCAATAGTTTTACAGAGAGTAATTCAGAATCACAGAATCACCAAGAAGTGACCATCAAAATCACCCAGTCCAGCTGTCAACCAAGTACCACCATAATCACCCCTAAACCAGATCTCCAAAGTGCCACATCCAGATACCACCTGAACACTTCCACAGATGGTGGCCCCATCACTTCCCTGTGCAGCCCATTCCAGCACTTCGACAACTCTTTCAGCGAAAAAAAAAACCAACTACTTTTCAGTATCAAATCTGAACTTCCTCTGGTACAAATTAAGGTCGTTTTATCTCATCCTTTCGCTTGAAACATGGCAGAAGAGATGAAGCCCCACCTCACTACCATTTCCTTTCAGGTAGCTGTAGAGAGCAATGAGGTCTCCTCTGAGCCTCCTTTTCTTCACACCAAAGAGCTGCCTCAGCTGCTCCTCATAAGACTTGTGCTCCAGATTCTTCCCCAGCTTTGTTGTGCTGCTCTAGACACCAGCACCTCAAGGTCCTCCTTGAAATGAGAGGCCCAAAACTAAACACAGTTCTAAAGTTGTTGCTTCATCAGTGCTGAGTACAGCAGGACAGTGGCTTCCCTGGCCCTGCTGGTCATACTAGTCTTCTCAGTAGCCCAGTGAAGAGACAATAAAGGAATGGATAGACATAATATTCACATCTGGCAGAAAAGGTTGCAATTTTCTAAATAGGTACAGGAAAAGGAAAGCACTCCTGGTCATTGTTAAGTGTTCAACCAGTAACAGTTAAATTTCCGAAACTATGCCAGTAATTCTAAGTAAGAAACATCTAATAAATCTTGGGGGTTTCACTTTTATTTTGAGCCTTAATTACTTCCTCCAAGCTGCTATGCTTTCTTTTTTTCAGAATGAGCATAAACCAGACAGCTCCTGTCTTTATCCCAGTCTGTTCCTCATGTTAGCTGAAGCCATTAATATCATTGTCTAGACTAGGCTCATACACGCATAAGTTTTGTGCAGGTATCAGTGAGGCGTGTAAAAGTCATTTCTTATTAAAACAGTCACACAAATTCTGTCAAATGCTGGCATAGCATATTCATGATTCTTTGTCAAAATTATTACATCACACTATTAATATTCTCATTAAACTATGTCCTTTTTTTTTTTTTGCATTATTCCACAGATAGTAACAAAACAATCAAATGTCATGGTATGACATTATTTATATAATATATTCTATTATGTATTATTTGCTTAGGTAGTTTGTTTCAGAATTCCATTGAATTTTTTGACTGTATATCCTAAAACCTGATATGGATCCAATGGAGTCCACTGAAAACAGAGATCAATGCATAAACCTGACATCATAACACATTTTCTCATCTAATTCTGACCAAGGGCAGTATTATATTGTACAGCTTAGATGTGACTCAACCTACAGCTAAGAAAATTGATGATTATTTTTTTAACTGTACCTGTGTAAATGTAGGAAAACTACACTGTAAAACCTTATCTGAACACATAAAGCATAATCTGTACAAGTATAGATTATTTTCATTCTGTATACTTGCAGTCACACTAGCCAGCTTGCACTGCTTTACCTTTGCCCAGCTGGCAAAGGCAGTGCAACTTGAATACAAATAAATCCTCCCAATAAAGGTGAGGATGCATACTGGAAGCATAATATCATATGCTTTCTCATTAAATTTCTGAATTAGTTTCCTTATATGTCAAAGAGTTAAAGTAATAGAAAAATAACTAACATAACTTCCCTTGAGAAACCAAATAAAAGACAAAGAATTTCTTCACTGTATCTTTGAAAGAAAAGAACTGCTCTTGAGTTCAAGCAAGGCCCCCATATAAGAGAACACCCTCTCTCAAGACAGAGAACAAACGATGAAATTTCACTTGTATCAAAGGGAAGGCAGAAATTAGAAATAAAATATGAAAATATTAAGCAAGGACTAAACCTAAGAAATTATTGAGAGCATCGAATTGGCACAAGAAACTTAAGAGAGCACACTAAAACCTTGGGTCCCAGGACTAAGAAAAATAAAATCCCAGGACTAAGAAAAATAAAGTCTAGCATTCAGGAGAAAAACCCCATCCAAAGGCCCTACCAAAGAATAAACTCTTAAAGTTGTATAAGTATATTAGTAAACAAACACGAGGGAATATAGTCAAAAGGCAAATCTAATTGAAATTCTACAAGAAACAGGGGCATTCTTTATATCATAAAAATAAAATAATTGTAGAATGTGTTGCCTTTTCCTGGTTGATCCTGCCCCTGCACTACCCTTTCTGTACTTCTTCAGTGTGTTCTTCTGTCAGCAGGTGATGAGAAAAGTTATCATGTTAAAAAATATTCCTTTTGTCTATGGTGGGGCCCTTTTAATAAGTGGTTTAATATCCTATTTCAAGTCCAGAGCTACACCAGGTCTACAAAAGCATTGGTGAAATAGCACAAAGCTGAAGTCTGGGGGATAAGCAAGTGGAGGAGCAAAGACAAAGGAAAAAACACAATCCAAACTGTTATTGTATGGAAAACCACATTTCTGATTTTCCCAGACTGCAGCCACATGATGCAGAGCTACCTCATCAAAGGAGCTGACTTGAGCTTCCTCATGTGCCTGAAAAGTCACTGAAATTTAAGCACGGGAATTATTTGGCTCACCACTTGGATTGGCACTGTTTCTGAAAAGTCAGAGAGGAACATAACTGTAAGTGCAGACTAGGCAAACAGTGTGTGACGTAGCACCCATCACCTGGTGAGCTTTCTTGTTCAATCATCCAAACACAGCTCATATGCACAGGATGAAGTAATGTCAATGGACTGTCCAGAGTAAAAGAGACAATAATTCAGCAGTGAGGGCAAACAAGCACCTGGGAAAAAAAGCACTGAATCCTCTCTGTTTCTCCATCAAAAACATGTATTTCAGAATCTTGAGATTTTTGTTCCTTACCAGAAACAGAACACAACTCCATCCAGTCTAACTATGAGGTAGTTACATAACTGTGGCTACAGTAATTGTGATCAGAGAGAACAAAGGTATCTAGATCTTCCAAAGGCTGGTTTGATTAACTCTATCCATATCTATAGTAAAAATTATAAATTGATATCTTAGAGAATTGTATCAGTATTATTAATTTGGACAAGAGTTAATCAAAGCTTGTAATACTCCTTCAGTAAAAACTGTTTATGTAGTCTGTTCTTGGGCAGGTATTTTGTATCAAGAAAAAATCCCACTAAATTTTATTTCCTATTGATCTGAATGTATAGTACATCTTATTTATTTCAGGGAACAAAACTGTTGAAACTGACAAAGGGATAAAAAATTAAATACTTACAGCAAAAATAGAAAAGGGTCCAAAGAGGTAAAAAGAGTAATGATTGTAATAACCTACAAGTTGTAGGAAAGAAGTATTCTAGATTGGAAGATTTGGATGGAAAAATCTCCTGACTTAATACATATTTCATACAATATTATGTAAGATCACTGCTGCATCAAAATCAGAAAAAGAAGGAGCTGAAAGCTACAGAAAACTGCAAAAATACTTAGAAGATACTGATATAGATGGATAATATAAATCTTTTACTAAATGTGTCTCTCACAGCATAGACAATATCTTTTTGAATTTCATAACACAGCAAATTAAAGCCCAATGACAGTCACTGAGGTTTTTGAATCATTGTACTATAGTGTGATGCAGTAATGATCTTACTATCACAAAATATAACTAAGTTAGAATATGTTTATTAACTCAAAAGCATTAAAATTCTGTTAAATCACTTTCAAAAGACAAAATTAAGATTTGCCTGGTTTTAAAGTGTGGTCTATGGATGTTAATAACATATCTGAAATTCCCAAAAAATATTTACTTATTCTGTATTTGAAATAAGAAATACTAGTTTAAGAAAACTATGTATGTGTGTTTTTAAATTATCATTGGAATGAAGAATCAGGAAGGAAATGCCAAACTGTGTTTTTAAATGAACACACTTTAACTGTTTCTCTGCACAAAACCTGCTATTTAGATTTTAATGTATCCCTGATATTTAGATGATCAAAGCTGTAGAACTGTACTGCTGTCAGAACAGCATAACATTACTAGAATCCTTAGAAAAACAGTTTTTCCAACAGTAGTTTAAAAAAAACCAGCGTATTTTAATGATTTTGTATTCTTTTTCAAAACCACTGCACTTCAAAATGAATTTTAGCTCTCTTATTTTTTTCCCAAATTGTTTTTAATGAAGATTAATTTTAGGGAGACTTTCCTACTATCAGCTATGTCTCTGATAGGTACAATTCTTCCCTTCCAGCACCATTTCCATTCAAACTCCTCTATGGAGCAGCAGGCTGCAATTTCTGCATCTGTGCTGTAATTCTACTGTAATTCTTGCACAGAAGCCTAGTCAATCAACCCTGTCCTCCCCATGCTAGCCAACTGTCCCTTTAATACATCCATAGAATTCAATATGAATTGAATGAATAGAATTGCAGTGCTAGGGAGACAGTCAGCTACTACAGAGAGACAGGATTGATTGACATTAAAGCATTAAAGAAGAGTTATAGAAGAATTACAGCAGAGTCACTGAAATTGCACCCTCCACACCTCAGGAGAGGAAAGAGAAGCTACAAGAGACGCTATTAATAAATAAATCTGCCTTCCAACTAAAGCTGCATCAAAACCTTTTTTTTTTTCTTTTTGTATCCCCAACTTCAATTTGTGAGCAGCTTTTATTAACTACGCGAAAATTGGGTGCGACTTCAATTCTACAGTGGTTACAATTCTAGGACAGTTTTAATTCAAAGTCAGATAGCATTTTTTTTAAGCCAGGATGTAGCTTTTCCAGTTCATTCTTCACTTTCCTCACTATTGATACAGTTGGAAGTATATGGGACTTACTCATATTGAATTTTAGGTGTTTTTTAGTATCAGAACAGGAATACATACAGTATTGTTGCAAGGTAAACAGAGTTTCTATTTTTCAGTTGTAATAATCTATACAATTCTGTGATATAGTATTGCTTATTTAAATTGCCTGATTCTATTTTGCTTTAATCAGAAGAGAAGATGAATATGTTGAATTTAACTAAACACAAGTTCCTTCTTTATAGCAAGTCTTGCTCCAGATTTTGCAAACTTCATAATGAAGTTAAATTTAACAAGAAATTATTATTTGGTCTTTCATTCTAGTTGCATATAGGGTATTTAGAGGCACTTATATGAGACTTAATGTATGTGTGTCTTGTTAGCTTTATTTTGAAGATTTTCATAGTTGTGCCTAAAGATGACATTCTTCTTGGTGTAATGCCACTGGCAATAGATGGTGTAAGTACACATTTTTTTAAAGTTAACTGTATTTTGTATGCTTTCAGATGTGCAAATATGTTTTCTTGCCTTTATCTTGTTTTTCTGCCGCCCACCAATATACAGCAGTTGTTTCATCACCAGTAAAACCTTGACACATATAAAACAATTTCTTTAAGTATTGGTTTCCTCAAAAATACTTCTTGAAAGCATTTTGAAAGTAAAAAATACTCTTTGAAAGTTTTTATAGACTGAGACAGATATTACGTTATACATTTTTCCAGATCTACCTCTGCAGCTGTAAATTCTAGAAGTATTTTCAATGAAATCATCAGATGTTGAAAAATAAATTCGTGGGAATTCAACTAGGCTGGATGGATAGCAGGCCAGCCTTCAGCAACAACTTAGGGCCTTGAGAAGCAGGATGCTAAGAAGGGAGACACCACCAGGTTAAGTTAGGGCAAGAAACGTGGAATTATGGGTACAGTTATGTTCATAAGGTAGTTCCGCATAAGGAAATGTTCTCAGTTATGAGTTTTGATTGGTTAGCAGCCTGCCCCATGTATGGTAATGTTTCAGATTCTCATTGTTCATTGGTTCCCTACCCCTCAGATAAGATTATATAAGGTTCTGTTCACCCTATTGTCGAGGTCTTTCACGGTTGCCCCATATGTGATCGGTTTATGTACATTTGTTGTTTTGCTCCCATTATTAAAATTCTTTTCCGGGATTGATTGTACCCATCCCGATTATTTCATTTGCCACTCCTGGCTGGTCCAGTCCTGAGTCACGGAGCCAAACCGCGACAGAAATTGAAACATTTTATTCCACTGTGAAGGCTGATGCTGGTATCTTGTCCATGTTAAACTATCTGGAGAGAATGTTTAGGCTTATTTTTATATTTTTATTATTTTTATAATATCTGTAATGATAAATCATTACCAAGAAACAGATCATCTGAGGTAACAGGATGTTTTGAATGGTCTTGAATAAATCCACTTAACAGTTTTGCAGTATTCCAAAACAAAAACAGACACAGAAACTGTTTTACTGAAGTCAGTTACCATAGAAAGGAAGTATAATAATAAAATCCTTCATGAGCTCATACTTTATTGATCTAATCAGCTTAAAAATGTATGGATTTTTATGTGGCTACATTTCTATTTTATTTAACTGAAACAAATGTCTAAAAAATGTATGAATTATTAATGCTTAATTTTAACATTGTTTGGGGTTGGTTTTTTTCTTATACTGATGTCAATGAAACAAATCATCCATTGCAGGCACACAAATTACATAAATCAAAGGTACAATAATTTATATGAATAATGTAGCTCAAAAATATTTTGAGCATGTTAAGGAAACCCTTACACTGCTTATACTCTTCTAAGTACTAAGTGCAAAAGGAAGTGGACCAAAAGGAGAACAGTTAAGGTAATCAGTTATCTTGTCAAGAAAGCAGTTTGTTAGAAAGGAGAAGACTAATCTCTCCTTGCTCTTGTGTCCAAAGAGAAGAGGAAGAAGGAACATCACAAAATTGCTCCTATTTGCCACAGAAAAGGAAGGATGATTAAGAATGGATCAACACTGAAGACCAAAGAGAGTGAATGGCATCTTTTTCCATTGTTTGTTTGTTTGGGTATTTTTTGTTCAGTTAAAATGAAAACACTTAGTGCTGCAAGAAGTGTACTGATAATTTTATCTTCCTTCCCAGTTGCCACAAAGATAAGAGCTGCATTCTGTCCTTGACACACAGAAGACAAGGCATCATCAAGGTATTCCCAAATCTCATACTCTTGCTATTAATAAGAAAACCAAACTGAGAGGTAGATGAAAACTTCTTGCTTAAGGAAACTAGGACATGCAGCATATATTCTCATTTGCTATATTTGCTAAAGCACATCAGGATATTCAGACTGAACATCCATGCTGCCTGCAGCAATCTTCTTGTGATGCTGGTTCTGTAATTGTCTCTCTCTGCATCTCTTTTCCTTGGATATCCTTCATCAGACAGTGAGATAAAGTAAGATAAACACAACTTAAAGAACAGTGAAATAGTTTATTGGCTAATGCTCAAAGAACAAGTGATTGGAACTAATACCTTCTAGGCCAATCATTTATTTGCTCACAAAGCCCAAAGAGACAACCAACAAATCTCTGTGACCAGGCAGTCATCTGCCAGATGGGGAAAGGTCAATCTTTGTTGCTACTAGTATGACATTAATCATCATCACCATCAGATTCTTTGAGGAGCTTTATAATCCTTTATATTTTTTCAGATAACTCATAAAATCATAGAATATCATGAGTTGGAAGGGACCCACTCTAAGTATATCTCTTATTTAATACCTAGACTGTTAATGACTGCTGTCTGAAGAATAATACCATTGTCTTTTTTTTATGTCTTTCAGTATACTTCTTTCCTGGTTAGAGAGTATGGAGATGCCTAGTGATATATGAACTTGTATTATGGGAGGGTTGGAATACATTTAATGACTTTTTTTCTTTATCATGAAATTTGTTCAGTTACAGGAAGAGATTGACCCTATTCCTTGGAGATACCCTTGGAGATCTTTATCTGAAGTTTTTCTGGATGCAGTCTCTAGCAATCAACTGTCATTGAAACTCTTTGAGCAGTAACTTGGACTACATGACTTCCAGAGTTCTCATTAAACCTAAATTAATTTATGATTCTATGACATTTTCCAGAAAGGAATGCCATGGAATAAATTTCTATTGAAGAAGACAAAATACAGTTCACAGGTATATGGAAGGGCAGTGAGAGAAGTCCTATAAAAATTTTACAGAGAGAGAAAGGAATTTGCAAAGGAAACTCACAGAACCATACAAAGTTTTGGGTTGGAAAAGACCTTAAAGACCATCTAGTTCCAATCCCCCCAACATGGTCTGGGACACCTTTCACTACACCAGGTTTCTCAAGCCCCATCCAATCTGACCTTGAACGTTTCCAGGGATAGAACATCCAAAACTTCTCCACTCCTGGAGCAACTTGTTCCAGGATCTCCCCACCCGATTTCAATAAGTTAAAAACAATTTATTCCTGATGTTCAACCTAAGCCTAACCTCTTTCAGTTAAAAGCAATTACTCCTTGTCCTATCAGCACATGCCCTTGTAAAAAGTCTCTTTCTAGCTGCTACAGGAAGTAGTCATAAAGATAAAGCTATGAGAGATGTGGAGAAAAAAAGGCATTAAAAGTTATTTTTTTCAGATGAATTCCAGACATAATTTCCCCATGCTACCCCATTATTTTTTGAACCTCCTAGGTGTATTCATCATTCTTTATTTAATTCTATGCTTTGCTTGTTCAGATGAATGCTTCCTTCTTCAAACCTGGATGAGCCTTATGTAGAGGGAAAGACGTCAGCTGAGAGAAATAATATACACCTGAACAGGTCCACAAGATCTTGAAGTCTGGATGTCTGTGCTGTTGGAAAGTATAAACAAGTTCAATGTTGTCATCCATGTTCTCCCTCTAAAGAAAGCTGTTAATGAACAATTTGTTTAAAATCATGCCAAAAACATATTCAGGAAGTTGACCAGTCCTGATCTTGATGATAAAAATAACGTCATTTGGAGTAGATCTCATTGTCACTTAGGCTAGAAAGGAACATTAGCCTTGCTCTTTATTAAACTTGATGTTATGATTTTTTTGCTATTGCAGCTTTGGAAAGCGCTCAAAGGCAGAACCAATATTTCTTTCAAAGGGAGTACCAGAAATCTTATGTTGCCTGTATCATTATTTTCTTTCTTTTTACTTTATTTATATTGCTTTAACTCATTCTCAGCCTAGAATATAACTGTTTGGTTTTTCTTTGTACGTTAACACTGTGTCAAGCAAATGGAAGCTTTCCTGATGCAAATCATAAAATAAAGAAATATCCTATAGAAAGAAAATATTCTTAAATTGTCCTTGTCAGTGTAATATATTATTCCCTAAAATTTGACTGGTGTTCCCAGTTACCCAATTTAGCAAATTTTATTCCCAGTCCAGTAATGTGAGGGTGAGTATACACGACTGAAGTAGAGGTTCTATATTTTTTTGGTCTAGTCATCCTTCTGATATCATATTTCTTTTTCTTTATTTCTGAGACTGACCAGTGTATTGCATGGTAGAGAACAACAGCACAACTTTAACAGCAACTGTTGAGCTTTTCCATGTATATATGAAATAGGAACCTATCAGATGTGAAGATAATGAACAGTATGTGTCTCATGACTGTTACCCACACAACAAAAAGGCTGGCTGGTGCAA
This sequence comes from Rhabdornis inornatus, assembly GCA_013397075.1. Taxonomy (NCBI): domain Eukaryota; kingdom Metazoa; phylum Chordata; class Aves; order Passeriformes; family Rhabdornithidae; genus Rhabdornis; species Rhabdornis inornatus. The sequence continues at coordinate 2,521,910 of VWZS01008810.1, read as the reverse complement.
CACAGCCCAGCACTAACTGTCCATAAAGGTCTCTTTTGCATAAATTTTAATAAAAGTCCATAAACAATGTAGAACATTATTAGAGATAATCAAAGAAGTGTTGAATACATCAATCTTGGATTTAGAACATGTACAACTATATTTGTGAAATGCTTCATTCAACTGCAGTGGCTGAGAAAAAAATCTCATTAGCCCAGGCACAGCACTGCATCAACAAATCTGTATTGGCTGTGGGAATCTGAGCTGGCATTGCTATTCACTGTTTTGCCACAGTACATCAATGTATGAGTTCTGGTTTGCTTGCTTCAAGCTGTACTGAAAATACAGACCTCATGAATTCCTGAGAGTCATCATGCACTAGGAAATCAACAGATCAAAAAGGGAAAAATTTAGTTCAAAGCACACTACAAAAAATAAACCTTAACTGCTCCTCTGCCAATTCCCTCTGGACCTGCAGATGCATCTCACCAGGTCTCGTGAACTTGTGCACATTCAAATTCCTTAAATGGTCTCAAACAGGGTCTCCTATTGCTGGCAGTTTTTCATTTTCCCAATCCCTGCTTTTGTCTTTTATGGCTCAGGTGGTGTTGCTGGAACACTTCCTGGTGAAGATAAAGACAAGAAAGCCATTAAGTACCTCAGCCTTCTCCATATCCTGGTTAACCAGGTCTCCTGTTTCCTTCCTATTCATGTTTTCTCTAGCCTTCCTCTTATTGCTAATTCTTCTACAGAAGCTTTTCTCGTTACCATTAGTGCACCTGGCCAGGTTTCGTTTTATCAGGGCTTTAGCTTTCTTAACCTGATCTCTAGCTGCTTGGATAAACTCTCTGTATTCCTCCCAGGCTACTTGACCCTGTTTCCACTCTCTCTAGGTTTCTTTTTTGTGTTTGAAGTTGTTTGGGAATTCCTTGGTTATCCACACAGGACTCCTAAGGTGATCCTTCAATATTAAGAAGCTTTCTTGATCCCCTCTTCTCTTCAAGGCTTTATCACACTCTATCAAGCAGACCCCTGAAAAAGCCGAAGTTTGATTTCTAGAAGTCCAGGGTAGTGAGCTTGCTGTGTCCTCTTCCCACTTCGCTAAGGATCTCAAAGTCCACCATTTCATTGTCACAGCAGCCAAGGCTGCCCTTGAACATTATGTTCCCCACCTCAACAGTTCCTCCTTGTCGGTAAGAAAAAGTTTCAGCACGTCTCCTTACTGTACTTGGAGAGGGACATTGCCACCAACACATTCCAGAAACTTGCTTGTGCCTTTTTGTGTTTTCCTTCTGACACAGGAAAAATTGATGTGATCTTGGGGTGGTTGAAGTCCCCCACAGGGGCTTGTGAACACGAGGCTGCTCCTATTTGTCTGTAAAGGGCCTCATCATCTCATTCTTCTGTTGGGTGGCTACCCCAGACCCCCACTATAATGTCACCTGCCCCTGCTCTCCCTTTAATCCTCACCCATACGCTCTCCAGCTGCTGCTCATCCATCCCTAAGTGGAGCTCTGTGCACTCCAGCTGGTCATTGACAGGGAGGGCCACACCACCTCTTTGTCCCCTGTCTGTCTGTGCTTCCTAAAGAGCCTGTATCCTTCCATTCCACAGCAGCCATTCCACCGCATCTCCATGACAATAAGATCATAGCCCTGTAGGTGAACATGTTTTTGTAACTCCTCTTGTTTATTCCCCTTGTATGTGTTAGAGGCATTTCAGTTGGGCCCGGGATGAAGCTGATGTCCTGGATTCATTTGCAATTATTATTTTCAGGAAGCATTTTTAAGCAGGTATTTATTTCATGAAGTTGTACAGAGAAAAACACCTTACCTGTCACAGGACAGACTCTAAGCAAATAAAAAAGATAAAGAGTGAAGACTTTACAGATCTAAGATGACATGACAAAAGAAGCAATATTAAAGTAGCAAGAGAGATAAAGGGTAATAACCCAAATATTCTATATTTGAAATAAAGCATAGTGGGAGTTTGGAAGAAATACATGTACAATTCTCTCTCTAAAAATAATGTAGAGATGAAGGTAAAGTTCAAGCACTCAAACCCATCTGAAAATACCGAAGATGTCAGTTGTTCTCAGGCTTACGTTAATGATACATTTGTGTTTGTATCTCATTTTGCCCTCCCACTGCTACTTTTTGTGTTCTAATCATATATTCACCTTCAAAATAGCTTGATATATTTTTAAAATTAGCAGTGAAAGATATATTTTCTTCTTTTCTTTCAGATACCTCTCTAGAGGGATACTGGCCTGAAGCTCAGGAGTAGTGCTACAGGTTTAGACTAATAAATCATTTTTAATCAGATTGTTTTTATCATTGTAGTAGTGTTAATTTTCTTTTAATATCTTTGTGTCCAGAGAATTCACAGTAGTTTCTTTCAGCTTGCACAGTTTCATCTTTGGAATTCAAAAGATAAATACATAAAGAAGAATTCCCTACATATGCAAAATTTTAGGTGCTAATGGATTATTATTTGATTGAGCTTTCATTTCTAGATTCAAAGTGAGAGCAGCACATTTTGCAAAACATAATTTCAAAAGAAAATTTAAAAGTGTACCAAAAAATCGCTTATTTTGTATAGATACAACTAAAAAAGCTGTTGCCTGTCATCTTAATTCCTCTTTGTTCATCATTACATTGAAAATACTGAGTTTTACTAATGCTGAAAACATTAGTAGGAATTTGTATCTTCTCAGGTCCTTGTCCTTGTTTCTATTTGTATGCATGCATAATCTAAAAATATTTGATGCAATTTTTGTCCTCAAAATATGTATAATATGTATATGTTCCCTCCTACAATAAAATAAATGAACTAGACAACAAAAGAGTATATGAAATCCCTGAAGAAGGTATATCCTAAAATAAATCAGAACATTTTAAGAATAAAGTAATGAATCCATTTCATTATTTCTTGCAATGAGAACAGCAATATGAACATTAGGAAGTTCAGAATGTAATGCATCATGAAGTTCCATATAGAGAGCAGAAAAGCAATTCTAATAAATAGGCAGATCATATAAAAATGATTTGTATCAATATCTATCAGTCTGAACTCTGACAGTAGTGCACCCACTGTTTCCCCCAAAGCAGGCAATAATGAAAAAGTGTCTCTTCCATTTATGCATTAATTTCAGGACTGATTGCACCTAACCACATTGAATCTGTCCACATCCTTTTCAAGCATGGCAACTAATGATCACAATTCCTGTCATGTAGATCAGTGCTTCAACATCCGGTTGGAAATTGTCAACTCTGCATACTACAAATCTATGTTCTGTCAATATTACAAATGGATAAGCAGACAGGTGCCATTTCAGAGCTCCTCTCATACTCTTTAAAGCTATGCTGAGCCATTTTGTCAAATAAAGATCAAAAATGTATTTCCCTGGGCTCAAAAAATGTTTCCCTTCATTTGCTTTTTAGTACACAATATTGCATGTGTCCATTTTCGGTGGTTTACCCTGATTCAATTTTTACATTTCAGCATGGTACAACTTTAAGGTATAATGTCCAAAAATAAAGCACTGAGAAAATATCATAACAATTTTTTATCCTAGCTTTTCAGTTAGGCAATAACTCATACCCAGAGGACATCTTATGCAGATCAAATTTAAAAATTTTACAGGCTGGAGAATTGAGAACAGTTCTACTGAGAAGGACTTATGGGTCTTGATGCACGAAAGGGTGGATCTGAGCCAGCAATGTGCATTTGCAGTTCAGAAAGTCAACCATATCCTGAGCTGCACCAGGAGAAGAGGTGGCCAGCAAGTCTATGGAGGTGATTCTTCCCCTTCATTCATGTGAGATCCCACTTGGAATACTGAATCCAGCTCTGATATCCTCAGCACAGGAATGACATGTACCTGTTGGAGTGAATCCAGAGGAGAGCCATGAGGATGATTGGAGGGATGAAATATCTCTCCTATGAGAAAGGTCTGAGAGAGTTGGGGTTGCTCAGCCTGCAGAAGAGAAGGCTCTGGGGAAATTGTATTGTAGTCTTTAAGTAATTAAAAGAACTTTGTGATACAGATGTGGACAAAGATTTTCTCAGGGTCTGTTGCAATAGGACAAGAGGTAATGGTTTTAAACGCATAGAAGGTCAACTTAGATTCGATATAAGGAAGGAGTAATTTACAATGAGGGTGGTGCAACCCTGCAGCAAGTTGCCCAGAGAGGTGGTGTATTCCCCATCCCTGGAAACATTACTGGTCAGACTGGACTGGAGTCTTAGGCACCTCTGGTAGTTCAAGATGTTCCTGCTCATTGCAATGGAAGTGTAAACTAGATGACCTGTAAAGATGTCTTCAAACTCAAACTGTTCCATGATTCTATGGTTCTATGATGTTCATATTTATTTCTCTTGCCGTCTTCTTTAATGACTTCCTAATGCCAAAAAATAATAAAGAAATTAGAGTGAGGGGGAAGAAAAAGAAAAAAGTATACATCAGGAATAAATCATTGTGAGAGAAAAATTATATTTACAACATAAGCTTCACTTTAATTATTATGCAGTACTTAAAAGCTACAATGAAATAAAATAAAATATTATCAATAAATTGCATAGTGTTAATCATATCAAATAAGGGACATTGCAGACAATCTAGAAAAGGTCAGTGATGATTTACCTACTACTGTAAAAATCTACTTGACAACAGAATGCTAGCTTTTCTGAAGGAATAGACATTTAAAAAGTTAGAGAAGAAGAAAGAATGCTGTCAAATTAGGCAAAAAGAGTGCTTACAAACTAGGAATGACAAAGAGATAATCATGCTGACATCAAAACGTGTGCATAAAATAACATCTACTGTTAAAAAGTGTGAAGAGTTTTGTTTGTAATGAATATTTTGACAGATATGTCATACAGGTTTCACCTCTCCTCCAAATTTACATTCTATTAACACAAAAGAACAGATGAAAGAAAAACATTTCTGGTAGTATAGTAAATGCACATATATGTGCATACATATTTTAAGATATATATGTGCTCTGATGGTCAAGGAGTATGGTGTCTGAACTTTCAAGTATTTGCTGATTTGTTTGCTTTGTTAATCTCCTACCTCTTCTTTAAAGTTAAACCCTACAGGAAACCTCCATTGGATTTCTATTTCCAAAAGATTTGAGGTATTTTCTAGCTACTTAAAAGATGTTGATCTAAGCCTCATAACAACAGTGTGAACAAGCGCCCTTTTCAGGTTACAGATTTTTTTATGCAGAGGAGAGATCTATAAATATTTCTAATGTTTTTTTTTTCCAGATGGAAGAAATGTGTTCTCATTTCTATGCATATTAATTTATTATGTGACTTGTTTCACACTATATTATTGAAAACCCATTTCAAAAACTGTAGAATAAACTCAACACCAATCCATTTATCCATATCTATGTGTGTTTGTGTACTCACACTTAGGCAGTCTCCTTGTCTGACCTTTTAAAGTCTGTGGTGGGTTAATCCCTGCCAGACACTACGCTTGGATCTGGCTCCGCCCCATCTTCCACAGGTTGGGATCAAACAGAAGGAAGGCAAGAAGGCTTGTGGATCAAGATAATGACAGTTCAATACATTAAGCAAAAAACACATAAGTAATCAAAGCAGAAAAAAAAAATCTTTTAGTTCTTCCCATTAGTAGGCAGATGTCCATCTAATTCCTGGTAAGCAGGGCCCTTAGCATGCATAACAGCTGGTTGGAAAGACAAAGACCACAACCACAAACTTCCCTCTTCCTACTTTTTCCCTGAGCTTCTTACTGCTGAGCATGACAGCTTACAGTATGGAATATCCATTTGGTCAGTTTGGTTAAGTTCTATGTTCACTCACAAATTCCTGTCCAGCCCAAGCCTACTTATCCTGACAGAATATGAATTGGAGAAAGCAAGCCTTGGTGCTGTGCATTGCTGAGCAACAGGTAAATGATTGCTGTATTATCAACACTTTTTTAGCCACATGCAAATCACAGCATTGTATGGGTTGCTATGAAGAAAGTTAACTTCATTCCACCCAGACTCAGCTCAAAAATCTCATTTCCTATTTGCAGATGTAAGGAAAGAGGCAAATTTTATACTTCCTCTATCTTTCTACTTTTTAGCCACATTTCAGAAAGAGAAAATTATGAGACTATAAAAAGAGTGAACCTAAAGATAGTAGTGTACCAAGAAAAATTTGACAGCTCTACTCAGTTGTTGTTTTTTTTTAAGTAAACAGGTTATGGAAACCAGAAAAGAGCCAGAGATCACAGAAGGAGAAAAGCATGACTTCTATTTGGTGAGAGCATTGGGACAACCTAATCAGGTCTTACTGTCTTAATGACCTAAACTTCTATATAACTAGAAGACAGAACTAGAACTAGTAGCACAGGGATATATATATATATATACACACACACATATAAATATATATGTACGTCTAAGTATTGTATTAAATTTATACTATTAATATAAATGGTTTAGATATGGAGAACACATCAGTCTTTAACAATATAATGGTCTTGCTGGGCGTGTTGAAAAACAGATGGATGTTGCATGTTAGCATAAAAGGATGCACAGATGAGTTTTCAGTACAGCTTCACAATGAATTTTGAGGCTTTTTTTGTTCCACACTATCTGAAATAGTGAGTTATGTAGTTGATGAAAAATATTTCCATATCACTTAAATTTAATGTACTTGTCTGTGACTCTGGAAAGACTTCAGAACAGCTAGAGCAATTGACATTGTGACAACTACCTAAGAATTATCACTATATAATAGAGCATAAAACTTTAAAACCACTTCTAGAATCAGAAGGATTTACACTTGCAAAACCTCAAACTCGCAACAACAGAAGAGATAGCCTTGCACACTTTAATGCCAAAGGAGGTAAGACAGGACAAAAACTAAACTTTCCAAACAAATCAGGGATTCATTATGTCTTATCAAGTACATCCTTCTACTATACAAAACAGAATGGCAATTCTGTCCCTTACTGCCAAGCCCCAAAGCTTAATGGAGAGCTAGTACCTTAAAATCAACAACAAAAACAACAACAACATCAAAAGAGTTTTGAGCATATAGAGAAATTATTAAAAAAGTCTTCATTATAGCATGAATTTATATTTTCCTCTCTGGCAAAATGGAATCTCTTCCAAATCCCAGCTACAGGTCTATAGAGCAGCTGAGTTTCTATGACTATTTTAAGGGAAAAAATAATAAATTAGTCAAGCCAAGTCAGAAAGTCTTTTTTTTAACTAGCCAGTTATTCAAAATCTAAATCAAGGAATTTTATCTCAGTTTAGACTACTTGTAACAATAAAGATATTTCAAGACAATAAATAAAACATCCAGACTGAATATGAACCCTTCATAAACAAAAGAATACCCAATATAAGAATATCAGAATGTCATTGGAAAGTTATGTGATGCTTAAGCACATTTGCAGAATGTTTATGTAATGAGGTTTAGCAATTTAAAACATATTTTCTTTAATAATGAACACTTAATCACAGAAAAAAGTAATAAATTTTGAAAAAAGAAGATAGGATTTTGTAAATCGAGGTAAAGTAAATTATTCTACTTGTGGTTCTTCGTTTCTTCTAACACTCAAATATCAAAACCTGAAACAGAGCAAATAGCTAATCTCTTTTCCTTGAAAGTAATTAAAGATAAAATGAAATATGCTCTACAGCTGTCACACAAATGAAAGAATGGAAACACAATTTCCAATAACAGAAAGAAGAAATAAGTTTTTCTATTATTAGAATTATGTCAAACATACATAGTACTTCCTTCTAATATGGAAAAGTCAACATCAGTAGCAAACTTATTTTCACTCCCTTTAAATACAGAGTCTAAAAGCTACATAGAGACTTAGCTATAGTGAGACTTGGAAGGCCTCTGGAATTGGATTTTTGGTGGTTTTTTTTGTCTTGTTTTGTTTTGGTTTGGTTTGGTTCGGTTTGGTTTGTTTTGTTTTTTATGTCCTATAGTCTCCAGTGCCCTTATTTCTGTCATGGAAATGGAGTATACATTCAGTTGGTTCATTGTCACACAGAATTCAGTGTCTGAGCCTTCTAGTGCTGAGAAGAGGAGATAAAATTTATATGTGCACAGCAAGAAGTAGAGCTTGAGTAGAAAAAAACAAAGGTTGTGTTATTGTGCAGAAATTCTGGCTTACAACAGACAACAAAAGATCTCTTCCTTCACTTACAAAGATGTTACAGGTGGTGAAACTGTTTTCTTTGCACAAATGTGAGCCATCAGCCTAAAAACCAAACTTCTTGAAGCAGAACCAGAGAATTCATAACATTAATTTTTAGGCTCATCAACATTGCAGATAAAAGAATGTCTCTAATGTAGCACTGAGGGATAGTTTGCTAAGCTTTAAATCCAACTGTTTGGGTTCCAGTCACAGGTTAGCAGTTGAAACACAAAATAATATTCAAGAACTTTCCCCACACATTTTTTTCCTTTTTCAGAGGGTGTGAGTTATGATTTACTCACAGTCACTACTGAACTGAAAAAAAATCTGTATAGGCTGCATTTAGAAATGGAATAATTAATTCAGTAAAAACATAAATCTTTCTGTACTATACTTTGACGCTGCCATATCTTCGAATAAGTTATTAAATACACTGTGCAGTGTAAATTCGTGGTAGACGTGCAGAAGTAAGGAAGACTAGGAAAAATCCAATGAAAGATTTGGAGAGAAAGACTGCATGAAGGGAAGTGTAACACAGAAAACAGAACAAAGAAATTAAATTGATTAAAAGTGTTGAAGAAAGGACAAATGTTGGCTGCAAATCTGTAGCTAAGCTATTAGTATAGTGTAGAATATGATATTATAGTATAGATATCTTTATGGACCTCTTAAGAAACATGTAATGGCTTTTGTCCCTACCGATTCAGGAGCACTGACAAAGGCTTTCCTTTGACTGATTTTTCCAGAAAACTACAGTTTGAGTAACAAGATATCTTGTGACCTTCAGACCTACCATAAAATTTTGAATTTATTTCAAAACATGATTTGTGCCTGCTGAATTTGGTAGGCAAAAATTATGAATGGCTCAGTAAAAAATAAAAAGCTCCATTTTTATCCTTGCCTTCATACTGTCATTTGGTGTGGATGACTACAAGGCTACTTAAGATAAACATAGCATATTCAGAATGGGAACTATAGCCCAAACTTCTTTGCACCACTCCATGATACTCTGTCCTTGTAGCACACAAGCCTCATAGAATTTTCACCCTGACACTCTAGTCAGAAAGATATGAAGCAATTGGAACTGGGAAAGTTGGAAACACTGGAAATCTGAAACTAAATAATCACATTGTGAGGACCTGCGGTCCTCCAGGCACCTCTTGGGCACCCACACTGTCGGGCTATGTTCTTTAAAAAACGAAGCAGCTAATAGTTGCTATAAAGTTATTTATTGTAGAAGAACATCAGTCTCAAAACCAAAAGTCACAGACAGCAAAGTCTATGCTAAGTTTTAGCTTAGAGTCCCAAACAGAAGCAGAAGCTCCCCGTGGTTTCAGCAGGGCTGGAGGAACTGGGCAGCTCCTATCTTCGTCTTTGGCGTTGAANCTTAAAACTTATTCTACTTACTTACTCACTCCATCTAAAGGCTTTAATTCAATCCGTGCACTCTGATCTCTCTCTGAAAGACTCAGAGAGACTCCTAGCTTACTGACATCCAACATCACATAATAGAAAATGGCACAAGTTTTTTTAAAAGGGGAAAATGAGAAAGGGTCATGGATAATGGAGAAGAAAGCAGAGAAATTATTTAGAGGAAAAGACTGTAGAATTGCTGGGCATTCAATGAGAATGGATTTTGTATCAAAAACATTTGAACCTTTTATTTTACTAAACAGATAATCTACTCCTCTCTCTTTCTCTCTTTCTCTCTCTCTCTTTATATATAACGGGTCATAGCAATGACACTTTATATAATTTCCTGGTTTTTCCTAATTGCAATTTATATTAAATATGGAGTCAGCAGTGATATTGAAAATACTTTTATTAGTGACTATGTGCAACACTTTGCATTAATCATTACGCAGTGCTATAGGATGAAAAAAAGCATTACCTTGTCAACAGGTAGCACATATAGCACAGGAAGAACATCGACCTGTTGGAGCCAGTCCAGAGGAGGGTCACCAGGATGACTAGATGGATGGAAGCACCTCTCCTAAGAGGAAAGCCTGAGAGTCTTGGGTTTGTTCAGCCTGGAAAAGAAAAGGCTCCAGGGTGACCTAATTGTGGCCTTCCAGTACCTAGCTGGGGCCTACAAGAAAAATGGAGAAGGACATTTTGCAAGGGCATGTAGTCACAGGATATGCTTCAAACTGAAATACAGTAGTTTTAGATTATGTGTTAAGGGAAAAGTCCTTACTATGTGAAGCACTGGAACTGGTTAAGCAGAGAAGTTGTGGTTGCCCCATCCCTAAAAGGGTTCAAGGTCAGGTTGGATGGGGCTTGGAGCAACCTCTCTAGTGGAAGGTGTCCCTGTCAGGGGGTTGGAAGTAAGTGATCTTTAAGGTCTCTTCCAACCCAAACGATTCTGTGATTCTATGACTCTATGAAATACAGCTGCCTCCCCAAAAACTTATGACCTTTTAAATCTTGAATAATCTTTTCCAAAGGAGTTCAAGATTCTTCATGCTATATTATGTGTATATATACATATATGAAAAGTGGCTCCTTGCAGCCTTTTTAATAATTATTCATAAAATTCAGTCCTTAAACAATGATTCTTTGAAGAAAAGAATGAAGTTGCATGCAGCAAATCTCAGTGGATCTTAACCGATCTTTTTTGCAGGAGGTCCATTTCCATGATTTGTTGACTAAATAGATTATTCACACTAAAATAGACACAAGGCCATATTCTGTAATTTCAAAAATAGACACAAGGTCATAGTCTGTAATTCCTGACCTCCTGTAAAATATCCTAATTTTACTGTTTCTTATGGATATCTTGAGGTGCTTGAATATCATTATATGACATTTTCTTCTCTCCTGCTAATTAAATATTTTAGTAATTTCAACACACCTTGGATGTCAAATGTGACTACTAATGCACATTTTCTTCTGCAGGAAAGGTACATAAACATTATATGTACACATATGAATGATTACTTCAATCTTTCTTTATAAAGGTATTTTCCTAAATCTAGCTGAATGCATGGAACTAGACAAGTTTGGGGGTGTTTCTGCATCAGCACACGTAGCATGAAATCATAATGTTTTCTCAATAAACATTTTCTCATCCTATACTCTCCCCCATTTTCAAGCATGACCTAATATTCCCCAAAAATATAAAGACTGTCAAATTCACTGGATATTTTATTGGCAAATATATTCAAAGAAAGGAAATTAAAAATCAGACATATGGATAATATATTTGAAAATTTAGGGCTTTTTCCCTTCTATAAAATATTATCTGGCTGCCATTTATAAGTAAATTTAATATGGATGGTGAAAAATGAAATAGAAATTGTATACTCCAAATTTTGTGTTTTCACAATGGTTGTGGAACTGTTCCAGCAGCTGTAACCTTACTGGAGTGTGATCTTTTCTAAATAAATAGGTGTAACAGAAATTGTGTGCACACCTTGACAGCATAGAAAGAAGTAACAGGTACTAGCCTATGTGGTTTCCCTCTCAGGTTCTAAGATGTATGGTGTTATTTATTTCAAAGTAGTTTCTGTATCACTAATGTAACTTCTCATATATAAAAAGGCTAGAATTCCTCTCATATCATAATATTTTCTCCAAATTAACATTACTTCATTGTGTAGTTACCTTTTGGGTTGTAAAGTCAATTTAGCAAGACTAATATTTTTCAATTATATTTGACCTAGAAGATAAAAGACATGAAGTGATATAACATAAAAGACATCAAATATTCTATATCCATATTTACATAAGCATAAATTGTTGTAGAGTAGATACAGTACATAGAATGTCAGGTGTCTGTAAGTATATAATGCCTATAATTCCAATAATTTCCATTTTGAAGCAAGGCATTTGCATGTAGCTGTCTAGAGATTTCCTAAAATTAACCCAGAAAAGAGGACAATTATTCATGAATTAAGGTAAAAATCTATTAAATGCAAACATAATTTCTAAAGTATTTTAGAGATAGAAGTTAAAATTTATGTAAGCAGAAATGGTAGAGCAGCAGCATGCACCCACAGATACTCATACCCCTCATTGAGGTTGCTACTAAGCAGTATACATCATGTGGGTTTCCTAAATGACTCCTGAGATTATACCAAATCAGGAGTAAATTATTCATTGGCATGCATTTTGGAGATTGGTCTCACGTGACTTACAAGCAATAGTTCTGATTAAAGAATAATAAGGAGAAATGAAAGGATGAGTCTTCATAGACATGATTCTCAGACTCTTTTTTTGGGTGCTCAGTCAGAAGCATCTTTATAAATCTAAATTGCCCGACAACACTAAGCATGCAATGAAGCAGAAGTGGATCATATACCCTTAATTCCACTTTGTACAGGTAGTGATAGCGCCTCGACTAGAATTCATTTTAGCCTACAGCCAGCTTCCTGGTGTGACTAAGGTATATTATAATTTCAAAAGATAAAAGCTGTAGTTCAAAGAAATAGAGTTGTTAGAAGATGTTTAAAACTTATGGTCTAACAGCAGCAAAAAGGTTACAATCTAGTAGCTATTGTTAGAGCAACAGTAACACTAAATACCAACAAGGAAGCCAATGAAACTTTTAATTAGATATTGCTTATTCTGTATTAAAGCAATATGCAATTCAATGTCTGGTTTTTCATGCTTTATTTGCCTTTTCTTATTTACAGTTTGGTTTTTCCTATACTGGTTGCTAGCAACACTCTACTATATGCAAAAACGAAGAAATCATGAAGTCTGAATGAAGAGAAGTTAAACTTTGGTACAACAAAGAAAATGTTTATACAATGCTTACTTACCCGTCAGCTGAAGTTTGACTAAATCCAGCAGAAGCCCGGGAAAATATGTTCCTAAAACTTTAATATATGCCACAAGGAAATTGAGTATGCCATTCTTCCCATCTTCTGGACACCTGCCTCTACTTATTTTGTAATAAAATGTGAAATTGCTTACTTATGAACCCATAACAATGAGAGAAATGAAAAGGAATTCCACTAGAAAAGTAAAGATCTTTTCACATTTGACAGCAGCTTTTTGTTCAAGGGAAACAAAATCAAAAGAATAATTTGATACATATTGCTTATCTTAGATAGATGTAGTCCATACAGTTTAAAATCAGAAGTTACTTTTAAGATTTCTTTGAGTAACCTATAGACAGAAGTTTACTGATACCACTGTTGACAGAAAATGACTTATAAATTCAAATGGAATACTAACACTGTGAAATGCTGTTCTCATAATCACTACACCAGTTAATCATTGTTGCCAGGAACAAACAAACAAACAAATAAAAAAATGAGCTATTTGAGTAACTTGATCTGCTTAGAAACATTTTATATTTTAATGCTACTGACTTAGAAATATTTATTGGAACAATGCTCTCAAAAACATGATAAGCAAAATCTGGTGCAAGGTAAGTTAAGCTATTTTAAGCTACCAAACTTCTGAACATTTAAAATTAACTTTGTGAAGACTTTTAAAACAAGGAATCTCGAACTAGACTTGGAGGAAAAAAGTTGAGCTCTCCTCAGAAACTTCAGAGAAAATTAGTGTAGTGGAGATGCTAAACTATGCTTACCGAAGTATTCGTTACCTTGAAACATTTTAAAAAACACCCCCCCTCCCCCACAGATAAACTAAACCAATTATGAAAATAATTTTAAAATTATGATTGATTCTGTTTTGATTGATTCTATCAATTTAAAACACATGAGTAGAAATTAATTATGAAACTAGAAGTTAGTAACTCTTCTGGCGAGAGGAATCTTGAACAAGTCATATCCTAAAGTTGTTATAAATTTCATGTTACAGCTTGCATATAGACATAGCCATGGACACTGATTTGCACGCATACACTCATATGTCACTGTGCATATGTGCACAAACAGTATCTTAAGAGAAAAAAACCCACAAAAAATTAGTGAGTGAGATGTAATTAATCAAAGGAATTTGAACATAAAAAAAAGATCCTTTCTATAATTTGTTCAATGGCATTATATACATCTGCATCTCTCCCCTCTCTAAAAAAGAAGACATTTAAGAAATCAAAAGTAACAACGAAATTCACAGCACTTGGTTTTGGATAAAAACTATTGCAGTCACAGAAGTACATATAGAATTTTACTTTCCTATGTAGAATTCCTAGGAATTTTTTGAGAGCCATTAGAAAAAAAAAATTCTAGACCGTTTTTTAGGTTGTATGGTCTTATAAACTGTGAAAGGTTTTTTAAAAAGTAGAAATTAATACTATAATGCTCTACTAATTCTCTGTTAATACTTTTTTGGCTCTAACTGTGAGATTCAAATAATTCCGCCCTGGCATTTACTAATTTATTCCACTCAAACTATTGAAGGACTGATATCATAAATCCATACTAATTTGCATTGACTGTAGATATAAAGAACACATACAGATTAATACAATTAGATTAATATAAATACTAAAAGTTACCATGTCTGTACTGTAAGCACAGTTTGTCCTACTATGTGTTGTATTGGCTTTAAGAGATTTCGGGTACTGCTGATTAAGATGAAAAGATAATATACTTTAGTTCTATATTAAATTTCATATGACATTTTGAGTAAGAGGCTAAAATGATAAAGAATCAACATATTGCATGTTTTCAAAAGCTGGATTTATTGAGAGAACCTATGAAGGATTTTCATGAATTCTGTTTCAGTGGCTTTTTAAAGTCAAGAATGTATTAAAAAAATGTATGCTGTATTTTAATATGCTCCATTTCAGTCACATTTACTTAGATATGACGTACCACTTAATTCACTGAAGTCCTATGGCCTGTATTGTGTCACATATGAGGCTCGATTACACTGTTTCTTCTGGCTTTATGACATATGAATCCATTAATATCCACAGAATTAAGCAGTTTTATGTCTGGTAGTTAAAGACGCGTGACTGCATTAAAGGAGGCTAAAAAGTTACCATATTTCAATGTAAAATTCTTTCTAATGAACTCTTTACATGAGTAAAGATAATAAATAGAGTCTTTAGAAAGATGAAACCTTCGGTATACCTTCCCAAGCTACTTAGCTGGAGAACTGTCTCATTTGGAAGCTTAATGGCACCAGTTGCTCCCAGTGGCAATCTGCCTCTATTGGGGAAGAATCAGCATGCATAAAAAAATTACTGTGATGATCCATTGATAATACAATTGTTAGCATCATTAACTATTTCCTTGTTTGATTAGATTTTCATTGCATATTTACCTCTACATTAAATCTTTCTTTTCTCTCAAATAGTCTTATTATGAAATACTTATTCAAGTAAACAACTACAAATTTATTGCATTTTAAATTGTTTTAATACCCTGATGTGCTATATGTCAAAACACTGGAAATGCAAAACATCATATAAATAAGTGAAAAATGTACTTCAAATTCATCAACTACAATTTCCATTGAAATTGCATGTAGTGAAACCTTCAAAAACTAAAATACTTTACCCAACCTGTACTTTTAATTTTTTTGCCTCTGAAAGTTTAAGTATTTTCAATGGAAATATTTTGCAACCATCTGGCTCACAGGTGGCAAAAATTTTCAATTAAATAAACGTTATTATATGCTTTCTGTTCCAGGTTCAGTCAAACTCCAGAATTAATACACTTCTTTAGTGAAATAATACAGCAAATGATCAATCTACATTGATATGGTATGGCAATAGTAGGGAGGAAAAGAGTATTAGTCGTTCTACTATTTTTTCTATTTGCCCATTTTCTCATCTCTCACTTTCTCCAATCCTTTTGTTTCTCATTTAAAAAAATCCACTGCCAACAACCAACCAAACAAGCCCAAATACAAGAGAAAAAATGACCCTAAATATAAATAATAAAACACATAGACACAGGAAAAATCATCAATTATTTTAATTTTTTTTTCTATGTCATAAGTCACTTCCTTTTATTTCAGAGCAATGACCTGTATTAATGCCTGTGAAACATTTAGTAATAACAAATAAATAAATAAATAAATAAAATAATCTGTTGCATTTAATGAATTACTGGGAAAAAGTAACTCACCAGATCATCAATTTCTACATCAGCATTTAGTTGATTATGTGTGACTGCATACATATTCTTCCATTGCATTGAGTGGAGGCCTGGTTGAATGTTTATCTGGGGACTTTTTTAGACTGGTCAGAAAACTTATCACTTGATTGGCTCAGTGTTTGCTCAGCTCTTGATTCCACTCTGTGAATGGATTAAGTCTCCAACGACCGTAATGGCAACTTAGGGACCTCCCTCCTGTATTTCCACCTAAAGGGGAAATCCAAAGGTAGACAAGATGAGTCCCACAAACAAGAGTTTAAAAGCAAGTAATGTTCTTTTATGTTAACTAAGTATTTTCAGTAATAACTCTCATGTATTGGAAGTGAATATTACAGGTAATATTACTTAAATAATATTTCCTTTTCTAGTGGAAAAATATGCTAGGAACATTCATTTACATTACTTCAAATATTAAGCTTCAATTTCACATACTGTACCAAGGCTGTTACCTGACTACCATAGCATTTTACCAGTTTTTTCGCTGTGCCCTAGTCCAGGTGTAGAATTCTCACCTGAATGCTCTTCTAAAAGCTCCTCCTGCACATAGCAGGGTTTTTCTTGTGTCCAGCCAATCTCTTCTTCCAGTTTTTCTATGATTTGCATGCTTTTTAAGCTTAAAACCAGTTTAAATTACATGGTATAATTTAGATGGAAAAGCTTTCATTCCTGCAAAATATTTCTTTTTCTAGAAGTATCCCATTTAAACCAAAATTTTATTATATTGCTCCACTTATCTCAATGCTTTATTTCCTGTGTATTAATTACAGGGATGAAAAGTATAAGCACTCAAATTACACTATTTTTTACACAGCTGTGTTGAGTCTGAAGTAAAAATAAATAGACAAACAAAAAGACATATCTCTATATATATACATATGCAAGACAGGGGGAGGCAGAGAAAACTAGTTTTCTTGAGTTTACACAGCTTTATCAATAGAAAATGAATTTAATCCAAACCTCCCGAGTGGACAATAAAATTACAGTAGAGTAAAACAGAATGCTAATATTGTCAGATTGTGTGCATTTTTTCCTCTTTAATAAACACCAAATAGCCTATTCCCTTTCTCACTGAAAGAAAAATGGAAAGAAAAGGCATTGCCTTTTTTCCCATGGACTCTCAGTTCATACAGAGAGTTTCTGTAAAAAGGTGGCTCCTGTAAGTTCCCATGCTCATTTACTGTCATAAACTGGTGTTTCTCATGTTCCTTTACTCAAATGGTATTGTTCTTTTTATCTTTGCTGATACCTAAGACAAGACACTTCCTATCTTGTGTTCCAAAGTCCTAATCTATAAAAATCAGTTATATTCCCATACATGTTTTCCCATACAGTTTTATTCCAATACATACAGAAATACACACCCATCTATACAAAATCTTAGTATTATTTAAAAAATTGAATTAAATTACACATCGTTAACAAAATATAACATCTCTGAATGTAAACTGCTAGATAAGAGTTAGATGTTATCACTACAGCTATTGTTCATGCATTCTTTAAAATTCTTAATTTTTTTTCATCCAGGAGGAATATCATTCGGCATTAAATAATGTAACTACTTTTCTCACTCCAAACTGAAGGCTTCCTCCACCCCTGGTGGATCAAGACTGCAACATCACTTTGACCAAGAAACCTCAAAATTTCAACAATCAGGTCTCATTTCTGGATCCACAGGTGGTGATTTTATACCTTTCTACTCTTACATTTTCTTTCCATTTTCTTCCTTTCCTCTTATACATTTTCTCAAGTTAATTTTATGCTTTTTATTATTGCTTTTCTAGCCAAAATGGCTACATTTTAAAATTTGACAAGTACCTTATTTTACCTTAAATGTTCTAAAGTTTGCAAGATACTGAACCTCCTGAGAATTTTGTTGTTTTTTCTGTGCACCACTCAGAGTAAATCAAGCAACCTTCCCCTTAACCCACCAAGTGGACTGGGCCACAACAGCTGCAAACAAACAAACACACAAACAAACAAACACCCCACCAAACCAAAACAAAATCAACCAGCCACTCAGACAAATTCCATTCATTTGTGATAGGAATCGAGTGGGATACAGGAGTCAACACTACAATCTACAAGAGAACACTCAAGTCTGGTGAAAAAACTCTAATGAAAAGGATGGACTCAATACTGTCATGTCTGCTGATAAAAGTTTCTACTTCAAAACATTCAAGTGTTTTTTTGCGGGCCTAAGGTTCTTTTAGCCTTAAGAAGGGCTCTCATGTAATCTTAAGGGTTACCAGACTTAGAAAGAGAATGTATATTGCCATTATGAAATTCTGACAATTGAAATATCCATATGAAAGGGAAGTCCAAATGAATGTAAATCAATGAACACAAAATCAAAGGTTAACTCAAACAGAACCATGACACTCTCTCAACCCTCTTCTTGGTTCTAGAAGAAGGTACTGGCTGTTGTAGATTATAATGGACAGCAATAGATAACAAATTAAAGTCCATTCCTTATAAATGTCTGATTACAATTTTGAAAAAATTCAGGAAAAAGATTATTTCCTAGCTTAAAAAATTATTTTGAATTTTTGCATGATATTGATGATGTTTATCCTTAAAGGGCTAATAAAAAATCCTGAAAATAATAAGCAAGGCGGTATTACGTTTACATCAAGGTTAAATTTCTTTCATTAGAATTTATTTTCAGTTTCATTTGATGTCTAGGAGCAAAAAGTCCTTTGCACACTCATCAGTTTCAGCAAGATGATGTCATTAAAAAAACCCAGTTGTTGTAGCTCCATTGATTGCCAGTTTGCCATTACAGTTGTGCATCATTCTTCCACCTACCACAAAATTTTCCATTAGACACACTTCTGAGTTACCCAGAGCTTTGCCCAGCTTCATTTGTTTGGATGGAAAGTTGTTTTGCTGAGTTTTTGCTCAAGACCAAATTATCTTGAAAAGTGTAAGTGAAAATTATATGGATATTTCTAAGGAAGATATTAACAAATAAATATGTGAGAGAATGTGCATGCAGGGAGGGTGAGCTATCATCTATCTAAGTTCTACATGCATTCTGTTGAAAAGTTCTTGTGTCTTGCAGAAGGTCAGTGCTGTGCTATGCCCCTTACTTATCCTTGGGGTTTTTGCTATCTTGTTACTTCCCTGCTAGAGAAACTGCTTGCCAAATCTCTGATCTCAAGTCAGACAATACAGAACACCAAGCAAGGAACCCCTTCACAGGTGCTACTTCTGAAAAATGCCTATATAAAAAAGGTGAATCCGGTTTTACTTTTAAGATGGGTACCTCTTGAAATCTCTTTTACTTGGAAGCAGGCTCTGATGCTGATTTTACTTTAAAACATTACTATGGCAAATTCAAATATTTAGCATTCCCAATACATCAGAATTAATGTTGCCAAGTATAGTTTCTGTTCAACCTATGCAAGCATATTTGCATGTCTTTATATTTATCACTTGGTAATATCCCTTCCTTTAAGCATCTAGCTTGTATGGTATATTTTATCATTTAGCAGAAAATACTTAAACATTTTGATTTCTTACAATTTATCTTTTAGTGTATAAAGTACAATATTCAAGTGCTGATATGAATGAAAAAATATCTTTGACTCTATCCAAGTTTCCAAAACCTACAAATTAATACTTATGTAATTCTTTTTAAAAATCATGGGAACTGCACAAAACAGTTAAGTCCAAAACAAGATCCTGGAACAAACTTCTAGTCCGTTCAATGGCAAAGTCTGAATCTGCAACCTACAGATAATATCTGTATACACTTAGCTTACATGACTTAAACTGAGAAACACAGCTCACATTGTGACACAACGAAGAAGACAATATAAATAAAGCCACTGTTTTTTAACACAATGGCATCTGAGTGTTTCACAAATATCAGCATCCATGATGTGAGAATACATCTCTATTATAATTTTCTACATAGGCAGCTGAAGTAAACGGATCTGGGAACATGGAGTAAAAGATAAGGAGGGTCACATTAGGCAAAAATAAATGTGAAATGCTTTCTCTCAGAGCTCTCATTTGGGATATATGAGAACAGAGTTTAATTTCTATTTTATTTTGAACTAACAGTTTGAACTAACATTATTACATGCTGATCTAAGAGGAATTGCTCTCTAGTCTATCTTGTAGAGCTTTCCCCTTTCCATAGACAAGTTTAGCAGCTCTTGAATCACTGAGGGACAGAAAAACTTGTATGTGCTCAGGAGCTATTTTCCTACACTGCAATGAGAATGACCTTAGCACAAACTCCCAATCAGAGACAGGACACAACTGAACACTTTTTTCTCGTGTCTTTTGTAAATCTTCTTTGTGAGGACCTTTAACTGTTCAAAGCAAATTAACATTTTCTACAGTTGTTCTTGGCAAAGTTCAGTCTGCCACAGATCAGACAGCAGAATATCACACTGGATATTCAGAAAAGTTTAGAGGTATTATCTTAATTATGTCTGAAGTAAAGGACGGGAAAGTGTCTAATTCTCCAGTTGTCTTCATCACACAACAACATTTCCTGGAGTTTTCTTCTTATTCATAAGCTATAAAACTTCCTATTAAAACAAAACAAAACAAAACAAACAAAAAAAAAATAGGAGCAAAGATTCTACTTATTTCAATATATGTCCTTGATCTGCTTTTCCTGTGGTGCTAAGCAAGCACCATGGTAAATGACAGAATTTTGGCATAAAAATTAGACGTTTTTAGAATTTGAAAAAAAAAAAAAAAAGCTGCTCATCTGAAGTTGTAAAGGTTGAGGGATTTTTAATCTATTAATTATGAAGAATGGAAAGAATTAACTTTGAAAGAAAACTGTATTTCCCTACAAAAGCATAGGGTTCTGAAAATCTCTGGCCCAGCTAAAACACAAAGCAAAATAAAATTTTTAAACCACATGCACAGAATCACAGGTTTAAAAACTTTGCAGTATTTTTAAGTCATAAGTCATAACCTATTTTTATTTTCTTAGTATGCTGTGTCTTTTAAATATATGCTTCATTTCTTAGTCATCTGGCCCTGTCCCATATTGGAATTGCTCCCTGCTGTTAATTAGAGGTGACCATGATTTGATTAATCTCAAACATGTGTTATATATGCACACTATGGAAAACTGTATTCTATATTTTCTACTTTAAATATTTTTGAATGTAATGGAAAGAAGCCAAACGTTTTTTAAGGACCTAATCTTATCTTAATGAACAATATGGATACGATCAAATAAGACATTCTAATCCATTTAAAGTGTTAAAAGTTCACAGAAATATGCACTAATCATGTACAGTATTTACCAATGTAATACAAACAAGGTTTCAAATGCATACCACCTGAGCATCCTTGCTATCTGTAAATCAGAAGTTCTCTCCATTTAGATAAAGGTTTGTTACAGTTTGACAATGTGCTTTACCTGACCCCACATTGTTGGGATGTTACCCATGTAGACATTTTTTTAAGACATTAGCCATATTTTTTTATACATTTCCATATGATTTTATATAGCTCTTGGTCTTGAAAGGTCTTTAATGACTAGACTACAAATGTAAGATTATTTTTTAGGACAGGATAATTCATATATTTAAATTACATTTTAGGGTTAGTAATTATACCCTCATATAAGAAAAATTCACTATATAGGGAAGGCTAAGAATATGATTAAATATTTTCTTGGTTTATAAACATCTATAAAGACCACTGCTAAACAGGAAGTTTTGAATATTTTATGCCACATTAATATAAGTGTCTATGCATTTTTGTGCAAATAAAAGTACTGTGAGTATTAACAAAAGTTCACTATTTCCTCCAGCTATTCAAAAGAGATTATTTCTAAAAAGTTAAGTATAACAATTTTAATTTTTAAAAATGACAATTATTTAATTTGCTGGCTCTAATTTTTTTTGATGTACAACTCTGTTGTTATTAATATATAACCTCCAGTGGTAAGTGAAATATAATTCCAACTAATTTTTCCTACAGCTGTAAACAAATCAATAGCCATAAGAATCCCAAAGGAAAAGTATACTGTATGGCCCTCCAAGTTCCTAATGAATGCAAATAAGCTGACCTTTCTTTGACAACTATGAATATGGTTTTTCACAATTTTACCATTGAAATTGCTGTAATCAGCAGTTCATACAGAGAAAATGGAGCCAATAGTAGATGTAAATAATTATGCATTACAAGAGAGTGTATGGTACAGCTACCATAGCGAACAAACTTAATAATTTTGGGAATCAGTTACTCTAACGTATTTTGTCGAAAAAGATCTTCAAAGAGAACACAAATGCTCACTTTACCTTTACTTTTTTTTTAAATATATTTTTTATATCCTTGAAACATTCTAGTTTTAGTACTCCTTTTCTATTGTTTAAAATGCAAATACCATCATACCTTGAACTATTAATTTCTAACAATAACACCATTTTTATAGGTAGGGTAATTAGCCTGAAAGTAAAGGAAGATTACAGTCAAAAATAAAGAAAAAAGAAGGATTCTCCATTTTAAAGGGGTAATATATCCATGAAAATGCAGTGTTTCTCATACAATGATATAATAAAACAGTGAATGAAAACAATGTATTTGAAACAATGAGCTACTGTAGTACTTCCACCTCTAGTGTTTCCTTCTCATAAATACTCTTTGAATAGTGCTGGAAAAATTAATGTATTAATGAAAGCTATGGCATATTTTTAACACATATTTTAAAATGAAAAGCTTATACAGGTTTAGGAAAAAATGAAATTTGAAGCACTTATATTACAGCATTGTAGTTTCTACAGAATATTTAAAATGTCTGCGAAAATGCTATTTCGCATAGGTCTGAAGAAATAGCACTCACATTAAACTTGTTAATTACAGGTGCATGTTGATCTCTGAAAAAACCAAAAAGATCAAAAAAGAGAAACACCGCAATATTCTGGTTCATCATTCCTATTCAGCAAAAACTTGAAGTACATATGGCTGTAAAGTGGGAACACTATACTAATTAAGATAATTTAAATTTCCCTTGTTTCGAAGACAGAGGTTACTAAATTCTTAGAACTAATTTCATTAAAATAATTCGTTCTTTTTCCCTATTTTTATGTTTTTCAATAAGCAAATTTCTGATTTAATAAGCTTTGAATGCTCAAAGATCATAACAGGATATCAACTAATACTGTGTTCATATAATATATGTGATATTTTAAAAAACAGCCCCTTCTTGATGACATTTCCTCAGGATCTCTATGCTATACTTGTAAGTCTTTCATGTTCAGAATGAATCCCTGCTACCTCTCACTCAATATTGATCTTCAAGGCATTTCTTCCAATCCTCTCCCCAGTGTGGTCACTGAACAGTATAAAAGTTCAATAGGAAGATCAGCTGCTCATCCACTTTTTGCTAAAGCAATTTGTATTATGGATTTATTTTAGTAGTCTACAGTGGCAGTTGCTGTTTTTACTATTTAAATGCTTTGATTATCTGACCTTGCTTACTTTATCTTTTTAAGTGCTGTGCATGGGCTTTAAAGTTGATCAATAAGTGGGGATTCCTCCACCACATTATGTTGAAATCAATCCTGATTCAGACTATTTGTATTTCACTCTTATGAGTCCATCTGTCTTTCTTAATTTTATATTCTCTTTTCTTAAATAATTTTGTCTGCCACTGCAAATACATACTCTCAGGTAGATTTCCACTGCAATCAATTCAGCTATTCTCAGTCATAACTATAGTGTCTGGGAATACACAAATGTAAAGGATCATATCCTATACTTGAACAGATAATAATTTTTGGAGTTTTTAGAAAATATTTATGTCATAGATAATGTGAAAGTCAATGAACACAAAATTTTAGTTACTTAATGTCTTACTTTTTCCAGTAATAGTTCAAGATTACAAATCAAACTAAATGGCACAAGCTTATTAAAATTCTTCAGACTTGCAAATTCTCTTGGAGAAAAAGATAAAGCAATGGAGTCAAGCAGCCTTCAGCTGTCACGATAAACCTTAGAATTTTCTGATTAAAATTGTGAACTATAATTAGTCCTGAATTTGTGCAGTGAAAAAAAATGCTCTAAAAAACACTTTGTTATATTTTGCATCTTATTTAATAAACATTTAAAACATTTCAAGTTTTTAGTTCTTAAAAGTGTTAAAATTTACCTTGCCTAATTCATGATGAAAAGGTTACCACAACTGTAAGAAGCCTTAGCAGGGATATGTCAAAACAGAAAAGGAGAAAGAAACTAAACAGAAACTAAACAGAAAATCTAGAAATCCAGTTAACATGCTATCCATGGAGTTCTAAGCATTTAGGGGATTCTCTACCTAGAACATATGAAGCTTACTGAAATACTACTTTGATCTTATTTAATATCTCCACAAAGGTTCAGAAGAAATAATACCATTTCCCTGTTCTTTAAGGGAATCACACACACAACCACTAATTTGGATTTCCATTAAATTAATCTAAATTAGAATACAGTCAGATATTTCAGAGATTTCCTGTAATCCTTAACTCATAATTCACTACTTTTATAATAAAACATCACAACTACAAAACAAAATCATAAGTGATCCTTAAAACAGTTTTCATCTTCAATCTTGTAAGCTTGTGAACAGCTTCTCACATGTTTATAGGGTAATTGCTTTCACAAAACTGTGAAACTGTGGCTTGCATTCACATATGTTTGAAAGATTGGGGCCTAGGATGCCATTAAAATCTGATATTACTATTAATCAGGTTGCTAAATAATATTTTAATTTTCATTGAAAATTAATAGGAGGAAACTTACCCCGCTTCTTCAAATTTTCTAGTTCTTCACCTGATTGAGACTGTTTCTACTTATTGGAGGACCAGTGCACACTGAGGTCTTGAGAAAGTTGCTACTTATCCTCTTTCTTTGATGTTGTTATTCTTACCTTTAAGCCCTCCACACTTTTCCTGATTCTTTTAAACAAAATAGGAATTATTCAGTCATAAGTTTGACAATGGTAAACAAAGTGAACCTTTTGTGATGGATGGGAGAGCTTCTGCCTCAGTTGTAGCTCCATATGGTGCACACCATCATGTCTCTGGTGAGAGGGGAAGGACAAAAGGAAACATGACCACGAATATCTTAAGCATTGTTATAATTAGAAGATGTTAATAGCAACACAGCATAGAAAAAGTAGTGGGATGACAGACGTTTAAATCATATTAGGACCAGTGATGATGGGGTGGCGAATATTTAGCCTACAAGGCATTATTAAACTTATGTTAAAAACATGGTTCACATGAAAGTAAGTGCATAAAAAACCTAATAATAAACAGCCACTAAATGAATAAAAGTGGATGAGGATTTTCACTGGTAATTTTCTAAGTGCATGAAAGAGAAATGGCTTAGGGATCTAATGTACAAAGTAACCCGTACTGAAGAAACCAGCAAATATACGACAGTCCTTTTCACAATGGCACAATGCCATTTTTGTTCTTTTCTGGAAATTAATAGTAAAAGAAAGAAAAAAAGAAAAATGGTTTTTGGGATTTGTTTGTATAAGACTTCAGTACATCTACAGATTTTTTTTAAAAAATTAATAGTAACTGTACTGAAATCTGGTCCTCTAAGTAATCTTATAAACAATTTTAGTTAATGCAGGATGTCAGTCCTGAAAATGAATCCGATTTTACTGATAATTCCTTACAGATTTGCAAGTGAACATTTTGTCTTCTCCTTTTAAAATTTCACTAACTAATAAAAACATCTATTTCATTATGGGGCTGTTCTGGTTTTCCTTTTAAGCACTTCTGTAATCTGTGGATGTAAAGAGTCGGGTTGCTTTTGCCAGAATTTTATCCATTTAAAAAGTAAGAATGAAAATGCAAAGGAGAAATAGAATTACTAGAAGATGTTACAAATAGCATCTAATGGGGGGTTTGAGAGGATGTGGAACTTGTTCAATACTTGCTAACGTCACTTGTGAAGATTTTCATTTTATTGTGACAGCAGAGGCAAAATTTAAAAGAATTCACTACACCAAATATTATGCATTTCTGCAGAGCACAGCTTAAAAAAGACAAGTCTGTACCGTTTCTCTCAAGTGGGTAAATGTTAAGAGAGAAGAATCCAAGTTTCATGATGCAGCAGCACAAAGCTGGGAAGTGAAAATTATGTTGCAGCAGAGTCCTGAAAATATGACTGTAAAAGTTAATCAATAAAATGTCTATTCCTGTCTATTCACTAGAGGCCCCAGCTGCATAGCTTCACACAATCGATACTACAAATTATTACGATTTCCAGGTTCCCACTGGACATTCCAAACAAATCTTTCAGGTGTAACAGGCTTATAGTGGGGGGAGGAAAGTAGGGTGGAGGACTGGGGAGTGGGACTAGGGTTGTGTTACCTTGGGTTTATTTCATCCAGGATAAGTATACAACAAACAAAGCCTTTGACTTCTAAAAACTTTCAGCTGTTTCCCAATGAAAGAAGTGTATTTGGGGCACCCTGTGAAATTAGCAGAAAATGTTTTTACCCTGTTATAAAAGTAAATATTTTTATTTCAGTTAATTAATGAATATAAGGGATGTTTATTGTTTTTAAATCCTAGTCAACCATTTCCTTTTTTTCCACCACTTCCATGAAAAATAACTTATAACAAGGACTTCACAACAACAAAATAAAAGCATACAGAAATGAACCTTTCCCCTCAAAGGCCTCACAACAGCTATAGCAGAATCTCAGGACTCAGTGTAGTTTTAAGTGACCAGTTTATGCTGTGCTGTATTTTTCTTTGTATGGTCCTGTGCTCTCGCCTTGATACCAGCTGCATTTTCCAGATTCACTAAGGAGGAGGGTAGGAAAAGCCCAGGACTGTATGACTTTGAATAAGTCAGCACCAAAGGGATGTTGCTTTATGACACATGCAGTACCCTTCCTAGTGACTAAATATAACCCTTATGACATTCCCTGTCCCAAAAGACACAGGGGACAGAGATCCATTGTTCTTTCTGTCTCCCAAGGAACAGAACAGAGCAGATACTGGCTGGCACAGCATTACTGCATATACAGTATGTTGTTTTAATGGGAAATTTCAATATTTAAATGACTTCGTTGTTAATTTCTTAGACTTATCAGTTCCACTTTATTAAACCTACTGTTCTGAACTTGCAGTCTTAATTTTCCAGATTCAACAAATAATTTGGTTACTGAAATCCTGCAGCAATGCATCAGAGTACTTTTAAAAAACAATGGTATCAAAAATTGAAGTAAAAATTTTACATAAGATTAAATAAAAAATAATTTTGATAATCTATAGAGCTAAGAAAAGGTTTTCCTTACTCGAAGTTTATTATGCTCATGTGCTGAAGTAACAAACTTCCAAAGTCACTGAACAAGTGTAGAAAACAGAACAGAAAAAGGTCGGTTAGTTAGTAATTTTTGCATGTGAAGAGATTCATTCAAGTTTTATTTGTTCATGTAAAGTATAAAAAAATCTATTTAAAAGTTCTCCTGAAAAACCTTTTAATGATTATCATTTGGCCTTCTATTCAACCTTAGTGAAACTCATTTCAGTGAACTTTTGCAAAATTCCTGCTCTCACAAAAGCTATATTTCATGACACAATCAATCAGTTACAGCTGGGAGTTTCAATTCCACTTCCCCCCTCCTTCCCCATCTCACACTAGGTTACCACAATCAGTAGTCCTAGAAGTTTGTATCTTTTTTATTGACAAAGTACTATCTACAAGATTAGGCATAACATGGCATTTGTAAACTGAGGATTAACTTCAAATGGTTAAGAAAACCCACTATGGCAAAAGATTCAAGCTGTGTTAGGAAAGTAAATCAGTGACAGTGTTTTCCCTAGAGAAGTACTAGTAATGTCTTTAGAGATATTACTACAGGTTGAAAACCACCAAGCTATTTTATTTAAAGAAATGAAGACACATTACTGAAGACAGTGTTTCTTCCATGAAGCTTTTCCCAGCTTTCAGCATAAATATTAACTTAAAACATTTGAGCTGAAGAACAGATCAGTTCCAGTCTAAAAGTCATTTACACTGAGCATATATAATATTTTGCTTTAGATGCTTGATGTTTGCTGCATCTGAATTTAGCAAGTCTTCCTCAGAGAACATTTGCTGAGATAATATTTGATGCTTGCCACAAATCTGAGATAAAACATTTAGCTCTAAATGTTCAATCCACCTCCAAATGAACAGACTTTCTTTTTGCAGCCAAATTATCGTGTATAAAGTGATCATCATGCTCTATGACATTACAAAAGAGCTTGAAATTCAGTCTGTACATATAGGGATTGCTTAATGCAACATAACTTTAAGAAGAAGAGAATAACTGTGTGAAAAAAGCATCAACTGAAGCGAGTAATTTTTAGTAGTCTGAATCTCAAGAACTCTAAATAATGAAACGCTTTGTGGCTTAATATAAAATATAGTTAATATTAAGCTAAACTTTAAAATTTAATTTTGAACATTGTTACTTTTTGATTAAATCCTTAGATTTAGCCTTCAATCTAACAGATACTAAATTTGACTGATTAGATCAAAAGTACTTTTTCCAGTGTAAGCCCTTCTACGTATACAGTTTTCTTTTTTGTGTTTATGTTAACAACTTCATATATGCCTTGCTATTGTGACTAAAAGTTCAAACACCAAATTTTCTTTAATTTGGTTGCCTCCTGCTTAGAGGCAGCTTCTCTAACAAAAAAAGGAAAGACAATAAGACCCATATGTAACCTTTGGTCTCTAAAAAGAGGAAGATGAGAATACCATTAACAGATAGGTAATAAACAATTACACATACTATTCTACTTCAACACTACAGAATATTAATTTTTAAAATAAACCAGACTCCTAATCATAATATTTTTCAACATTTAATTTTTTAAGTGCAGGCCGTATTTTAAAACATACATTAATCAATCATTTAGATTTAATAGTTTATTCAATAGTTACAGAACACATTTACACTACATCTTACCTGAGAGAAATTATTAATACAGTACACATTAAAAGGATTTACTGCTGCCTTAAATGTATTTTGTTTCTCAAATACCAAAAAAGAAGTAACTCACTTGTAATCACTAATTTCTTCTTCAGAAGTTAGAATATGTTTTCTCAGGGTCTTCAGCTCTCCGTCTGTGATTTTCTACTGTTCTGTTCTTGGTGAACTGTTTCTGCTGTTTGCTCACTTAGCTGTTCTTGAGTTGCTTTCAAGCTGGATTCCATTAGAAGAAGTTTTTCATCTTGACTGGCAAGTTCTTGGGCTGTAAGTTAAAAAAAAAAAAAAAAGAAAGCTTTACATTTTAAGCTCAAGCCGAGTGAC
Organism: Rhabdornis inornatus; assembly: GCA_013397075.1. Taxonomy (NCBI): domain Eukaryota; kingdom Metazoa; phylum Chordata; class Aves; order Passeriformes; family Rhabdornithidae; genus Rhabdornis; species Rhabdornis inornatus. The sequence goes on along the minus strand of VWZS01008810.1, from coordinate 2,492,419 downwards.
ATTTTTGTTTTAAATGCAATGCAGTGCAACCCTCTGTAAGAGCTGGGAAAATACTGTTTTCAGGAGAACAACATCATTGCATTCCCAAAGCTTGAGAGGGAAATATAATATAAATGTATTAACACCTGGCTTAAGTCTCTTTTATTGTATTACAGTAAACTTAAATAAAGAAACTTGGATTCAATATTCTGCAAACATTTAAACTGCTACCAGAGCTTACTGTATACATGCACATCCAGTATTTCGTTCCTTCTAAAGCAAACACTTACTGCCTTTGTATTTTGCAGCATAAGTCAATCTAGAATTCAAAATCATAGTTTCGAAAATAAAGCATCTTTTATACCATTTAACAATAGTAACATGCACAATTTAAGCTTGAATTCTTCAATTTCATTATATTTTTTTCAAGAATTACAGAGCACATGCATAGTAAAAACCCGTTCTTTTCCAAGGTCATCCAATAGATGGCAATCTTTCCTTAGACCAAAAGGAACCATAGCCTTGCACTGCCAGCTCTCAGAAAAATAAGTGATTTAAGACAAAGACATTTTTCCTTTGTTCTTTGTTGACCATTTTCCTAAAAGATATATGTGTATAGGCTTTAATTTAAATATTTAGCCCTTAGTATGTGCACACATGAGATTGTGTTAGTGTGCAGGTGTATGTGTTTCTGTGCAGACACAAATCCACACACATGTATTTGTTTTTATACTCTTTCATAAATATATGGCTTTAGACGTATAGGCACATGTAGTTAACAGGTCCAGGATGTCGTGGAATAAAACTAAGCATTAAAAGAAGTTCTTCACAACAAGCATTTTATGGCACGCTATTCCTTTATTATGCAGTATTCAAATTATTTTGAAATTTGACACCAGAAAAATGTAAGAAATTAGGAATCTTTTAGTGATAGCAGTTCAATAAGTATAATAACAGAGGCATTTATCTGCTCATAAATTAAAACCCCTGTTTTTAATGTGTGCTAATATAATATTAAAGAGTGAAAATACACCAGACTTCAATGAAGTTAGGAAACAGTATTTTCCAGGCTTAGATGGATAGAATCCCTTAAAGAAAAATGTTTGTGCTCTGTTAACATGATTCTGCATTTATTGTCTTTAATGTCTGACAACGTTCACCATATGCACAGGATCTAAATTCAGCTATCATATCTTCCTTTATGAATTCAGAATATTCAGAAGATCAATTTCCTTATACAAAAAAATTGCTTTGTTCTTTTCTAATTGACAGTAACATAACCCGACTTATCACAAAACACAACAGCAGTCACCATTTCCACGAGTAAAAGTACAGTATATAAACTGCTTATATTTAAATTTGTGCCTGAGAAAGGTACACAGCTAACATTAACAGCTAAATATTTAACGAGCAGTAGATATCACACAGAGCTCATCCTTACTGAATATCAGGCAAATCTGAATCTTTGTGAACTAATGAGTTAAACAGTTATTAGTGTCAACACGTGTTTAAAAAAAATTTACAGCTTAAAAAACAATGTATAACTGACTTTTCTTTCATATCTAAAAAATGAGCAGTACTGCTAAAGTCAAACCTAAGCTGTAATCATTCAATAAGAATTATAATATATAAAAAATTATATTTTCCAGTGCATTTCAAACCAATTTTTGCAATACATTTTTTAATAACTTTAGTGTGGTAGATGGTCTCACTGCAAGCAATATGACTATTTATTTGAATAACCTTATTTATCTGTGGGCTCCTAGTGTTCGATTGGGGTTTGAAAACCAAAGAAGTAAATATTTCACACGTAATATAAACCTCTGCCATTAAAAGTTTTCCAGTTGCTGATCTGTTTAATTGTTTTTCCAGAAGACAATCCTTTATATAAAAAATGAAGTTTATTTGAATTTTAGAACTTATTAAGTTCTTGTCATTTTTATGAGATAGGATTGCATGTATTACCCAGAAGCAGGTCTTTGACAATGCTTTAGAAGTTCTTAGAAGTAGTTTAGAGCTGTGATCTATTGTGTGGAGATGGACTAATCTTCCAAAATTTATTTTATTTATATCTGCTTTGATTTGTAAACAGATCTAACAACATATTTTTTGTAATCACATAGCTATTTAAACATACAAAAGCTGATTTATCACTACTTTTAATAATCAGGTTTAACTCACAATGTGTCCTGGCAAAAAGGGGTTAAATTATTTTAAGTTTACCTATGCCTTGGACTTGAGCCTTGGTTGATCCCAAGCCAGAGGCGCTAGCAGCTGCATGCTTTATTTACAATCCCTTTGTCAGACTTACAACTGCCCCAGGCTATAACATAGTGTACCTAATGTTCAAACTGGCAGGTAATCTTATGTCAAACATACTTCTTTGATTTAAAGTGATCAATAGATTCTTGTAAAGAGGTAATTTCTCTGATGTTTCCACCTTGCCTTTCTTACAGGTGATTCACACAAAAGCCTGCTTATATGATGTACGAACAATAACCAGAAAGCTATAATCATGTTTTTTCAGATGTTTCCGGTGCACAACGATTTTGGATCAATACCCTGTGTAATACAATTATCTGCAATGATCTGGTTGTATTGAAAAAGAATTTGCAGCAGACCTCTAGGGGGTTTTATCCAGAAACACGTATCTGGCAATGTTGTGAATAGTGGAAGAGAAAATTAAGGGGTTGACACAGGCTGTCTATTATGTTCCAAATGACTTCATTAATATTTTATTTGGTAAAAGTAGTATATTTCAAGCTCTACTATACTGTGACTTCAAAATATTAATAATGCAATTTCCTTGTTGCATTTGCTTATTTTGAAAACCAGTTCTAGCACAGGTGTTCAGTGTGAAAACCAAAAGTACCAGCCAAAAATTATTTAAAGCAGTTTATTGCCCATAATGAAATGATTCCTTGTTTTTTCCATCTTGTTTTGCTTTTGTGTACACTACTCTCCTGAAAAAGAATTCCATATGCATCAATGCACTCTTGCTAAAGCTGCTAACTTATCTTTGTAGGAATTAGTCATATTGGTTTAAAAAGTCACCTAAAATATTAAGAATTATATCAAACTTGTTAAGTTCAAGTTACATTTTGCATTGCCAATAAATAAGCAGGTGTTCTGGGAGAGAAATAGATGTTTCACCAAATCAATACAAAGATTATAGGACAGAAATAGAACTACCAAAAAAAAAATCAAACCGGTTGTGTTTTATTTTGGCTTGATGAAGTCACAGTCTGTATCTGTAAATTTACCCTAGAGCTGAACATGGAACCTTTTATATTCGTTTGATTTCAACAATCACGTGCCCATATGATTGAAAATTCTATTCAATTAGACTGTAAAAAATTCATATTTCTGCAATATTACTATTTTTGTACATTATTACCTGTCTTTCTGCACTGCTTATGCACACCCTGCAGTTACTGATTTAGCTGCTGAATCTCAGTTCTCAGTATGGTGGTTTCTGTCTCTGTCTGATTCTTTTCTTTCTGTGTGTCCTGGATACTGGCTTTCAGTTTCTTGACCACACTGTCAAGGTGCTCCACCTCAGCCACTTTTGCTTTGATACCTTCCCTTGTCTGCAGGAAATCGGCTTCCGACTTTCTCAGAAGGTCATCTCTTTTGCGTATTGCCTGTGAAGACAAAAAGCATTCCAAGAGGGCCTTTTATGATGTACTTTTTATACTGCATCCTGCTATTTTTGAGCTATGGGATACATGAGATTATACAGCGCTTCATTAGCAATTGGGTCAAGTACCTGCATCTCCTCTAGGATCAAAAAGTTACAAGGACTTTAATTTAGAAAAGTCTGTTGAAGAAAAGATTCAGTATTACAATAAATACATCATTAATCAATACTTATAAGTTCAAAGGCAAGAAGAAATATTCCATCTAATTCTGAGAGAAAAATGGGAAATGCAGTTTGATCTAAATGAATACTTTTCCTTTAAAAAAAAGGAAAATGTTTGATGAATAAAAAAAAAGAGGAGGGTACTTAATCTCCTGGTTTCAACTGCTGCAGACCTCTTTCATTTGGCACTCTGGCGAATGCTGAAGGTAGATATAGCCATAGGGATATCCCAAAGCATAGGGATATCCCAAACGAAAAAAACTACCATGCTGTCTCCCCCCCCCTTCATTGTTTAAACATCTTATTTGTGTAAAAATACATTATTAGGCTCAGTTTTGTTCTTGTTTGAAGATGTCACACACTTTAGACCTTGGATTTAGAAGAGCCCTTTTCTTTTAGACACAGTGCCATGATTTTAATTTTTATCTGCACAGTTGTTAAGTACATGCTACAAGTTTATAGGTATAAGTTTCATATCAATCACTATTGAGCATTCATGACTGACTGTGCTTTATTGGCTTGATGCCACACCTTGATTCTCTATCATGCTCCATCATGCTTCTTTTAATCTGAATATTTAGTACTCTTTCATGTCTTAATTACAGCAAATTGCGCACAGTTGGCACCATTTCTTGAAATTAATCCCAGAGTACTTTGTTTCTGTCAAGCACAGTCAAAGCCTTAGAGAATAATAGTAAATGTTATTGCAGATCTAAATTTAAATGACTGTCTATGTATTTAACTTAAGCCTTTAATTATTCGTGCTGTACTGTTTTTAGTTCAAATGTTAAATATTCCTTATTGAGAATGTAAAAGTGTTTCAGACAGCTTGAAAACAGTGATGCTAACATGACAATAATTACTTGTATTAACATATTTTTTCAGGTGTGCAAAACATAATAGACAGGGTATAATATCCTGCCACAGTAAAATGTTTCTATTTCTTTGTGTTTATTTGGTAAATAATAAAAAGGTTCTAATTACAAGGAAAAGATTGCTGGGAAGTTAATTCCCTTCTGTTGTTCTTTTTGTTTAACGAAAGATTAGACATTAAACAATCAACACTACTTCCTCATTAGTTGATTTCAAAGCTGTCTGCAGATGTCTTATGCCTTGTACATCTCTTTCATAAACCAAATAGAAAATTAAGGGCTTGTTAATTTTTATTGTTTTCAGTATATTAGTAAAAAATCCCAAAATATTAACAACAGAAACAGAGTATTCTAAATGCTGTCACTGCTAATTGAAATTATATATTTGGCAAAGTTCCCAAATAAGTAGAAATAATTTCTGATCATTGTGCATTTTATTGATAGAGATATCATGCTATTAATAAAGCCCAAACCTTTCCATCTTATGAACATTTTTTGTGCAGGAAGCATCCACAGAGAAAAGTGAAACGAGTAAATAAAACTCCTATGTACATTTCATCCCAAGAAAAAGTATGACACGATAGATTTCTGACATTGAAAATGTATATGAATGGGTTTTACAGTTAAAACTGGCAAATGCACTTATAAAAATAGCTGCAAACATAATGGAAGAAGTCATATTACTGTACTCATTTTTATCAGTATTCATTTTGTCAGCATTGCTATCACAAACTAACATATCTTGAATTTAGAGACAAAACCCAGAGAAATACCTACTTACAAAATTAGTAATAAAGTAGTTTTTCCACAGAATTCATAACAAATGTGTATGAGGTAGTGCCTGCCCAGCTCTTTCACATTTGCAATGTGATTTCTGAAGAGCTAGCTGTTTTGCTCATTCTCATAGCAAAAGCATACCTGATCTTTTTGACAATAAAGTTCCTGGCATCTCTAAGGTCTCTTTCAAGCTGTGTTATCTGCTGTTCTAGCTGAGCAAGTTCCACTTTGTGTTTCTGCTAGGAAGCTATTACATCCAGATGCAGTGACTGTAAGGTCTTGTCTAGTTTTTCAATTTCAAGAACAGACTTTTTTTTTTTTCCTTTTGGTCAAGTATATTAGCAGCTTCAGCTTTTTGTTCCTGTGTGATCTACTCACATTCTTCAGCTCTGGAGGATTTTTCATTGTATTGATTTTTCAACATCACAAGCTCATGTTTTATATTAGAAATTATTGTGCATTATACCAGATGTCCTGATTCAGTTATCTATCATTTAACAAACATAAATTACAGCTCCATTTCCAGATTTCAAATGTTGAACATGTCTCTACTTTTGATTTGTATTTTATTTTCAGTGAACAGAATATTTGGAAAGATTTATTAAATTTATATGTAAAAGAAATTTCTCATTTGTAATCCTAGAAAGCAGAGTTATATCTTCATTATCTGCAAAGACACAATTAGATAATGGTACTATTATTCTGACTCCAAAAAGTCTATATAACTACTTGATTAATTTTATTTAATTCTTGTTGGGTTAATTAATTTCTGTGATTATACAATGTGTTTACTTATCTTTTTTTAAAAATTCAAGTGCATAAATTTTACATGAGATATCCACTGAATGCATATCTGCCAAATCAGACTGAAGTTGAAATGCAACATTCTCTTTCTCAGAAATCTTTTAAAAGTACAGTATATATTCTGATAAGTACAATACATAAGATAAACTATTAATTAAATATGGTTAAAAATCACAGTGCCGACTTCTGGTTTAAAAAATAAAACTAAATAAGTTGCCTTTTGAAGATATTCCTCGAGCTTTTGCATTTTTAGGCATATTGTTTGTAGCATTCTTTAGGAATGCCTGTTTCTTAGGGTTTTTTTTATGATCCCTCTTTGATAAAGACAGATATTCAATCAGCTGGTCAATCATTTTATAATGTCTGGTGTTACTAAGTGAGTTCAGTTATCAGGATGTCAATGTTGTTCAATTTTACTGGTTTGGTAGTTAAAAACATGTCCAGTCATATATAGCAAAACATATATAAGCACAGTTGCAGGTATTTCATTCTCACTTTTAGCCTTGGTCCTAATCAAACTCCAGTTACTATGAATGTAAATAAAACTTTGAATGTACCAGTTGTGGGCTCCTCAGATAAGCAATAATAATTATTTTTCTAAATCTTCAGTGATTAAATATTAAGAAGAACTGGTTTTATTATCCTGGATACTACTTTCTCTAAAATGTGTATTTTTTTCATTATTTAGTAAATATAATAGGAAAAATATTAACCAAATATGTAAATGCTGTATCTTTGCTAAAACTTTTACCATTTCACAGGTTTGTCGTTAAGACTGAGCTATTGCTAAAAAGGGCAACATTAAAAGAAACTCAACTAGCCATCAAATTAGCTATCCCAGTGGGCTGATTTTTATGCAATTTAGAGAAGAAAACAAGTTTAAAGACAACCAGAAATTACTCTAAGACTGTTTTGCTAAGTTCGACAATTGATTTTTTGGACAAAGGATGGACATAATTTCTATTACTACCCTGGATTTTGGATCTTTCAACCTGGGAACACAACACTACAGAGTTTCTTTAAGTTCAGAATTACCTCAGTTGTTTTCTAGGTAGCTGTTTGGCTATTTAATCAAAAACCTGTGTCACAAACACCCCTCATCTTGTAATTTCAAGATAGAGAAAGAAAGACAGACAGAGAGAAATAGATACAGAGAGGAAAGTTTCAAGATATTTGGCCATTTCTTTGAGATGTCATTTCTTTGAGTTCTTTTGAAATCTAACTCACTGAATTCTCTTTGTTCAAAGAACACAGAGAGCTATGTGACAGAGAGTTTAAAAAAATAAATTTTAAGGCTAATTCCCATTTATTGTTTATTCTTCAGAAGTGAAAACGTGTTAGGATCTAAGACAGCATGTGGTATTCATTTAGCCCTTAAGGTAGTTTGAACTTGCTTTCTGTAGCCTTAAAAAAAAATCAAAACCAACTCATGTGTATTCAAAAGATGCCCAGTTATTCCTAAAAAGTATAAAATACTATTCTTCATGTTCAAGATCATAAACTAGTATTTTTAAGCTAAGAGTGGCAATTGTATCTGTTTTATACAAAGCAATGAATTCCATAAAGCATTTATTTTGTCCTGCAGCTTTTCTTCTGGGTGATGTTTATTGTTTAGAAACATGGAATTTAGAACTAAACAATTTAGGTACATGAAGAATCTACTCTAGCATCTGGTAGGCTTGTTCGACAAGGAAAAAGAAAATGCCTAATTTCTGATACTGATTTTTCTAGCTTTCTCTCTTCAGCATTCTTGAAACACATTGCCTTCTGCTACATTAAGAGGGCCTCTAGTACTAACTTTCTACTTCTATAGTTGCTAGAGATTGTGCAAAAATGAACTCTTCTTATATTTCTACAAAGATTAATGTGACCAGGTTTTTCTTGTGTCTCTCAATAAGTTACTTCTCAGGCTTCAAATATTTCCAATAACTCTTCTGAAACCGGGAATATTTGCTGTACTATTCTTCAAAATATCAGACAATCAATAAATAAACAATATTGAAGTAACAGCATCCTCCGTCTTCATACAAAAACTGGTAACCTCTCTGTAACTGTATTAAAATTTTCCATAGTTATAGATTAAAAATCTTGCCAGTACTGTATCCCAACAAAAGTAAATATTAAATTACATAAAATCCAGCATATTTTCTTTCTACTATAATTTTCTAAAATTCACAACTCTGCAATAGTATTTTTGAGATCTCAACAAAACTCAAAAAATCAGTCAACAAAAAAAGTCTAAAAATTGCTATTTAGCACTTCAGCATTTTTATTTCATCTACATAGTGCATCAGCAATAATCTTGTTGTCTTCCAGACCACTGACAATGTACAAAAAGAGGTCTTCTGAAAATTCACTAATGCTTCATTAAATTATATTTGCAAGTTTATCATATTTGATTTCTCAGGTCACTGTTACTGTACTTGATGCATCGTACTGTGACTGTGCATAGTCAAAGGCCGTATTGAAAGGCTGAAAATAATTTTTTTGGTCTCTCTCACCTGAAGTCCTTTCTAATGCATGGTGAGGAATCCTCACCTCCCCACCAATCTGCCAAGAGATTTTTATGAAACACGTATTTTTGTCTGCTTCGTAGTTTCCTCACAGAACTGCTTCCCTCATACTTACCAGAAGTATGAAAAACATTGTCCCAGTGGATGGACAACTAGTTGTAACACAATTAATGCTGATGATCCATGAATGTATTTCTGATAGCTTTTCAGTGATGATCTGACAAGGTGTCAGATGCTTGACAAGATGTCGAACACCCTTCCTGAACCAAATACCCTTATCTAGATGGAATTTCAGTAAATTTGATTTTGACAGAAAACACAAAACAAAGTTTGGTTTGTATATGGAAGATGACCCAGCTGAAAATTCCCCCTGCATTTCCTTTTTTTCCATTTCTGATATCTCCAAGTAGTCTCCTTGACCTGGTTTATCCTATGGTTGAAGAAACAGCAGTGTCTGAACAACACATGGAAGAAACTCAAGGAAAAAAGCTGCAAGAGAGATGAAGCAGCCTTGCCTAGAACATAACCACCCCCTGGCTACTCAGAAAACCACAGCCCTATTCAGCTTCTTTTCAGACACAAACCAAATATATTTTAACACTTACATCTATCTGTATAATAATGGATCTTACCTCCTTCATCAATTAAAAAAAAAGAATATAACAGTTCAGGTTTTTCCCCCTTAAGTTAATCATATCTTCAGAATCTTATTTTTTTCATTCTGCATATTTAACCTTATTTTTCAGCTCTTTGTAGTCTCCTGTCTCTTATCACTAATTTCAATGCTTTTCATCTCTAACCAAGGCGCATCACAAAATAATAAATATGTAATTTTTTATTTTGGAGGTGTGAATTTGGTACACATAGTAAAGTTTGATGAAAAAATTCCCATTTACTCTTTACTGTACCGGTCAGCCTCTGTCCCTGGTGAATCCAGTGACTAGACTGAAAAGAGCAGAGAAGGAAGTAATTTTGGTTTCTAAAATGGCTACAAGAAATACATAATAAATAATTATGTGTTAAATGTGGTTTATGTTCTACACACAAACTAAAGGTAAAGAGGATTTGCAGCATTTCGGTTTGATATGTCATAGGGAAAAAAGGAAAGAAAACATAAAAGGAAAAGCTAAATGCTTTTTTCAGATAGCTTCTTCAGGCAAAGTCAGGACAACTATTATCTTGCTTGCTATTGTCTATTGTGTCAGTGCAGCTATGCTTACCATGCAAGATGTAAATGTGGTAAAGCCTTAGTTTTCCACTCAATCTACTAAGAATTTTTAAAAAAGAAAAATTAAGATAGTATTAAAACTAAAAAACTCATATTAATTTTTAAATTATGTGTACTGAACTAGAACTATATTATTTATTCAAATTATCACCCACTAGTTTATAAATTAATAAGATAGAACTACTAGGTATGAACTATATCTGCATATATGAAACTTCATTTAGGTAGGGTTTTTTTGGAAGGGATTTCACATTCTAATGGTTAATCTAAATTTTACCATGTGAATGGTTTATCTGAAACTGAGTAGCAACCTAGTACTTGTAGGAGCCTAAGGTTCTGGAATTATTACAACCAAATAATGGTAGCACTGGGAAATCATGCCCCAGGTAATAATATTAGTTCTGATACAAAAGTTTTTTAAGAAATTCTGAATTTTTTTTTCAGAGAATTTAATTAGAAGCTTCCATCAAACAGGATTTATCACAAATTTGGGACAGGAGACTCTGTTAGGTGCATGCTTTGAAGAACTTTCACGAAGGTCTTGTTAAACATCTTCATTAACAATCTGGATAATGGGGCAGAATGTACTCCCTGCAATTTTGCTGATAACACAAAACAGCAAGAAGTGTCTGCTACACTAGAGGGTCATGCTGCCATTCAGAGGCATCTTGACAGTCTGGAGAAATGGGATAACAAGGACACCATGAAGTTCAACCACGGGAAGTACAAAGTCCTGCACTGAAGGAGAAATAACCTCATTTACCAGTTTATATGAGATTGTGAACATCTGGAAACCAGTTTTGCAGAAAACATCCTGGGGTTCCTGGTGAACACCACTCGAACATGAGCCAGCAATGTGTCCTTGCTGCAAGAAAGGGGAATGTTGTACTCATCTGGATTAGGCAAAGGATTGCCAGCAGGTTGATGTAGGGGATCTTTCCCTTTTAATCCGTGCTGGTGAGGCCACACCTGGAGTGCTCCATCCAGTTCTGGGATCCCCAGTAAAAAAGAGCCGTGGTCATACTGGAGTGAGTCTGAAAAAGGGCCACAAATATGATTTAGGAACTGAAGCACCTCTCCTACGATCAGGCACTGTTCATTTGAGAGAAGGGAAGGCTCAGGAGGTTCATATCAATACCTGCAAATACCTGGGAGTGTAAAGCAGACTCTTCGCAGTAACATTCAGTTGCAGGACCAGAGGCAACGGGCACAGAGTGAAACACAAGAGGCTCCCTCTGAGCACCAGGACATTTTTTTTATTCTGAGCACTGGAACAGGTTGCCAAGGGATGTGCTGGAGCCTGCATCCTTGGGAGATATTCAAAAGTTGTCTGGATGTGGTCCCGCACAACAGGCTCTAGGCAACCTTACTTGAGCAGAGGGGTTGGACCAGATGATCTTTGGAGGTCTCTTCCAACATCAATCATTCTGCTTTTGTATCTATTCTTCCCATACGTGAGTTATGTAGTGCTCTCACATGTTTGATGAAGTTTTCCATTCTTCATAGTGTTCCTTAGAAGATTGCCCTGGATAGCAATGAATTCCAATTTCTTGCCCTATAGAGCCATGAAATACTAGATTTGAAATTAATAAACATTTTTTACACACTTCATTATTGCAGAGCTAAAACTTTTCTGTTCTAGGTCTCAGAAGAAGGAAAATTTCCTCAGATTTTTGTCCTTGCTTCCCACAGAAAGCAAGTATGGCACAAGGAAGCCAGTTATCTTCAAACTAAGAACAAGATATAACTTATCAGGAAATGAGGATTTAATGTCATGGCTCAGGTTAAATTCAATTTAGAAGAGCTCATTATTTAATCACATTAACTAGGAGAATCCAGCTGATGAAGACAGTACGCATACAGAGTTATATGCACGTAGCTTACCAACATCTTTCACTTGTATGCCTTTGCAGTGACTTCCTGTCCACTTTGCACAGAAAACTCACACATGAATGTGTGGTGATCAAATCACATTAAAGACACATACTATAAAGTGCCTTTATGAAAATATGTAGCATTTTTTATTAATATGTTTTTTTAAAACTAAATATCTTTGGGATGACTGAACAGCCTGCCCTTTTAGAAGTTTAAGGGAAAAATTCCTGCATATCTCAGTGTTTCAGTGTACATAATTTGGGAATAAAATAAATATCAAATTCTACTAATTAAATATCAAAATATGTGCTCAGGATTCTATCAAAAAACATATGCATCCAGCCCCAAAAGAAATAATGATTTAGTCTAACCTTCTCTTGTTGCTAATGTTTGTTCTTCCTGAGAGTTATGTATTAATATATTTATGTAACTGTAGATGTCTTTCTTTCCAAATTAAACATTTCATTAAAGTATTTCTACATTTCTTATCTTTTTATGAGTTCTACAATTGTCTTGTCCTTGAATTACATGAATTACACTTATGATAACATGGCACTTTTGTTAGAAGATAGTAGAACTGCAGGTAGAAGCTTTGGTCCAATAATCATCCATCTTTAAACTTCTTCTTTATAAGAACACCAGACAGTTTTTTTTTTAAATATGCTATATCCAAGTTTCCTCACATTACTCAATGGACAGGAAAACATCCACACTGATAGCTTTATCAGCAAAACTACAAGGGAAGAGGGCATGTACAAAACAATAAAGTCATTGGTGTTTTTATAAGCTAGTTTGGAGGGGCAGGGGGGGATCTTATTGGCAATTAAACAGTTTACTACCATGAGGAGATAGGTGCTCTGTTAGAACAACAGTTCATTTAGGACCTATTTCTCAGCAAAAATTTGATCCTTACTCTATGATAGCTGTGTTGTTCTAATCACTGTGCCCAATTGCACTCCCATGTCAGTTAATTAAAAAAACCCACCATGCTTCTGCCTCAGCACCCCAGCAAATCAAAGCTCTCAAGGCAAGATCAATGAACTTGCAATATAAGCTGTGTTGACAACATCTATGAGGATTTCAATTTAAGAATAAGAAGACATTCATCCTTTTTCAAGCGTGTCAGTGTAAGTTCCACTCACTCTGAGGGATTGTCCAGAAGTATTGCATACAAACTGCAGAACTGAGAAATATCATTAATGACGGTAAGGTACAGAAGTTAACACTGTTTTCCAAGTGTCTGCTCTGCCTAATGTAAATTCACAGTAGCAGACAAATACAAGAAGGTTGCTACAAGTAGCATTTCTGTGCGCTAGCAGAGAGTGTTTATCCCAGCAGCTAGCAGTGATGTCCAGACATGGTAGCTCAGCATACGGTTGGAGAAGAGATAATTTCAATAACATTGAAAAAGTCTGCAAAGTGCAGGATGCAGGATGCATGAATGTGCCAGTTATGGGGGAAAAATGTCTTTTAAGAAATGTATCTCTGGAACTATTGTACCTACAGGCATATCAAGATCATTTGTTAATATTTGTGTGCACACACATTGAATGCTGCTTCCTCTCAGCGAAGCAAGTACTCTTAAAAATATTGGGTTTGTATTAGAGAAACAGGCACTTTTAGAACTAGTTCCAAAATTTCCTCTAATTGGAAAGCCTGTGAAAAAAACAAAAGAGGACATTTTTAAAGGCCAATGAACATCTTGGTAAATCACATGGAAGCACATGCACTGACAAAAAAGTCCCATCTAAAAAAGATGAAGGATTTGGAATAGCATCAGTGAGACTAAAACACTCATCAATGATATTTACCCATGGTCAACTGACCATCATCAGGTCGGATACTGGTAATCATCAGCAAAAAGAAAACTAAAGTAAATAAATAAAAGAGCCCAGGGAACACAGAAGAGTTCAAAATGCTTTTCAAGATAGTATGTGGGGAAAATACACAAAAGCTCTGTATGGCAGTGCTGTAGTTTTAGACTAGGAGTTATTCGTGCTGCAGAATTTATACAGAAGATCTCTGGTGGCAATTTTGTGCCATTTTGAGGGCATCCAGAAATCTATCTCTATCAAGACCATAAGTCACAATCCATATTTATATACCCTACAAAGTGTTGAACAGTAAGGTATAGATGATATTACAAAACAATATGAGCAGAAGCATATTTATGGAAAACTGGGAAGGAAGATACAAAAAGGATTTTAACCCATGGGGAGTAAGTTGTTAGAATGATAATACTTTAGACAGCAAAAACATAACTTTGATTTTTAAAGCTTATTACTTTAGGTTGGTATCATGTTTCATGAAGAGGTGATTTCCCTTTCTCAAAAATTTAATCAGAATTTCGTAGCAAACTGTTAAACTTATCTAACATGAAATATTTTTGGTTAGCAGAACACGTAACAATATCACAACGTGAAAAACAACAGAAGGTGTACTGTATCTAGGGGCAAGTCTCCAGCTGATTTGCTGTACAACAGATACTGAGCTGTGAAACTGTGAAGATCTAGTTCACTTTAAGAAATATCTTTAGCTCTTCATGTTCAAAAGTGTTAAAGTTTGTAAAAGATTTATTCACTCATTAAATTTTTTGTAATATCAATATTTTTTCAAATTTACAGCTTGAAAGCTTATAATTTTTAGGATCAAATAAAGGCAGAAACACAGAAATATTCTCAAAAAACTACAGAATTTTTTCTATTGATCTATCTTGAGTATAAATCTAAATAATATGTATTTATATTATATATTTATTGTGCATTTAATATACTTTATATATGTCTATTATGTACTTGACATCTCTTATTTAGGGTTACCTTTTGAAAATAATGATATCTAAAACAATACATATAAAATGTATATACAAGTTTCTTATTTTATTTCATGCGATAATTTACAATGTGAAATAAAATTGTTCTACAAAATGTACAAGTCCTAATTATTCCCAGTAACAAGAACTAATTCTATTTGGAATTTCAAAGACATGTTATTGCAATTACACATCTGTAATATAAATAATGAAACAACTCCAGCACTTCTAAGTGAACACTAAACTTTTGTTGCTTGTTCAATAGTTCTAGTTTTCCAGCTCACTGCAGCTGTTTTTTATACTTAGGTGTGTATGTGTATCTCTGTGTGCCCTCATTAACTTTTCTCTAGTTATTTTGGGGCTTTGGGGCTTTACATTTTGAGTACAAAGTTACGGCAAGTTAATAAATTTATTTTAGATATCTTTATTCAGATACCCTCATATCCATGGTTCTGAAGGATGGAACTGTAGTAGACTTCATTAACAATATTTTCTTATTTGAAGATATTTCCATCCATTAAATTATGCTCTCCTGTATACTTGTGATTTGCTATGTATAATTTCTTTCGAGCTTTCTCACACACCTTTTTTGCTGTGTATTAAGGTTTCTTTAATTTTTTTAAGAATGAAAATGTACAGGAGTCTTAAAAAATAAAAGAATCTATGTCAACTGTGCTCTAAAAGCTCTTGCTGCAAGTTTGAATTTGCCATAGTTTTCAGTCCTCTCTATTTGGGCAGTAATTAGACTAGGACATCATTTTTTTGGATAAAACATGCAACAAATGCACATCAGTAGCCATGCTAGCTATGCCTCAGTATATTTTCCAACTTTATTGGCAGGACATCTGGTTTGAACTGTTGAATAAACAGTAAACAAACCCTATCACACCCTAAGCTATTTCCCTGCTTTTAAGACATAGCAGAAGGTGCCAAAACGATGTGTAAGGAACAATAATGATGTCATCAGCCATTTCCAAGTAAGGACGCTATAATCATTAAATTGTTATTACCTTCATTTTAATGTATAGCATAGCAGCATCGGTTTCAGACCAACTTTCGCTTCAACTCTCATTATGTTGCACGTATGTATACTTGAAATTGAAACACATTGGAAAATACAAAACAATTTCAAAGGAAGAACTACCCGAAACGGAGAAAGCTTTCTTAGCTGAAAGAGCCCTTTCTATGATAAGCATAATTTTTATATGAACCTATCATAACATCTTTATATGAAAATAACCCATAGACTCATAGAGCTATAGAATGTTTGAGTTGGAAAGGACCTCAAAGATCATCCAGTTCCAAAACTCCTGCCATGGGCAGGGATATCTTCCACTAGACTAGCTTGCTCAGAATCCCATTCAAATGGGCCTTGAACACTTCCAGGGATGGGGCATCCACAACCTCCCTGGGAAGCCTGTTTCAGCATCTCACCACTCTCACAGCAATTAATTTCTTATTAATCTTATAATTCTAATCTTCCTTAAAATATAGTCTAAACAACCCTCTTTCAGCGTTTGGTTTTGGGTTTTTTTCAGCCTTTGTCGCATCAGTAAATGCTTTTGTAAAACACACCACTCCAGCTGTCCTCTAGGTGAATGTATGTGGTACATAAAGACCAAATGAAGAATATTATACCAGTTATGTTTGAACCTGTTCATGCTCCAGTTGCTAATTCATTTGCTCAGCTTGATTTAGTTGATCTTCCTGTTCATTGCATTTATCATGCTGCCTATGTATCTAACTAGATTTTTCCCCTTCTGGTCCAGTTTACTGACCTCAGCCTTTATAAATATTTATATAATAAAAATGAAGATATTTAATTGCTGAGGTTCACTGGAACAATGGGTCCATGCTTTCAAAATTTTTATTTATTGTTTGATATTTATTCACCGTGACGCAAGCAGTTTTAAGATTAAAAAAAATCTGGAACCCACAAAATGTCTCTATTTAAAAACATTTAAATTTTTCATCCAGGTCTTTATGCTGAAAATTTTCTTACAAAAAGAAATGTTTATATTAAGAAGGTCTCTGTGGCTTCCATTTTTTTAAAAACCAAAAGCTTATTCCCAGAACACATTGAGATATTTTAGAAATTACAGTGAAATTAATGATGAAATGATTGTATTTTAATTGAAATGTATGCATTTTAACTAAAAGATATGAAAGAAAGATAATAAATGAAAGGAGAAACTAAATAATATTCTATTAAATAGCAAATGAATTAATATACTTCATTCATCAAATTCACCAAAAGTGCTTACATCTTTTACTTGTTGCATCAACAGACAACCTGAGTGTCAATCTGCTTTATGTTGAGCTTGATGGCCAAATTCTAACTGATATAAGCTAAAGCCAGGATTTCACATGAATAATTAAAGGGCACAATGGTCAGACAGGAAAGACAGGGAAAGGGAAAGCAACTACTCTAAAGCATTCAACAGCTCAAACCAACTTTATCTTTAATCTTATTGTCAGATTAAAATTTCAAGTCTAATAGTACTGAATTGTTCAACTGACAACCTAGGAAACATGTCACTATAAGAAGGTAAATACAATGATGTTTAAGAGATGAGCAAGATGTCCGGATAAAATATGAAAATACTGAAAATAAATTAAGAAAATTGGGTTATAAAGTAAGACAAATTACCTCCTATTCTTGTATTTTGTAGTATGTATTTAACTTCACTCTTCCACTGCTTGGAAGACAGTGGTAGATATTAAGCACAACTTTCTTCTGCAAAATTTACTGGTAGTGAGATACAAATATTGCCTGTTTTGAAATAAAAATACGGTTTCACTATATATTCACAGCCAGATCAACCATTGGAAGACAGTCAATATAGAGAGATACATGACATGGTTTGATTTCCTCATGAGAAAGTTATACTGTCCCCATAACTAACCAGATAATGCTTCTAACTTCAGGTGCTTTTAACAAACTAACTGGATTGAGAGAGCCTTTCTTGCACAATTGTAGTATTTCTACAGGTATTATATACTAACTCTAGAGAAAATGAGAGGGAAGGAATTGACTTCCTCTTTGTCTGATGACCAAATTCTGAGCAAGTTCTGTGAAGCAGATTTCTACAGCTGACTGGGAAAAACCCACCCATTGGGTGGTTTTTACTTACCTTTATACAGACTTGACAAGAATTTTCCTCTGACAAAGGGATGAAAATTAAAATTAATCAGCCTAGTGCCCAGTATATTAGTAGCAAAGTTGTTTCTTCTCTCTACTCCCTTAAAGAAAATTAGCTGGCAGTAAATAATTAATTTTAAAAGGAAGCTACAGTGGTTGGAAGGAAGAATATTTTAATACTTAGCTGGCATAATTCTGTTCTGTAAAAATGGACATGACTGAAGCATGTCATCAACTTTCATAACAGCCTTGGCATACCCTACTGAGAAATGAAGCACTGACAGAGTCTGACGTACCCGTATACAGAAATATAGAAGCTAAGAAAATAAATACATTCCAAAGAAATGAAATGTTCATCCAAATAATGACAGTGCTGTGTGCAAAGGCAGAAGATAATGCTTGAAAAGCACAAATTATTTCCCTGCAAACGTAAATCCTCTTTTGCTTTCTTTCCATAGCTCCTCAAAGAATAAATCAGTAACACTGGGTCTTGACACTGTGTGCTTGAATACTGAAAACAGAAAAACAGAAAAAACCATAGAAAAACAAATGTTTGTTTTCTTTCTCTTTCAAAAAAGTACAAGGTTATGAAAAAAGATATGATAATAAGTTAACACAAATATCTAGAAAAGTACACAAAACTAAAAAGCTAATGCTTATGCAAAGCAAAATAAAATAACATACTTAACACAAATTTAAATAGAACACTGATTATGAGGTTTTTAAACTATGTGGCTTTGAAAGAGCCTGCGCTGCCTGTTGGAAATTCTCTCTATATATGCCATGCTCATCAAAACTGTAAAACCTGAAGGAGTTCACTAGAGACTACAAAAATGTAGCTTTTCCCAGGTATTTCCATGAAGTAGCAGAGATAATCATTGTTAAATCTAGGATTTCCTCATATAGGCTCAACTTGGTGTCACCTGCACTTGATAGCCTCACCCAGATCACTGATAAAGATGTTAAACAGAATTGGCCCCGAGAGAGCTCTGGGGACCACCACTCATGACCACCACCAACCAGACGTCATTCCATTCACCACCGCTCTCTGGGCCCAAATCCATCCAGTTTTGTACCCAGCAAAGAGTGCACCCATCCACACCATGAGCAGAAGTTTCTCCAGCAGAATGCTGTGCGGAATGGTGCCAAAGGCTTTATTAAGACCCAGATATACAACATGCATGGTATTTTCCTTCATCCACTGAGCGGGTCACCTTGCCATAGAAGGAAGTCTGGTTTGTCGAGCAGGACCTGCCCATGTCGACCAAGCCTGATGACCTGGTTGTCCTGTATATACTGTGTGATGGTGCTCAGGACAATCTCCTCCATAACTTTCCCTGGCATAAGGTCAAAATGACAGGTCTGTAGTTCTCCAAACCTTCCTTTCATCCTTTCACGTAGATGGGCATCACATTTGCTAGTGTTCCTGTCCACTGAGACCTCCTTGGATAACAAGGTCTGTTGGACAATGATCGAAAGAGGTTCTGCCAGATCTTTCAGCACACTTGAGTGGGTCTCAAGGGAAAGCAGTTTTCCAATATTCACTGGCAAATTATAAGACATACGAATTAATATTTCTGTGAATATTTCTGAAATTAAAAAAATTACTTCAGTAACTCCTAACAAACATATACAACAAATACATTTTCAAACCTTTTTTTTTGTGAGATTACTCTAATGAACTGTTTGCTTCAGAGTTACTCTGTATGTTTATTCTCCTGCTATAAAATCAAAATATTTGCATTCTTAGTTTGACACCCCCAAAGTTCAATTCTTAAAAGTTATTGCATTGTTGTATTATAAAGATTTTATGGGTTACTACTACCCAGCAAGTGATTTCTGAAAGAACTTTTGGTACTATTTCACTGTAGTATTACCATAGTGGTAGCCTCAGTAATTCATGGTTTTTTATAAATTTAAGACTTCCTGGAAAAAAAAACAACAAAAAATAACACAACAGAAATAAATTCCATATTTCAGATTCTTGATATTCTGAATTTAAAAGAATATTTATATCGCACTTTTAAAGAAAAATCTAGACAGATTTTAGCTAATATGATGCAAAAGTTCTCCCACTTCTACTACAGTATTGGAAAAAAACACAATAGTTTTCAACTCCCAGCCTAAAAGTTCTTATATCAAAAGACTGAATACACAATATTTGAGATGCATGACAGATTAATTTTCACTATTTAATCTGATGGAAATCTGACTTCAAACATCACTTTATGGAAACAAAGAAATTTTATACTTTTTTGACTCTCAATTAATACAATTTAAATAGCAGAATTTTAAAAGCGAAGAAATCAGAAATTACAAGGTAATTTCCTTCTAAGTCCTTACAATTAATTATTTTTGAGGAGAGACTCATCTGGGAGTTTACCTAATTACAATCCTTTTAAATTCTCCTTTTCATTCTCATTAAAAAGTAGAGCTCATTTCCAACACTGAAATGTTCCCTCAGTAATGTCTAAGAGAAAACATCCTAAAGAGTAAAAAAATTTAGAAAATTACTTAGTGATGAAAATTTTATATCAGCCTGAATCAGTAAAATCACTTTTTAAATGTAAAAATGGGAAATTTGCTACAATCAAATATGCAATTAAATTAAATGTTGTTTTTTGCTTTCAACTTGACTTTAAATTGCCATTGATTGATGAAACAGATGACATTGCCAGTGCCCAGTTGGCCAGCTAATAGGTGGTAACTCAATAACTTCTGATTGTCTGTTGAGATCCAAAAATTCATTATGTTGCATTTGTATTATCCAGTGTGGTTTAATTTAATTTCAAAACAAACTATTTGCACATTCTTGTTTTAGTTCAAGCTTGTATGTACACTGGTTGAGCTCTCTGTGTATGTTTACTATATGAAACTGGAAAAAATAAAAGTAAAAAATATTCATATTATTTCAATCAAATCAGATTCTAATTTCCTTATTGATTTATTAAAGATTTAACTGTCAAGCAATAATCTGTACATTAGGATATGTATCAGAAACACAAGAGATAAACCACAATACTACAAAATGTTATCACACCCTTCCATGAAATGCAAGCTGGGTGCCTGCTTGCTGGCCTGGGGGCATCCACAGGGATGTCATGTGGCCAGGTCCAGTCAGAGCTCCAAGAGTCACTGAGTCACTTCCTTTTTTCCCCACATCATGTCTCAGAGCTTCTCTCCTCCGATACTTATTTCTCTCCAAGCTGACTCTTCTGTTTCATAAGTCTCTGAAGTCCCTTGGTTAGCATTTAATCCAGCTGATGGTCATCTTCCTCTTCAGAATTATCAGTCTGTGATGAATAGTCTGGCTGTCCCACTCACTCATCCTCTTACTCTTACTTTCCTGCCTTTTTCAGTTGCTGTTATCCCAGCATTTTGCCAAGGTTGGGCCATGCAGGCAAACCCAGCAACATGATGTATCCCCCAGATGGCAAATTTCTTGAACAGCCCACCTGAAACAGATCAGCTTTCAGCTAAACTTGAAAGAATTTGCTGTGATTGCTATTTATGCACTGAGGCTGTAATAGTAACAGACAGCAGAACTGAAAATTAAGGACTGAAATGAAACTGCTTCTGGCGCTTGGGCAAAAATCAGAATGGAAACTGTCAGAGTTGTACACAAAGAAACAAGGAGAAGAAAAGGAATTATTAGAAATGAGTGGTACAGTATCTACCAATAACACATCATTAGTGTTTTTTTAAGAAATACAGCTACCGCATAATAATGCTATTGTAATTAAGGGTGTTTTGACCATCATCATACGAGATAAAGACTGTTTAATTTTTGAGCTACAAACTGATGGTTACCTAAGAATTCATGATTATTAAGCACTAACTTTCAATACGGTCAAAGAAAAAAAGAATCAAAAAGAGTAATAAATATAATTAGTACTTCAAGGAGAGGCACCTCCATAACCTAACGGATAATTACAATATTTGAAAAATGGAAGGAAAAACTGGGATGGAAAATCACAGAATTAAGCATATACACAGAGATTACTTAGAAGTCCACAATTAAAAAAACAGCAAAAATCATTACGTACTCCCTTGGCTGTAATTGTAAGGTGAATTACACTGTTAAGAAATATAATATCTAGATAGTCCTTGAGGTTAGCCAACAGTGCCATTCCCAATACCAGAGGCCTCAGGCAAAGATTGACAGGATGAGGTGGAAAACAGATAAAACATTTATACTTTATACATTCCCTGGTGACTAGCTTGCTTGGTTCCCATAACTAGAAAATTCAGCCGCAAATGCTCACCTGACTCAAGAGCAGGACTAATACGTAGGTTTCTCTCCCTAGAAATGTGTGAAAGCTGACTTCAGGTCAGCTGACTAGGAGAAATTTCTTGTGAGAGATGAGTAAAATGATTCTCCCTTCTCAAGTGACAAAAAAATGAAGACCTAGACCCCTCTCAGGGAGATCAGAGAATGAGAGTGGCTCAGAAAGCACTGTAGGAGGTTACTCCTTCACTGTAGGAGTCTTAGCTATGTTTTTTAACAAGAGTAAATATTTTTGGACATTATGTAAATTTATGCAATGCTGTCTAGGATGATGAGTACACAGTCTGTATGAGAGTGAAGTGGTGAGAAAGATCAATGAAGTCCGTAATAGATGCTGAGCCACTGGCAGGTCAGAAGTGGTAGGAGAGAAACTACAATACAGGCAGGAAAATGGAACAGAGCCCTAACTCCAAATCAACATCTATAAACCTTTCCCCAGAGCAACCTCCAGGAAGCAGAAAATATGAAATACAGTACACCTTAGAACACTATAGGCTTTCAAAGCTTCTGTGAAAGAATTAGGAGACAAACAGATGTAAGCTATCTAAGTTTTAATAGTGGCAGGTGAAGAGAATGCACAAAAGAATATAGGAATAACAGGTCACTAGGAGGCTTGCCAGTAGAAGTGTAGAACCACTTAAGTTGGAAAAGGACCTTAAGATCATTGAGTCCAACCATTAACCTAACACTACCAAATCCACCAAGCTTGTTGTCTCAACAAATCTAAAATTTTCGCACACACAAAAAATGCACCAGGGAAATCTATGATTCACTGTTCATCCTACCTCAGTGAACAATAATAATGGCCCATAGTCTGGTTAGATACTTCATAGGACTCTGGCTCTGTTGGATCTCACATTTATGTAGCTCTATGAAAGGAAGCAAATACTTTTGCATGCAGGGGATGTAGTACCCTAATGCTTTGCTCAAACAGGTCTAAAATAAAACAGAAATTAAAGGCATTCCCTTACTTTTAGACAAAATCTGTTATATTTATGTAACACATACATAGAGTTGATTTTTAATATATCCTATGTGTGATGTAAATCAAATTGGACTCTACTATTTAATTATGTCTTTCTTATCTTTTATCAAAGTGAAATGACAAACAATGCTAAGTATCTAATATCAACAAACTTATTTTGTGCCTCTACTGTGTTAAAAAAGACATTTACTAGTTAATAGTTTACTAGTTTATAGTTAATGACTTCAAATCAGGGTAATGATCAAATATGGCATGGAGCATTGTATTCTTCATTCATAAAAAGATGTTTGTATGTTGATAAAGATTTACCAGACTAGAAAAATGCATTCCAAAAAGGCAAAAATGCTGATGTTCAGTTTGTATAGTGTGGCTATGACAACCAGAAAGTCCCTTTTGGTACACATTTCTGAATTAAGATAACATCAGAAGATGGAAGCCATTCTTGTCATAGATACCACTCTCTCACTCAAGGTGACATAGCTTCCTGCTCTTCCAGCTTTTGCAATCACACATAAGACACTGACAGATAGGTTAAAAAAAAATGCTCTTCAGAGTGAGACCATCACGTCCAGTTTTCTGTCTCCAACAGTGATAATAGGAGAAGCTATACAGGGAGAATGTACAAGACTGGACACTTTCTACAGTCCATCTCCTTCACCCACATCCACAATTATTCTGCTAGAGATGTAAGAGGTAGACCTATGCTGAGTGCTTTTAGTATCTATTTATGGACCTATTGTCCATGTAATAGTTTTAATCCCTTTTTATAAATTTACTGATATTCTCTGCTTCTACACAGTCTCATGGCAAAACCCCATAAATTCACTATTTCCTTTTAACTGTTTTAAACTGGACACTTGCTGTTTGCACTGAGCAGTTTCTACTTGTGCTGCAGGATTTAATGAATAACAGTTCTGCATTCAGTTTATGCATTGTTTCCAGTTGTGTAAAACTCAGTTATAAACCATCACTCCTAAGTCATCTCCTCTCCAAACTGAAGAGCCAAGCCATTTTAGTCCCTCTTCACAAAGTACATTCTCCATCCCCAAAACCATTTTAGTTGCCTTTACATGTACTTTCTCTAATTCCACAATATTTTCTTACTGTGACCAGAACTGTACACAGTACTGTCTAACCTACAGCACTAAAAGGTTTTCTTTTAAAAAGATTGCTTCAGCAAAGAAGACAAAATCAAAAAATTGTTAAAAATAAAAGCATTTTTCAACACTTCCTTTTAAAAATGCTTACTGTCATTTTTCTGTCCATCTTTAGGAATAATTCAAAAAGGCTTTACTCACTTGTGATCACTCACACAGGAATTTCTGTGAGGCAGACCAAAGTGACTTTGTACTCAAAATCCCAGACCTTGTTTAATTGCTTATAATAAAAAGATGGGACCATGTTAACATCTTTTACTTGCACATTCTATTTACCATACTGGAATTAACACATCCCATTCCAGAAGGCCTGATGCAATGTTTAAATGGTGAGGAGAAAAAAAAAAAAAAGAAGAAAAGAAAAAAAAGAGGATGACATTTATTTCTCTTTCCTTGAACACCACTCCTGAAATGCTAAGATAAAGATTTAATACTCCTCTTTGTTAATGAGCTTTCATTTCAACATCCCAATAAAAATGCTGCCAGTTAATTTAGACAAAATAATTATTCTGTTGGGGCCATTTCCATACTCCACATTATGTAATGTACCACTGAGACAAAGAAGAGAGACAGCAGTTCAGATCTATTACCTCAAACTTGGGTTTTGTAACCCTGAGGACTGTTCAGCCACCAGACTAAATGGTAAAAGAAGAAACTACACCTACAGAGACTTATAGATCTAACATAGAAGAATTGAAAATATTTGGTGAAATCTAACTAAGTCCATTGTTAGCTGCAAGCTGTATTTTTTGGCAAGTGACTTATGTCTTGATGCCTCACTCGGTTCTAATGAGTTCCTTCTAGAAGGTTAAACTGCTATGAGAAATGTGGTGAAATGTCTATCTTTTGATAACTTCCAAGCCAAACCAAAAATTTTATAATTAACTAAGGTTTAGAAATGTTCCAACTATATGTAGGGGGAAAGGAATGCCAGAGAAATTGATTTCTTGGCTGCTTAGAGGGAGAAAGAGACAGTCTGACGCAAAAGGAATGGAAAAAAAAAAATAAATCTGGGATGGAGAGAACAAAAAGATCTTTAGCATACTGCCTTCTAAAACCTGAACTGCAGCCCAGGATTTCTTACTATGCTCAACAACTTTTCTAATTTAGGGGTTAAGCAGTTATATACCCCTACACCATAGGGCCAAGTACCACTATATTGGTCAATCTGTATAATGTGTCAAAATTCACTATTTATGATATTCCAAAGCTTCACTTGTTGAAAAGTCTTATTAACTCTAAAGATTCCAGTCCTGCTACGGTTGTTCAGAGGAGTCAATAAGACTCTAGCCTTCTTTGTTCATATGTTTACTGCTTTAATACTTGAGAATTACATTGAAAAAAAAACCTATGATGAAAGAATATCATATTCAGCCGTCTGAGTCTAAGAAATGCAGCACCTAGATCTGGTTGTGCAATGTTCCTCTGCCTCTATGTATACTTTTAGTTTGAGTACATGACTGTCTTCCTCACACTTTTCATGCTTATTCCATGAGCAGTACGGAACCTTTGCACTGACTTGGTCCCTTTGAATGTATGCTTCCTTTCAGCATCTCATGAGAAATTTAATTGCAAACTAGAAAAGAATTCTGATCTGCATGTATTTCTCATTAGAGAAAAAAAATTCTCACATTTTCTGGGTGTTTTAAAGATTTTAAAGAAAAATTATAAACTTTTGGAAGATTATATTAATGTATTTTTGGGGAAAAATATTAAAATGGTTACTAGCTGTTACTAAAATACCTAATTCAGAGGTACACACAGCTCCAGTCTACAAATAGGGTACCTAAGTCAGTGATGCAAATGTACCCTGTGATGCTGAAACATGTGGTCTATGAATTACAATTCTTTTATTTTTCACCCCAGTAAATTTTATCAGCAGAAGAGCATGAGATCCAGTTTTGAATTAGTTTTTAGGCAAAACTGTAACAGAAAACTACTGCATTAACAATAGCACACAGAAATGTAAGCTGTGTAAAGCAAAATGCTAAATTCTGAAAGTGTTTAAAATAATCAATTCAAAATAAATGTTTCTATAATATTAGTATCACTAGAATGTTTCAAAATTACAATTTGCCCTTGTGACTTTATCAATTTAAATGCAGTGAGATCTGAAAAAAGTTATATTTTAGAGTAAAAAATAGTGAACTTTAATATAAAATTGTAACTTTATTTTGACATTTTATCATTAGAATTTTCTATTTTCCACTGTCGTCTGTCTGACTGCTGTCCTACAGTGATTCAGTAAAGCTGAATTAACACAAATAGAAACACCTACTAGGAAACATGAAGATTGATCATAGAAAAAGACTAAAGAAACCTAAGAAAATGAGGAAACACTGAACAAGAATCAGAGAAAGAAATATAAAATAGGAAGGATTTTTCTTCACTTCTAATGGGCAATATGCAGTATAAAATATCATTCAAATTAGTTCTTCATTGACTAATGGTAGTGGCTAGTAACAAGAAAATTGGGTCTTCCATCCAACCCTTTCAGTTTTAGTATTTTCAAGAGTTGATAATAATATTACTTATTTAACATTTGATTCTGCAAGGTGCTAAGCACTATGATCATCAGTGCACTTGCATTCTTAGGTAATTTTAAGCAGGCAAGTAGCCCACATGAAAGCATCATCATGGCTTTCATAATCATATGATGAATCACATTATTGAATCCAGACAAGAATGTTCAGAACCTTGTACAATCAAGTTAAGGGCTTTACATGGAGTGAAAAGACAATGAAGACACCCTGAAGAGTTTATAACTATCAGTTTAAGGAATATTAATGTTTTTATTCCAAAAAATCCCCCTGAATGTCTGTGAACACATTTTCTTCCATATATCATCATCTTCTGTTACTAATTCTTTGGATACTTTAGTGCTGTTATATATCTGACTTGCTCTATTTTTTATAGACCCATAAAGAAAGGCAGTTGGGTCTTGTGGGAGTGGGGGGAGAAAAGGGGGAGCAG
This sequence comes from Rhabdornis inornatus, assembly GCA_013397075.1. NCBI lineage: Eukaryota > Metazoa > Chordata > Aves > Passeriformes > Rhabdornithidae > Rhabdornis > Rhabdornis inornatus. The sequence continues at coordinate 2,465,152 of VWZS01008810.1, read as the reverse complement.
AGGAGGAGAGGGGATGGTGGTGATAAAATGTAATTCCTCCGAACACCTGCTGAGTTTAATTGCACTACAGCTGCTGCTGATTGTAAGTGGGAAAGGGAGATATAAGGCAGAGGGGGAGGTGGTGGTGTTACTGACTGATTGGCTGTCGTTACATCTAGTTTTATTGTCTTTTTTTTACCCTTTCAGTATTATTCTTACAAGTTAAAAGAGACTCTGAGTCTGAGGGATTAGGGACCTAAACCAAAGAAGAATCTTATGATCTGTGAGCAGAATGAGATGTGGTGTTTCCTGGATGAAGACATCTGAAGAGAGCATATGTGAACCTCAAGAGCAAGACTGATGATCCCAACAGACAAATTGCCACAGTATGCAGCATTCACTAGAATGAAAGGTTTATAGGTGAGATATTTAAAGAGGTCACCACGCCCAGAGTATGTGGGTCTGCAATGAAATAGAAGACAGTGCTTGAGATGAAGGAGCTGTGGTCATTCAAAAGGGATAGCAAACCATGCAGAGAAATTTTCAAGCAGGTTCTCATTCTGCAAGAACTTAAAGATAACAAAGTGTGGTGGCTTTGTAGCATCAAGTCACTGTGGAATAAATCCCTGTTCACAAAATTGATAGAAATGGGTACTGAAAACTGGACTGCTGTAATCTGATAATTGCTGGGGACAAGCTGCTTTAATACAGAGAAGCATGATGCACACACATAGTTGTGATTCAAAGACTTGATTTTGGAATATGTCAAAGACACAACAGAGTATTACAACTGGGTAACTCCCTCAGAAAACAAAGCAAATTGATATTATCCATATCCTCCCATTCTGGGTTACTTTATAAGCAGCTGCAAAGCTAAATAATGCTAATAGTGATGTTAAATAACACTTGGAAAATTTTAGAGAGTTAATGTTCAGTGGTAATAGATGTGGGAGGAAGAATTTCCTTTAATTTGGAGCATGAAATATAGGACTTTTAATTTTCAGAATTATATTAACATTAGTTAAATATAGAAGTTCAAAATTTTTAAGAGAATTTACTTTATATGTATTTCTGACTATATAAATAAAAAAACTGTTTATGTTTAAAATAAATCATTTTCAGGAAATCTTTACCCAAATAAAAATTCTGTAGATGGTTCTACTGCCTATTACATGGAATATGAGCTTACTTATAAGTACCTGTGAAATAGGGTCAGTAAGAAAATTCAAGCTGGGAGGATACAAATATTTGTGGTACATACTATAAAAACACACATTGACATAAAATAGTAATTAATTAATGATCAAATTAAAAGGGAAGAGGAAAAAGATGGGATAATGTTTGTCTGGACTAAAAAGCTACAAACAATTCTTCCAATCCTGGACAAAAAGGGACTTTGAGCTTGCTTTTCCATCACTTGAAAAACTGAAACACAGAAAAAGGAGATCTTTACATCCTGTTGCACAGCAAGAAAAGTCCGAGAGGTAGGACCTATTTAGCTGTTAACATTTTGCTCTCTAACGTTCATTCTGCTTGGTACTTTAATATCTAGCAAACCCTCTTGACAGTGTCAGGGTCTCTTCACTTGGCATCATGTATCAGCTTATTTTAAGCAGGCTAAGATCTCATTGGCATTACTGAAGCCTTTGCAGTCTGAGTGTTTCCTATGTGATGAGCCTTTTTAAAATTTTCAGAAATGAGTTAATTTGGCAACTTCGAAGACATCTTTTCACCTTTTCATCTTTTATTTTAAATAGGGTGTGATATCAACTCTGACTTGACATACGTGTATATGTGGAGCCACAAAACATTGTTAATAAAAAAGCTGTCACTCTTTATTGCTGAACACATCATTGTATTCATTGTTTTCACATCAGTGTCCTGACTGTAAGGTAGAAAGGGACACACAAAATGCAGAACTTTCTTTTTGAATAATGTTGATTAGAATTTTCAAACTGTTTATATGCTGAACTAACCAATTAAAACTATTGAACAATTTCTATAATTCCATCTCCATTAAAGCTGTCATTCCAAGTATGACTTATCTGCTCTGCTTTGATACTAAAACAAATTAATTAATTTTGAATTAAATTGATTTCTTAACCTACAGATTGACTACTGGGGAAATACAGAAAGTATAAATAAATAAAACATTTTCATTTGCTATTACAAATATCAAAATCCTGACAGTTCTCTGCTGCTATAAGGAATGAAGAAAATGTTTTTAGCCACTCTGGGAACAATGTGGACTATGAAACAAAAGGTTCCATTTTTTATATAACTCTCCAGGCTTCTTTTTATATAACTCTTGCAGGTTTCTTGTTGAGACTCTTAACATAGATTATGTTTATCTTTCTCTCTGTTTGATCAGTCTAATTATAAGCCCTCATTATGTCTTATTTTCAAGAGACATACTAGCATCACTAGTCCACAATGCAAATGAAAACCTTTTTCTTTTCATAACATATTAATTTTTCATGCTTGCTCCTTACAAAAAAAAAAAAGAGAGAAAACAAAACACCTAAACCACCACCACCACCAAAACAAACAAAATTCCCCAAACTTTGTAAGTCAAACCATACTGAGGAGCACTATGAAGACCTGAGAAATCCTTTTCCCACATTGGCAAAAAGTCTACTTAAAACTTGCTCTCTTAATTGTCAAAAAAAATTAAAAAAAAAAAAAAGAAAAAAAGAAGACTTACATTAATAATTTATAAACACTGAGGAATGGAGATTGCACAATTTTTCTGGATAAGATGCTTTACTGCTGGACTCTCATAGAACCACAGTCACATAATCATAAAACAATTTATGCTGAAAGGGACATTCAAGTCATGTAGTTCCAACCCTCCCAGCCATAGGCAGGAAGATCTTTCACAAGGCCAGGCTGATCAAATTCCCCTCCAACCAGACCTTAAACACTTCCAGAAACTGGGGCATCTAAGGTGTCCTTGGACAGCCTGTTCCAGTGTCCCATGACTGTCATAATAAATAATTTCTATTAGGTGCCTCCAAAACTGTCTCTTCTCCAGGCTGAACAAGCCCAGGGCAGGTCTAGTCTCTGACCAGTTTGGTGGCCTCCCACTGAACTTCCTCCATTATCAGAATCTGTCTTGTAGTTGGGGGGTGAAGGTGGGGAGGTGGGAGCAGTAGTACAAGCTGCACAATTCTAAACTATGTCTCGCAAATACAGAGCAAAGGGGCATAGTCACTTCCCTCATCTACTGGCTGTGCTCCTGCCAGTGCAGCCCAGGATGCTGTTGGACACCTTCACTGCCAGGGCCCAGTGCTGGCTTACATCCAGCTGACTGAAAAGCCACAGATCTTTCCCAGCAGAGCCACTCCTCAAGCAGTCCATCCCCAGCCTGTATCCGTGCAAGAAGTTCTTCCTTCCCAAGTGCAGAATTTAAGTCTTTGTTCTTGCTGAATATCATAAGGATTGTCTTTGTCCATTCTTTTGGCCTGTCCAAGTTCCTCTGAATGGCAACCTTTCTTGAGTGTATTGACTTGTCCACCCTTTTTGGTGTCATCTGCAGACGTGGTGAACAAGCACTCTTGCTTCTTCAAGGTCATTGATAAAGACATTGAACAAACCAGACAGACCTGAATACAGAACTTCATAATTCTCCAGTTCCTCATCCCTACTATTAGCCTATACATACAGTTTTTTATCTATTTACTAGCCACACATCTGGGCTGCAATGTCAAAAGTGGACATGAGAATATTTTGGGACACAGTGTTGCTAGCCTTCCCAAATTCAGGGTAAATTACACCTACTGCTCTTCCCTTATCCACAAATCCAGACACTTTAACATGGAAGAAGATCAGATTGATCAGGCATGACTTACCCTCTCTAAACCATGCCAACTTTCCCTAGTATTGTTTTCCTCCTTTGTGTGCCCAGAAGTGCATTACAAGAGGACTTGCTCCATGATTTTTCTACAAACTGAAGTTAAATTAAAATAGCCTGTAGTTCCCTGGATAATTTTAATGCTCTTGTTTGCAGATTCGTGGAACATATTCTTTCTTCTAATCTTTGAATATTTCCCCTAAATTTTATGACTTTCAAGATGACAGAGGATGATCTTGCAAGAACATCAACCAGGTCTCTCAGTGTGCTCGTATGCAGCCCATCAGTTCCCATGGACTTTCATGGGTTAAGTTCTCTCAAGCTATTGCTAACTCACCCATTGGTGATAGTTCTTGAATTCTTTCATTAATTAGAGACCTGGGAGACTGCGACAAGGAAAGTATTGAGTACCTAAGCCTTATGTGTCTGCTGTTGCGAAATCAACCACTCCATCTAGCATTGGGCACGCACTCTCCTTGTTTAATCTTTTACAGCATAGCATTATTGCCTTCAATGTCTGTCACGAGGCTGAACTCCAGCTGAATTTTGGGTTTCCTGACACTATCCCTACACTCCTTGGGCAATATTTTTAGATTCCACCATTGTATTCTGTTCCTTTTTTCTTCCTCTGTGTTCTGCTTTTAGAGGTTGGAGCTCTATCAGGAAAATCCTGCTTAGCCAAACAGGTCTCCTGATACATGTACACCTCTGTTTGATACATCTACATCTCTGTTTGAGTATTAGGACTCTTCTTACACCTGAGGACAATGCTTTCTTGAGTGCCATTGCATCTATCAATTCTCTAGAAGGTGAAGATTTATAATAGCAAACATCTAACTGTTGAGGGCGTAATTCCCACAGATTGCCAGCTATGAGGCCTATAACTTTAAAATATGCATTACTTAATTCCAAAATTATATTATAAATGTGTGTTTGCATTAAAATTTAACAACATGAATATTACTTCGAGCTATTCTTTTGGAAGCATCACACATAGGTATTTATGATGGAGATACCTAAATCTGAATCAGTCACATAAATTCCATGTATGGCCAGTGAAGAAAAGTAATATGCTCTGAAAGACAAATTGTTAGTCTAAAAGAGGCAGCCAAAATAATCCAGAAATATGTCCTGTGGTATCTCTCAATTGCCTCTTTTCTTGTTTTCTTGTCTTTGCGTTAGACAACTAACTCAGGTTTAGGCATTCACTTGATGAGATGAACCTTTAAGAAAACAAAAGAATGTGTTATAAGAAATTATAAATATGCTCTATACACATTTCCTCCCTTTCTTTGAAACTATTGCAAATTTCATTTCTAATTACTTCTACTTTTTGCTGAATTTACTTGATATACAACCGGAATTTCCTTCCTTAAGTCAAATTTTTTGGCAGAAGTTTCTATCTGAAAATTACCTAGGCATTAACTTGATCACAGATTATGTTATTAATTTTATTGTTTTTGATAATCTGCATTTAAAATGTTTCTGACATAAAAGAAACAAAAATAATTAATTCATAACAAGCATCCTTAAAAGTATCCATAAACATCTTTAGAAAAGGATGAAAATTTATTTTTCCTTCTTGAATTTTTTTCATATAAAAAAGACACCAATAGGAATTTGTGACTCGGTTTGTTTGGGGATTTGAATTATTTTTAGCAAGGAGAATTTGCCAAGCATAGCAGAACCGGAAATAGAGTCTAATGAAATTTTGAGCTGCAATGTAGGCTAATGATACTTGAAAGTGACATGGTTATATCTCAACAGGATAGCACTGGCTTAGCCTAAATGTCAGGAGCTTGACAGGCAGGTATCATAAAGATACATGTCAGTCACCTCCAGTGCAAGAATAAGTGATGAGCATTGTCAAGAATGTCCTTCATTTTTCCTTGGCAATTAAAGCAAACAGGGGCCCCAATGTCTGCTCTGCTGTTCCATTCACTTTCTCCTTTCTCCTATCTAAGCATTTGCTGTTTCATTCTCTTGATTAACAAAACAGTAAAGTGAAGATAAGAAATGAAGGAGAAAATAGTTGTCTTCTCACTTCAGTGGTACTGACCCATTTTTTTGCATAGAGATGTAAAAGGAAAATGGTTAAGTTCCAGAGTGCTTAAAACCTTGTTATTTTTTCAACACTGTTCTACTTATATTCAAAGCTTAGTAACCCTGTAATACTGACTTTGGCAACAAAGTGGTGAGTTCTGGTTCATAACCTAATCCTCACCATCATCTCTACCCTGAAGAGCTGAGATACATAAATCAAGGAGGAAAGTCAACAGTAAAATCCTTATCAGAGAGGAGAGCAAGGTGAAAAATATGCTAGCTTCATGTGAAAACTAAAGAAACAAGACTGGGAAAAAGAAATAACCAGAAGAAATAAAGGCTAGGAAGAGGCACAGAAATGAGAACTGCACAAACTGAGAGGTGAGAATACCAGCCAGTTGCCTGAATCAACCACCAGCTTGTTTCAAACATTATCCGCCCAGTGAGAGCTCGTATGCCTGGAGCTGTGTGAAATCAGAGGCACATTGCCAGGATGGCAAGGAACTGCCTTCATGCAGACTCCTACCTCAGTTAAATGTTCCCTCCTCCTGTTGTCTTACAAGGGAATAGGTAGCTATGACGGTGGATTACTGCCAAAGCCAAGGTGTATGCATCACCCTGGCAAACTGTGATTCATTATAGCCAGGAGCAGGATGCACAGTAGATGAGCAGCGTTATTTCTAGCCAGAGCTATTCACTGGCTGGTAATGAAAACAACGCCTTAGGGGAACTCAGCTGATTTTCTTTTTCCAGTTTCTGCACCAGCCTGATTCCTTCCTACGCTGCCAACTACAGGCAAAGAAGAGATGATTCTTGCTCCCATGACTTCATGCTTGATTTAACCCACAAACCAATGTGCCCTAAAGCTCTCCAAGTTTGGCTTACCAACTGTTCTTGCAATTACACATAAAGTGTTCCAATGTTTCTGTTTTCTCAAAGCCAGGAAAAAGAAACCTCCACAGAGCCCATCCACTCAAGCAAGCCTATCACACAGATAAACATGATCTCACTGAAAAAAGCAAAGGAGGCATCTAGCCCTACAAACACAAGTCTTAGAATGTAAACAGACTCTTGCCTGCCAATTTATGCTTACAGGAAAGTTTCTCCAGCATAGACCCTTGCCAACAAATAGAAAAATTAAGGTGCTTTACAACAGGCAACCAAAGCCTGTAAGCATCAACATTGTTCAGTGGCTTGAGAAGCTTTAACTGCTGGGACAGTCTTTCCAATTCTATTATCCACATTTCAGACACATTTTACATGCTGCTTTTCAAATACCCAATGGAAAACAAAGGACAATTTAAAATGGGTAGATCTTTCATGCACCCGACCATCAGCTCATTTTGGCTTATTCTGCAGATATTTTGCACTTGCTCAAGCAATAGTTTAAGAGTTTTTTTGGTTTATGAACCAAAGTAAGGTTATCATGGGTCATGATAGCAAAAGATCAATAGTAACAAATCACATTTGTAATGACATCATGTCAGTTGGTCTTTGATCATCAATGAAAACATTTAACAGTTATTAAAATTTCTTGGAACATTTTTTACCAGAGAGCCCACTTTAAACCTGGTGTTCCATTAAAATTCACTAGGTCTGGAATTCCATGATAAGTGCACTCTGCAGCCTGAGAAGCAGAAAGGATAGGAAAAAAAGATGTGGCATACCCAGTTCAACAGGATATATCATATTTATAAAACCATGAATAAATACTGAGGTTTTACAGTCTTATGACAAATAGCATCTCTTTCCTTAATTTTGGTGTTCAGCATTTTCTTTGTGGATATGTCAAGCCAATTAATTCATGCCTAAGTACTTGGAGAAAACTAATAGCTCTCAGGCCTTGTTTTTTCCTATGGTTGTATACATTCAAAAGAAATCTGCTGGTAGTAACATGCTCTGCAAGTCTGAAACTAATTCTGGATAGCTTTGTGTGAAACTTACCTTCCTCATAGTGTATTTCTTACAGCACTGCTGGACACTTCACACCTATTATATAGCTTCTGATATACAATTCTGTTTCCCAGATTTTGAATCAAAAATTCTTGACCTTGAAATACTTCAGAGCAAGCACTTCTTGCTTGCTGAATGAATACTTTTGTCATCACTAAGCATTTCACCAGCTGCCTATTGATAAACAATTGACAACTACTCATGACCACTTAACAAGATTGGTTAATGAGAATACTTTGCTATTGCTCCTACAGATTTACAATCACACTCTGATTTGATTAGTTGCACTGATAAGAGAAATATCTATTTCTTAGAGATAAGCATTCCAAGTGAGTAAAAGAAACCCTACAACTCAACAAGAGCAAAAATGTAGTAGTAACTTGAATTGTAGTAAGAGGACAGGAAGAAATTGTATAAGGTTTCTTATTAAATAAATAAATAAAACCTTCAAAGAAAAGAAGATATGGCTTGGAAAGAAATTAATTCCTATATAAAGTAGGAAAGCTTGTTGTTCTTGACACTCTCAAAATAGGTGACCATAAATAAATGAAGACTATTATGTTGTGAAATTATGCTCAAGGTAAATAAATGTGGAAGGTAAGTAGTGGGGAACCTAAAATTAAATTCCAAATCTCTTCAGTAACCATATGCAGGCAAGTGGTAGAAAAGAGGATTTTTTTTCACAATGAAATGACCTTGAATATAGCTGGAATTTGAAGTCAACAACTTCATGCAGGGGTTGCAATTATCTCAACAGGTTCCAATAACTTTGTTTGAGATTTGGTTGAGTTTTTATAACACAATATTGTCACAACTTTGAAAGAAATTAGGAGATTTCCATGATACTGCCTTGCCTTTGTGCTCAAGAGTAATGTATATTTCCTTTGCTCTCATTCTCTCTACTGTCTTTCACCCTGCAAACATGCTCTAATCCTTGCAATCTTTTAAAATAAATGGATATGCTGAGCTCTCATCAGTCTTCTATATACTCAATAAAAATCCTGGAACTTGGTTTAAAAGAAACTTAGGTGGAATTTTCAAGATGAAGTCCTTCTCCTGGTGAGACTTATTAGAATTTGTTTCACTTCTTTTAGGTGTCATTGTTTTAGCTTTATTTCCATAATAAGTATCCTCATGTCAGCGATGGTTCTTCATAAGAGAGGTATGAACAGTGCACCTGCTTTCCTTGTTTAATTGCTGGAAGAAAAGAGTCTTGGTCTAAGTATAGATTACCTAAGGGACATCTCCATTCAAACAGTACCATATGCAAATGAATTAATAGTCAATTTACAGTATTATTGCATTTTTTATATCTAGTAAATATCATTTTCTATGATTATATATCATCTTTTTTCTAATGTTGCCTATTAGACTTTTTTTCAAACAAAATGTTGCTTCTGTGCCCTACTTCATTACTTCCATGCACAGTTCTCCTTATCCTGATTAGTAGCTGTTCTACCTGCTCCTCATCACTGCTTTTCTGTAGTAGAAGAGATGACAGAAGCTTATGAACCTCTATCCTAAGTGACTGTATCTTCTTCCCAGCCTGATGTCCTATGTTCTCAAAAAAAAAATAAAAATTAAAGCACAAATTGAATCTTAACTAGATTATGCATGCTATTCTCTTATAAGTTTAGACCACTTACATTGAAGTTTTGGTCACTGAGAAATAATTAAGCAGTCCATGTCTCATCACAAAAATATTCATCTATTAACGTACAGGTATAACAGCATAATAGTGTAGTTCACAAACCGTCTTTAGTAACAAGATTTTTAGTTGCCAATACCAAATCCTTTCACAAACTACTTCCTGCTTCAAGGTCTCTTGCCAGGGTAATGAGATGCTCCATCATGAAGTTATATATAATTCTGTCAAAATAATCTTAGAAAGTATATAATTTTGAATCATTGTTGGAAGCAGAGACATGAGCAACTGCAAATGTGTTCTTCTAAACTGGGAACGTAATATAGAATTAAATGCAAATGACTATGTTAATGCAACATTATGATTGAGATATGACAAAAACAAATCTCATTAAATTCCAAATATGGTTCCCACAGTAACTGTAATTCTGTTGCTTTGCACTTTCTGTACATATTATATTGTATTTCTGTGCCATATACTGTGTAGTATTAACTTTACTGCATTTTCGTATATTTGCACTGTGACTGAGTAATGGTTGTTCTGGGAACACAAACTGAGTTTCTATTTTTCTTAATGTAAAATCTTCACAATAATGTTGCCATTTTTTTCTATGTTTAATTTCTTTTGTTTTTGCTGGTTTGTTCATTTGGGTTTTTTTTAAAAGAAGATAGTGTATTATTTCAATTTATATGGACTGGCTAGAAGTCATTGCTTTTGCAGGCAAGTATGTTTTTGAGCTATACTCCGAGCCATGAATATGCTTAAATAAATTTTATTTCACTGGATATTAGTCAGCTTGATTTTTTTTTTTTTCACTTTTGGCCTTTTCCTTCCCAATACCACAGCTTGAGCTTTAGTTTCAAACCAAGAAGACAAGGGGGGGAAACCTCAGTGCTGTCTGCAACTTCCTCATGAGGGAAGTTGGTTCAGCAACTGATCTGAAACTGAATGTACCTCATCAAAATTTAGGGTTGTTTTCTGAAATTTTAAATACCCATTTTCAACAGTTTTGCCACATATATGCCCATTATATCTCAATGTAATTAAGTAGTCTTAGGAAATGTTTACAAACATCTGCTCATGTGGACTATAATTCTGTTTGATTTCATTTTGGTGAAATTCCTGAAAGGCAAGCTCATGTTAACGGTGTTTTATACATAGAAGAGCACATAGTAGACAATATTTTCCCCGGAGTGCTTCCCTAAGATGTCCTGAAATGCTTCTTCCTATTTTTCCATTTCAGAGCTTACCTATGAAAAAAGTGAGAGAGAGAGAAAAAAAGTATTTCTCAAACTGTGTTAACGTGTAATTTACACTAGTCTAAGTGTATAAACTACCTCAGTGTAAAGTGCAAGTAACAAATAAGCAAGTAAGATGCAGGTAAAATAAGTCACAAGATTTTGAAGATGGTAGCATAGCATAGTTTTGAAAATAAATTACTGAGATATTATCAATGTCACTTTGGTTTAACAATTTGAGATTCTGATAATTGTTTTAATAATTCTGTTCTGAGTAGCTTTTCAAATCCAGTAAAATTACCTATGCTTTATTTGAAATTGTTGCCCATGGCAGACCTTGAATAATATTTCTAAAGGAAATTAATGAGATATTATGTGTGATTTAAACAAATAATTAAGTTCAGTTGAAAGTAAACCTATCTTTCAGCACTAAAAGTAGTAATAGATTCTTCTAAACTGATAGAATTGTGTTGTATGTTTTAACATCTTTGATTAAATACAGCAAGTGGGCTAAGATACTATAAAATACACACCTGCATTCTCCCCATGTAAGTTTACATTTCTGTTCCAAAACTTGTCTCAGTCTGTTATAATGCTCTATTTCAAAGGGCAAATATTTCTATTTTTTTATTTCTTTAATGAAGATATGCCATTATTTTGTAATTTTTGCACATTTTTTTTGATTTTTTTTTCCTTTGTTTTCTCTATATTTCTATACTGTAGTACGACTGAAGTTAGCAAAAGGATTACCTGCTCATAATGCAGAGTATTGGACAGGTCCAGCAACAGTTCTTGTCTAGAATTTCAAGTCCCTTTGTTTTGTGTAACAAATGGGAGGAATAAATTCATCTATGTGGAAAAGGCAAAAAATATTTAGGACTTTTCAAAATATAGATGAAATAGTAGCTTGACACTATTATTTTTATTCAGTACAAAAATAATAACAGTGAAATTCTTACTTCACACAAGTACCACTGGAATCAAAGTTTACAAGACCAAAGAACAAGTTCTGTTTACACACAGAAACTCCTGTGGATTAAAGCTGAATCCTGTAAGATGGTATGTGTTCTAAGAACACAATTTTCATACATACCTTGAGAGATCAAGATGAAAACAGACTGAGATTTAATCCTTGCAAAATATATATGAAACAAAAATACGGTGTAACATTTGGATTTGCATCAATATCAAATCAAAACAGCAGCCAGTCAGAGCCATACATCTGGAGCACTGTAGCATTTCAATACATTTTTTAAAGAAATAATACATATTAAAAAATTATAAAAATTAATGCAATAAAAATATCAAAAGTTAAAATACAAGTTGAAACAGATATAGCATTTTAAAAGCATTCACTTCATGTAAATGAGATATTGGTGTCAACGAACATTTAAAAATGAATGAGCTGTTCAGGAGCTGCAAACACAAATGCACCTTGTGCACTATAAAAGGTTTCAATTTTGCTATTTTCTAAACACAGAAAAATGTATCCCCCCATTCAGAATATTGAATGTCTTATGAAAAGTGAAAGGTCATTTGTAACTGTCCAAAGGATTGATGGAGTTGAGATACCTCCTTGACCTTCACCCTGCACTCATAAAGAACAGTCTCAGATGACAGAGCATCAGGCAAGATTTCAGAAAATGTCTTCTCTTATTTTATATTGCATAGCAGGCTTGTTACCTGATATTTTTCATAATTGTATGTCAAGGTTTAATTACTTCATGTCTTCCCTCATTAAAAGCAAACTGTCATCTAATACCATTCAGCTATGTTTGTGATTTGCACTAATTCAAGCATTTCTGTCTGCTTTTTGCCATTGTTTTCCATCTCAGTTTCTACAATAATTGCTTTGGAGGCCTACACAAACAATGTCAAGGTCAAGCCTTACAAATACAAAAATTCTTTTCCAATTACTTATTGTCAGTTAAGGATGCACATTATAAAAACTGGTTCCAAGGAGTTTCTTTTCTTTACTTCGTATTCTAATCTTCACATAATGCAAGTTGGAATGAAAGCTTAAGTTAAGATGTTTAAACCATAAACTTCAAAAAGACTTGTGGAAACATGAAGTATATCAGATTTTAATCATTCTACCACATTTTCAATCATGTAGTGTATTAGGGAAAGCATATATAAAATATACTATTAACCATGTGCAGGAAGTAAAATAAAATGTACTCAATGTTAAACCCTTTTGTTGTTATATTTTTCCATCCTACCAACAGGGAAAGTCAAGGACATATAGCTTAATGGTCCACTTACCAAGAAACAAGAAGGCAAAGAATTCATTTATCAAGCTTCAGTATAAAGTGTCACTGTCCCGACTTCCCTGCAGAAAGCTTGAGAGTGCTGGGCAGCAAAAGAGTGACATAAGAAGAAAGATGCAAGAAGAAAAAAAAAGTGTATTTCCTGAAGATGATGGGGATATATTGGGATAAAATATATAATGATAGAGAAAAAAAAAACCAAAACAAACCCTGAGCCTGACTATTGGTCAATTTGCTAATTGTTTTCTCATTCTTAGAGGTATTAACATGACTATCGTACATTGTCTAAAAGAAAAAAAATAAATACTGTTTTGGAGACCTCAAGCTGACTACACTGAAAAGTCAGAGGGTTAAATTTTATTTGGCATGTTACATTTTCTTGGAACATAATGAAAACTACCACACTGTTGCCTGGCTGCAGAAGTACTTTGGATCCACCAGCTGCGAAACCAAATTCATGCTTATCAATTGTTGTTTACCAGTTTTTCAAATGCTAAATCCTTCCCTTTTTTCCATGCCAAAATGTTTTCTTGACACTGTCATAAAAAGATATGTCATGTTCAGTTTTAAGAAAATCTCCTAAACTCATTATAATGTAGATTTAACTTTCTTGTATATGGACCACAACACCATGTGGTTTCATGAAAAGCCTTTTTAGCATTTGTGGTTTTTTTCATTATTTTGTTCATTTTGTTGTATTTTAAACAAATTACTATCCAATTTTTAGATCAATCTTCTACATTGCAAGAAACAGATTTAATTCCTTCTTTTCACTCAAGAAACTCAAACCAGCTTCTTCAATCTCTCATCCTTGGCTATGAACCAATTATCTCTTGTGGAGGACAGAATTGTAAACATCATCTGATTTGTGAGAGAGTAATTCTGAATGGTTACTTAATTCCAGCAAAACTTACTCAAATCTTTGTTGTAATTCTCAAAATGTTTAAAAAATAGAAGAATTTCTGCAAGCAAATATTGGTTTATTTCAGGAAGACACAGGATGATGAACAGTTCAGGATGAACTCTTTGCTTAACTTTTTCATTATAGCTCAGCTGCTGGGTCACTAAAAATGAACAGGTACAAGAAGCTGCTGGAGTATTTCAGTCAGTGAAAGAAAAATCATCTAGAATTCCCCCACATTAACGAAGCAGCAGAAATTGCTGTAATGACTGGGGAGAGAGAGAGAAGAAGAGGAAGAAAAAAAGAAAAATCTAAACAGGAGCAGTTTCTACAAGAGCATACAATATGTTCACATTAGGAAGAAAAGCAGTATGTATTAATATATGTATGGTCTAGGAAAATTATTTGGATCCACAATGTCCAGGAGTCTAAACCAGAGCATCTGGTATTGCTGTACATTTTCCCCAACCCCTGTGCTGCTGACTGAAAATGTCTGCAGGTTTTCTTCTTTATCTTTTTTTTTTTTTACAGACATACGTTGCATTTCCAGGATTTTAACTGGCTTTTAGTCAAGTCCAAAAAAATTGCAATACGGAATCCCATTTACAAACATTTGAAATATAAAAATTTTTGTTTACTCTGTCTTTTTGATCAGATGAATGGAACCAGATAAAGGTGACATATATTATTTTTTTCCTCAGTCATGTATGGAAATTATGACTTTTTATTATCTGTAGACAAATGCTTTGACTTAAAGAACAAATGATTTTTTTTATTATCTTTTGTCATTGGCTATGAAATTGCAGTTAATAAGTTTCACAGATTGCAATAATACCCTTGAGAACCTGTGTGCTATCTGTCAAACATGTAATTTTAAGGTCTAATAATATGCAATATGTTTACATAGGTTATTGAAGTGCAGTCCTTTCCCAGCATAGGTATTTATTAAAAATGCTAGAAGTGTAGCATCTCAAAGCTAGTAGAATTTAATATTTTTTAAAAATACAAATATAAATGATAGAAGATAAATTTATTCAACATATGCAGCAAAATATGCTTCTGTCATGTAAGAAAATTGTTTGTGGAGACTGCCATTACTGCAAGATTTTAAGGACATACAACATCATCAGAACAGATCTAAAACTTGTTAAAGTCAAGAGAGGCTTTGGAGAGTTTTGTGCAGTGTCTATTGGAAAAGTATTTATCTGGATAACATGTGTGGATGAGCGTATATGCAGAGGACTTGTAAATATGATTTCATAATAATTTATTTTGGCTTTTATGATCAACTCAAGTGTTTTGCATTTTTAATTTTTTTAGATAGACTATGGATATCTAGAGCTGAGAAGATATACCTTTACAGCAGAACCCAATATCACTGAATCCTTCAATTCCACAGAACAGAATAACATGTTAGTGTGAGATAATGGCTTTTCTATTTTATGCTACAATACTAGGAAATATAAGATTAAATTGATGTTTATGCACTACTATGCCTCTTACTACACTACAAATATAAACAGTGTCACAGTAGCATGATAAACAATCAGCAGTTTTTAACTTTATCTACTGTTTCCCATACTTAAAAAAAAATTTAAAAATATTTCTTTTGAATACCTTCAATGCTAACTGAACTAGCCCTATTAACTATTACAGAAATAATTTGCTTTTAATTTTATTTGTCCTTCTAGTACTCATGAAAAGGGTTGGCTTGGGCTTCCCAGAAATGGGGTTAAGGCTGACTTTTATTATCAAATGGATGGGGCAGTATGGGAGAAGGGTGAGAATGTGAATCATCCTTGTGAAACAGAGAAAATAGTAGACGGGTAGGGAAGAGAGCTCTGGTGACTCCATTAGTGGTTTCGTCAAGCAGAAGAAAGAAGTGGAGGCAGAAATCCCCTGCTTCTGCACCCACTGTTCATCAGATGCTGTCCTCATTCCTGTACAATCCTGTCAACCCTTTGCTGCATCTACCACTTACCTGAATTTACGAAGTGTTGACCTAGGCAAACTCAAGGTCATTTTGCTATGCACTTTCATTTTTCTAAGCATAAGGGCAATGCTTTTTCCAGCCTTACAGAAATGTGAAAATTATTATATAAAATACTATATGATTGCTCATTTTAAAAAAATATGTAAGCATAATACCTTTTTATCAACCATATAATGTAAGGATAACAAGGAAATGTCCAAAATGTTTGCCTCATGCTTACTCGCAATCTTTTTGGCTAGTAAAGGCAACATAAGTAATACATACCAAACCAATCTATTTTCAAGAGAACAGTTTCCTCTGCAATGTTACCCTTAATCTTAGTTTATCCTTAAACAGACAAAAGTACATATGAGCTTGTGAACTACACCTTTGTTGGCATTTTATCTTCTAATGCAGAAAATATACCTTATTTTACTAGTTAAGATTACATCTTGTTTTATATTGCAGTATCTTGCGAATTTCACTGTTGCTAAATTTAGTTTTCAAAGTGTCTTGAAAATCCCCCGGAGCTTTATGGATGTCTTATAAGGATTCTTGATGTAACACATCCTTATTACCTCATTTGCAGACTTTTCATATTTAACATACTAGCCATAAAATTAATTGTTGCTCCACTTCACTAACAGTGATGGTAGAATTTTTAGTTTCTTTACTGTAATGTTGGCCATTGCACATTTATTTCCCTAATATGTTATAAGATGAAAAGTAACAGTAAGCAGCATTTGCCAATTCTGTGTAGCTGTGTTGGAAAACAATCACCATGAAACTACATTAATCCTGAGCTGGAAGAGTCATCTCTAGGTACAGGAGGGTAGCCCACTTTCTTTGATCATTTACCTCTTTGAAACGATCAGCAAGAATGCCAATTAGAGACACTGTTTATCATTGTTTATCATTTAGAGACACTGTTTATCATTGTTTATCACTGTAGCTTAACTTGTGATGTTTACACCTTCCTAGTAGAAGCCAGACAGAAAAAATTTCTCTTCTCTTACAATTCTCATTTGTATCTATACCAAGATCAAAAGATTTGGATTCGTACTCGGTTCATCTGGCTCAGAACACTTCCTTCAGTATCAGCCTGTTCTAAATTCTTCATAAATGCTTGTGAAAGCATTTAAAGACAACTGTGTAATGTTTCCATTAAATCTCAAGGGAATATTAAATTATTAGTTCATGCCATTAATTCAAACATTACATATTTTGTTCATATGCAATGTAACAAGGTAAGAAGAAGGAAAATGTGTAGATCCAGGAACATTTTGCAATGGGCGCTATCATACACACCTTTATATGCAAATAATATCTTCCCAGATCAATGTAAATCTATGTCCTCAGTTTCAACCTCAATGTTTTGGCAGACCATCACTGCAAGAAAATTTTCAAAAAGCCAGTTCAGAAAAACAAGTTGAAATTATCTAATAAGATAAGGTATATTACAGTATACTGCCTTATTATGGACAGTGTAGATCAAACTGCAAAATGCCATAAATGAACATTAACTGAATAAAAATTCACATGTTTGCATATTTACACAATTATAAGTATTTAATCAAACAGACAGGATAAAATGTTACAACAGTACTTGCTTTCTAAGGACAACCATAGAAGACTAAGGGCATTCTATTTGATCCATTTTGTAGAGCCTAGTCCATGTTTTCCTGGTTTTGTTAAGATCTAAATTTTACACGGGCTTATATATTTCTTTTCAATTTAAACACAATCTGCATACTTGAAACTTTGTTGGGAAGGTGTAAACACATTCCCTTTCTCTAACAGAGTTTGCACCACATTGCACCTGCAAATGGGTACTGGGCAAAGCAAATTCCATAAATTCGGCTCAAGGAAGTTCCACTTGGAACTTAACGGTATTTAACAGGATGAAGTTCTAATAAGCAACCCTCAATAAACTTGAGGCTCAGGTTATTTTTTTCTGATTGCTTACAAATATTCTTTCTATATTCATATGATTCATGTAATTTAATTATTGGTATTATATTAAGATTATTGTCATTTTACTTGTAATGCATTTAATTTATATATTTAATGCCCATGAAGATTTGAAAAAGACTAACACATTTCAAATTATGAGTTAAAATAAAATGTCACAAATTTCTCTTTGAGGTTTACTACATCCTCCAACAATTTCTTTGGTATCAGAGGCTCTATTACATATAAAGATATGTAATATGTAACAAGTAATAGGAAACCTTGCAAGAGCCTCTGAAATAGCAGGATTACCCAACTCCAGAATTTCAAGGCTATAAGGCTCTAGAGGTGATGGACTAAAAAAGGACTAAAATTAAGAAGAGTACCTAAGCTTTTTAAACCCATTTAAACCCAACCTTGTGAAAAAAGAATACAGAAATAAAAACAGTATTTGCTGGGAAATAAAACATTGGCTAGGAAAAGCTGGCTCAATGTCTTGAAAAAGCCAAGAAAACAAAGGGTTTGGGAGGTACTAGAAGCAGTGTTTCATTTACCATAGCTCTGTGCGCTATGGCAGATAAACCTTGGTGTCTAACATGCTATGGTCTTGCCCTTTGTTTTTCCTACTTAAGTGCATATTTGCAAGAAAACTGCAAGAATGCAGAACTGAGACCTTATTTTTGACTAATCCACCAAATTCTTATTAAATCAGTTAGCATCCAGTGATATCAAGTCATCAATACTTAACTAGAGACTTTATGCTACATGAAAAGCTAGGTGCTACCTATATAGTATCATACATTCAATTTTTTCTCCTTAAAAATCATATTAAATATTCCTTAATGCCTAATTCTGTATCCATTAATAATGGAATTTAAACTCCAAGGGCTTCCCACAAAATTCTGGCCTTCAGTTTAAAAATATATACCTTTTTTTTCTTATTTCTAAAGTTGTTTGGTAGTATTAAGAAGTTAGCATACTCATTCAAAAACTAAATGAAAGTAAAATTCAAATCCTATGTACATAACTAACTGCTATATATAAGACAGTCTATATGGCAAATACCTTTTCTTGAATGAATAGCTTTTGTAACCTGCCTTTTTCTTAATCAGGTACATGACTCTCTGTAAACTTTCTTTGCTTTCTAAGGCAAACATAAGTAATAATTTCTGTAAAGGTCTTGAGTCCCTCCAACATCTGGTTTTGGTTTACTATAAAAACTGTGTCTCTGATCTCATGTGTTGAACTACTGTATGTTTGCCACTGTCTATTTCCTGTGAAAAAATACACTGAACAATAATAGCTTTTGTTCCTAACCTTCCAGCCACTAGAGCAGCTGAACAAATAATTTTTGTGCTTTCATTTAAAGTAATTTATTCCATGTATATGTTTGTGTAGGGTCATTTGGGTTATTGGATGTTTCATCATTTAAAAATCAAATATTAGAAATTTAAATTACTGAAAACTATGTCTAATATTTTCCTTATGCTTTTACCAATCCTTTTGACAAAATTTCCTTCCAAGGTATCTTCAAGTCTATATATTTTTGTGTGAGTGGAGGGAACTAAAAAGGTATTTATTTAAAAAGTTATAAAGAACCATAAGCATTGCAAATAATCCTATTCAATAATAAATCACAGGTGTCAGCTTTTAGTTCTGCTTAGATATTGATAATCTTGTATGTTATCTACATTATGATTAGCATATCGTAAGATCAAATTGCAAAATTCAAATACTGAATTCTTCCATAAATCATAGAGAACATATTTTTATCTGTGTGCACACACACTTAAGAAACTCCTCCTGCTCATTCTTTCAGACTGCAGGAAGAGACTTGGCCCTTGTAACTGCTCAAGCCTGCAATGTCATTGGCTTCCTCGTTATCTTCTGCTCCTCCTCTGCACAAGCCTTTCATTTGCGTTGTGCAGATCCCTTCCTTCCTCGTCTTTTAAACAGAAACCTTTACAGTCATGATGCATTCTGTGTCTATGCACTATTCCATGACTTGCCTTTCTTCCAAGGTTCCACATTTTTATCAAGTCATGGAGTCTTATGGAGCAATTTTACAAGTAATTCATTTGCTGTATATTATTAAATTACACAACATGTCTGGTTCTGCTATTTCTTTGTCCTTTTCTTATTAAAATTTTTATTTAATACAATGCAAAATTGGAGTTGCACCCAAATTGTTAGGTCAAATTCCCAGGTTAATTAGAAGCTTAAATTCTAAGTTGTTTATCATTTTCAATGTCAGTTCTGGATAGCTCCATCCCACCTTAAATCTAAATAATTTTTTTAAACTATGAAATTCCTACTTTTATTTCTAAGTCTTATGTATATTGTAATTTTTATAGACTTATTTTAAAATTCCTATTTATTTATATTTTGGTTGCATTTAATGCAGAAGAATTGCATTCTATTTGCTTTGTTTATATAGTTCACATTCTACATTTTATCTTCATTCAGAAAAAATAAAACAAATATTTGAAATTTATGTCATACACATAGTAATATATGTCTAATTTGGAAGATAAACATCATATTCCTATTTGTTTATTTATTACCTGATTGTGATTTCCTCATGTCTTTAAATTGGGCTATTGGCATACAGTCTCTTGGCTATTCACATAGCTAAGAGCTATGTGAAAATTTAAATGTAGCTCACATTTAAAATGAAAAATGTAAGAAAAGTATTCTTTAAGACAGGCTAGAAGGGGCTAATTTTTTACTCAACTTCGTAACTCTAGTTTCTATTTTAGCTATTACTGCAGTAGAGTAATACAGACTCCTTACTGTGTTTTAAATTAACATGAAGGTGTAGAGTTGCATGTAATGCATATGAAGATTCCATTATCTCAGGACGCTATTTTCTTAAAAATGTTACTGAATCACAGAAACCTTTAATGTTAATGAAAATCCTAAAGAAATTTCTAAATAAAGGTGGGAGTAGCAGCAAAAATAATCCATGTACTTTAAAGATGGAGTTTGCTTAGTTTCTAAGCTGTATTTTAAGACATGTCTGCAACATCAAGGAGTCATGCAACAACTTAAGATATGACTTTCAAGGTAATTTCCTAAAGTAAGGAAAATGTATACCAATAATTGAAAAATACCCACCACTTCTCTTCTTTTGCCTCGATTGAAAACTTTTGAATACTGAAGATATTTCTTTTACAATCTGTAGACAAATTTCAGCCAGTTTCATCTGAAATACTCACTCTTGCCTGGCAAATTGAATGTGTGCTAACTTCACAAAGGACAACTCGAAAACACATTCAGTACTCAGTTGACACAGCGAAGATCAAGGGTTATGACATCAGGAATTAAAAATAGCACTTTTTTTTTTCTCAAAGTCACTATGTTATTTGCAGAAGTCTTCATATTTTTGGCATCTCACACTATTCAGAATATAGTCACAACTCAACCTTTAAGCATTATAGAGTTGTCTTCTTTTCTCTGAAAATTGTGTTTTAATAATTCAACCTTTAAACATAAACATTTAATTTTTTCACTGATATTGGTAAACAAAAAGCATATACTGGTATTACTTCAGACAACTGAAGTTACCTTGAAATCTAGGCAACAAGCATACACAGGTTTTAGAGTAGAATACAAACTCCACATAATTCAAATTTTAAATACATAACACATTTTACACAAATTTACTTAAAATGTAGTAATTTTTTTATACACAGTATATAGATGAATATATTCCATATATGCTACCATAATAGATATATTTTCCTGAGATGACATAATTGTGGTGGGCTTATCTCAGGAAACAGCTGAACTCCCACCCAGCTGCTTGCTCACTCTCCCTCTCAAACCGGGAGAAAACAGAAAAAGAAAAAAGAGATAAATATTTTGAAGAAAAAGACAGAGGTAACTTACCAACTACTGTCTCAGACAAAATAGATTCAATTTAGGGAAAATTATTAATAGATAATTACAATATATTTCCATAATGACAAACAGGACAAACATGAAAACAGCACCCTTCTGCCTCCAGGCTCAATTTGTTCCTTCATTGCTAACTCCAGGATGTCCCCAACAAGCAATATATTAAGAATGGGAGTTAGAGGGTTGCTTAATGACTTCTCTCCACTGATCATTCCTCCTTATACTTTTGCCTCAC
>VWZS01008810.1:2342853-2442321 GCA_013397075.1 Rhabdornis inornatus | reverse complement strand
TATCTATATAAATAATTATTAACAGAAAAAGGAATTCGAATTTTTTTGAAATAAGAAAGCAACAGACTTACTTTTTCATTATTTTTCAAGGGATTCTGCGGATATCTCTTCTTGTCTCAATACTAATCAATACTATATAAGCAGCTAAAAAGTAATTGTTCAGAAATGGCTTTAAAAGAGTGGAGCTGTAAACACAGCAGTATGATTAGCATGGCTGATTTAGTAGTGTGGGTGCATTTGGAAAAAGTACATTTTTGTAACAGCCAAAATTACATCCAGGCAGACAGAAGATTGGAAGTGATCTCAAGCACATGTGATATACTGGAGAAGTTGCTTTCACTTCTTAATTTGATAGTCAGTTTTGTTCTGAAATGTAGGAAAATTGTACATGATGAACAACTCTACTAGAAAAGTCAAAAGTGCTGAAGTAATAAATCAAATAGCTTAAAACATAAATACTAAAATAATTTAGAAGAAAAAATAACATTTTAGTAAATAGCAATTTCAAAGCATGTTTAACACCTTTGCACTCACACAAAGTAAGCCACATGCCTATCTTCTGACGCACATGTCTATAAGGGAGGATCTTAAGCAAAATATCTTGACTCATATATTCAAAGCTGAACTTCAGGATTACTAAATATATTGCTCAATTATCCTTGAGAACTTTTTGACTGAAATAATGGGAGGAAAGCAGGTGGAAGTAGAAGATTTAAAGAAATTTTTTTGTAGGTGGTTTAAAACAGAGTGTATTACAGCAGTGTGTGCTTGCAGCCAGCCATACCCTGGGCTGCATCAAAAGAAGCGTGGCTGGCAGGTCAAGGGAGGGGATTCTGCCTCTCTGCTCTCATGAGACCATACCTGGGGTACTGTGTCCCGTTCTGGGCCCCCTGAAATAAGATGGATGTGGACCTTTTGGAACAAGTGTATACAGAAGGGCCACGAAGGTGATCAGAGAGCTGGGGCCTCTCCTAAGGAGACAGACTGAGAGAGTTGTGGCTGTTCAGCCTGGAGAAGAGGCTCTGGGAAAACCTTTCAGCAGCCTTCCAGTACAGAAGGAGCCTTCAAGACAGCTGGAGAGGGACTTTTTGCCAGGCATGTAGTGAGAGATATGATGAGGATTGGCCTTAAGCTGGAAGAGGGTAGCTTTGGGTTACATATGAGGAAGAAATGCTTTCCTTTGAGGATGGAAAGGCACTGGAACAGGTTGCCCAGAGAAGCTGTGGATGCCCCATCCCTGGGAGTGTTCAAGGCCAGGCTGGAAGGGTTTCTGATCAACCTGGTCTAGTGGAAGGTGTCCGTGACCACGGCAGGAGAGGAGGAACTAGATTATCCTTAAGGTTCTTTCCAACCCAAACCATTCTGTGATTTTTATATTCTATAAATCAAATGCTCCTTCCAAAAAGCCAATTAAAATTTTATATACATATAAGTACTTATAAAAATATTTTTAAATCTTTAGTGTACACATAACCATAACCATATATGTTTACATGTGTTTCTATTTATATAGTATTGACAATTGCATGCCAAAATTAAATATGTTAAGGATTTTTGGTTTTTCTGTAAATGATCGAATACTCTAGAATGAAATCAGTTCTTTCATTTTTCTTTTTTGGCCCTCATTTATGTGTTGTGAAAGTGGGAGGTGTTACCTTTAGACCAAGTTGCACTGAAAAGAAACATTGAGCAATAATAAGGGTGCATCCATCAATGTAAGTCTTGTGAAAATTGTCAGGTTGTACAGAGCAGTTTTAGTATTTAAGTAGTAGACATATATTAGGAAGTCATATATTCATATAAGTAAAGGAAAACTTAGATCAGCCTTCTAATATAAATATATATTACAATAGTACCTTATTCAGGATTATGATTCTGCTACACAACTGTATTGTATTTGCTGTACAAATGCACAGATACCAAGCCCAAAATTTATAATCTAATTATATCTGTATAAGGATTTACTTATCTTATAGTAGTTCATCATTAGGAAGTTCAGAAGTAATTTTATTTCAATTATAAATGTTAACAAAATATAAAATATGAAATCCTGGCTGCTTTAAGATTGTAATTAACCTCACTAATTTAAACTGGGATAAAAGACAAAAAAAAAAATTAAAACAAGACTCTTAGCTTCTTAATCTGCCTAACATTTTTTCTTTGTCCACACCTCTTTTAAATAAAAACTATACCTCAAGCTGGAAGCCCCCATAAGATGACCAGTGTGACCTGGAACTCAAACAAAAAAAAAAAAAAAAAAAAAAAAAAAAAAAAAAAAAAAAAAACCCAACAAAACAACAAAAAAACCCCTTCTTTCACATCCTTTTTTATCAGAATAATGTTGATGTAAACAATATATAATTTCACAGACATACTAAAAATTTGAATTATTTTACAATAAACTACTACAGCATTATCTTGTAATTTGATATATGAAATTAGCTTTTTATACATAATTTTTAAATCTAAGAGATACACTGTGTTTGCCAAAACCATGGACAGTTAAAAAGAAGTCTTGATGTTAAGTGATGATGGGAATTGTTATTACCTTATGGAGATGAAATAAAGTAAAAGAAAAAAATTGGGCTGCATTAAAATTTGATAGAAGATAAAGGAATTCGCATATATTCATAGGCAAGCCTAGAGGCAGCCACAGAGTTTATATACATTTTCATGCATACATAAGAAAGTTTTACACTAGACTATAAAATTATAACTTTCTACAGAATGTCACTGCTTGTGTATAAAATTTTCACCCTAATTTTAGGTAATGCTAAGCAGTGCATAGTCACTCCATAAAAAACATGAGATATGAGACAAGCCATGAGGAAACAGGAAAAAAACAAAATAACAGTCAGAAATTATAAAAGCTATGTAGACAAAAATTTGAAGAGCAGCTTTGAAGAGACTAATGACAGAAAGATAAAGCCTTTGGAAAGGCTGCAGGCAGAAGAATTGATAAAGACATTTCTTTGCTATGCCTGGAACACTCTTGTGCTAGTCAGTATAAACTTATTTGTGTGTAGTCAATATCTATTAGAGTTTTTACACCCTTAGCTCAAATTATCTTAACTTTATTTCGTTTTCAAATCATTCTTTCCTCCCACTACAGATTTCAATAGAAAACAAAATCACCTCTCCTCTTCTCATAACAAAGGATCTCCAGTTCCCTACAGATTTGAGAACTTTCTCACTACATTGGTTCTGAATTTCAAATCTGTTTTAAACATGAATCAAGATTGTGCTCAGCATTTCAGGCATGTCTCACCAGCAAAAGAAGATTGACAATTCAGAGAGGATTTTGACCTATGCAAGATATTTTTCTTACTGACTTAAACACAGCTTTTTGCTGGAGTTTAAACTTCTTAAAATGGAGCGCAGTATATGACACCAATTATGAATTAATGAACATACTGGCAATTCTGTAGTTGCTAACACAGACAATGAACTCGATTCACCACGGGTACAGATATTTACTATACAGAGGCACAGAAATACTGATGAATGTCTGCTAGTATGATACATCATATCATGGGAAAATTCTTGCCATGTAAAACTACACTCAGGATGAACTAAGATTATGGAAATAAATTTAATATTTTCAGGTGACAGGTTTGAGCATTTGACAGGTCTGCCAAGCTTTTCAATGGGCAAACAGAAACACACATTTTGTTGGTGCAGCAGATAAAACAATGTCTCAGCCATTACAGGTGCAGGTCTAATATTATGAGCATGATTATAGCTGGGAATTAGTCTCAGAAAGTGAATCTTATATCATCTTTATTTATCATTATTTATTATCAAATAGGAATTGAAATATATCTTTGTTCACTCTTCTACTCACAATAGTACATGTCATAAATTGACATTTTACATATATATATCATAAGGTAAGGTTTAACATAAAACCATGATAATTAGTGATGCTACCTATCTTCTTCATAAATACTTTGTCTGAGGCTGCCACTGCTCAAGGAGGAGGAAGAAGGAACTCTTAGGACTTTACACATGCAGATTATTGGGCCTACCCCTTGAGTGCATGTGGGCTAAATAGTCAGGCATTGACACATGACTGGAAACAATATGCAACTCACTGAGCTAGGAAAGTAAAAATCCTAGCAAAGCTATTTCAAAATACTGAAGACCAATGAAAAAGTTCTTGAGCAGGATTACTGGTACAGCTCAACCAAATCTATTTGTGTTTTCAAACAAGCAAGGTTTAAAATCTTGTGGTTTAAAGGTAAATATTCTGGTGAAATGATTAAAGATTCACAGAATCACAGAATATGCTGAGTTGGAAGGGACCTATCAGGATTATCAAGTAACTCCTGCCCTTGCACAGGACACCCCAAGAGTCACACCATGTGCCTGAGAGCATTGTCCAAACTCTTCATGAGCTCTGTCAGGTTTGGTGCTGTGACCACTTCCCTGGGGAGCCTGTTCCAGTGCCCAACAACCTTCTGCATGAAAAACCTTCTTCTGAAATCCAGAGCAAACCTCCCCTGACTCAGCTTCATGCCTTTTCTTTGAATCCTTTCACTGATCACAGTGAGTGAAAGAGATCAGTGCTGGTCCCTCTGCTTCTCCTCATGAGGATTTTGAAGACTGCAACGAGGTCTTCCCTCACTCTCCTCTTCTCCTGAGGCTGAACAAACCAAGGACTGAACAAACCAAATGACTCTGGCCACTTGGAGTTTGGTACTCATCACCCCTACTAAGCAATCTACTGATTGCTCAGAATTTCTGACATTTGGATTTACAAACAATTATGGTCCTATTAAAAAAAGCCTGACTGGAGGGGTTTTTTAAAGGGCAATGTAAATAGCTCACATGAAACTATTCAAGCCAGGTGAGAACTACATCTTGATGACAGTGATCACAGACAATGTCAGTAGTACAAAGACTAAATAGCAACTCTTCATTGTGATCAAGACAAATAAATGCTACAAGTTTTGTGTCTTGAAAGGTTTTTCAATTAAGGTGGTGAAAGTGATGCATAGAATTTTCAGTTGGATCAAAATTAACACCAAAATCTTTGAAGAGTTGTGGCAGTTCAATTTCTAGAACCTTTAAGGTGTATTGGGTTTCCATGGCAGAGTCTTGGCAGGGAAGGCTCTGGAGGGGAGGCCAGGGCTGTCCCATGTGGGATAGAGCTGGTTCCAGACCCAATTAATCCACCCCAGGGCACAGTTGAGCCCATCAGAAAGGCTGGTGGTGCCTCTGAGAAAACATTTTAAAAAGGGAAATACACTGGACAAGCAAAAGAGGAGGAAAAACAAACAAGCAAACAAGCAAACACCCCTGAAACTGTGAGAAAAACCAGCATGATCACTCAGGTCAGAGAAGGATGAGGGCAAAAAGAATGTGCTCCAGGAGCTGGAGCAGAGATTCACCTGTAGGCCATTAAGAAGACCACAGTGGAGAAGGCATTTCCCTGCAGTTTGTGGAGATGACCACATGAGAGTGGATATCCACACTGCAGCCTGCAGACAACCCGCAGTAGAGCGGATTTTTTTCCTGAAGGACTGCAACCTGGTGGAGAGGACTCACACTGGAGTGGGTCATGCAGGGCTGCAGCCTGGGGAGAGGGGGAAAAGCAGGAGGAAGGAAAAGCAGAGAGGAGCTGCTATGGACAGGTTGTAATGCTCCCTTCCCCACATCTGTGATGCTCTGGGTATGTGGACAGGGGCAGATGATGAGGAGGAAGAGGTGCTGAGGTGAAGGATTGGAATTGAACTTGGGAAAAAGGGGCAGGGGAAGTTCTAATTTTCATCTTTTCCTTTTGTTACTCACTGTCCAAATCTGCTTTAATTAGCAACAAATTAAGTTAATTTTCTTCATGTCATATCTATTTCGCCTGTAATGTTGATAACTGATTTCCCTGCCTTTATCTTTCCCCATTAGATTTTTCTTCATTTTATTTTCTCACCCTGTCCTGTTGAGGAGAGGGAGTGGCACAGCAGCTGGGTGGGCAGCTGGTTGCTTGCCAAGATCAAGTCAACACATAAAATAAGCTGATATGTGACTATATAATCATAGTCATAGGTATATATTGTTTATATAGTAAAAATGTTTAAAAGATGGAAGTAAAGACTGTTTTTTAAAACAGTTATAGTTGTCCAAACTTAAAAGGCTCTTTCATTATGTCCAAGAAATTATGGCTGATTTTAACTTAGGAAATAGCTCCACGTGCTTATTCAACTTGTGTTTGCCAAGGCATGAAGGCACAATACATTTAACTATTACTTAGAACCCTGTCAGCATGGAGTTCTTACTGGATAGAACTCCAACATACACCAGAAGTCATTGAGATTTTTTTGATCTATCTGTTTGAATTTCTGTTTTGTCTGAAAATGGTTTAAACAGGTCCTGCTTCACAAGCTGTGGAAAAAAAAACAAGTCATCCCAAGTATGGGAAATTTGATGTTTTTTCAATTAGAGGGAAAGTTTTCAGGGAAGTTCAAGTAGCCTATAATTGACAACTTCCTAATTTAAAAATCTTTCCTGTCATTAAAAACTAACTGTATGGAACATTATCTTCAAGACTGTTGTTTTGAGGTTTTTTTCAATACTACTGGAATAAACTGAATCAATTATAGAAAGAAGTAAAAATTCACCAAACAGTGAACAAATATGCATAGAAGAAATGTGACAAATAATAAAATGTATTTGCAAATGAAGTGAATACATTTCCATTTTTCAGAAATTTTTCATTCATGATTTATTTTTTACACAAGTTTTTAAACATCTTGTGCTGATGTTTGAAAAAAATCTTGGGCTATTTTTAGGTCTTGGTAAGCTCTTGCTAAGAAATCAGAGCCATGTCGTAAGACAATGAGAACAAACGTAATTGTTCCAGAACCAGGCAAATTAAGTTATCACTGTAAATAGTGTTAGTGATATTTTGTCTAACTTCATTTTTTTTCCCTGTGAGTTAAGTTCAGCTATAATTTAATTGTTAGAAACAGTCACTTATTTATAATTAACATGGAAAATCGTGATGTTATTTTGAGAATTTTTATATGATATAAAATCAGAAGTGATTTAATTAGACTACAATATTTATTTTGGTTTGATAAGTCAGTGATTTCTCTTAATGTAACACATATAAACTATACTAATTTAATCATGTAGTAGGAATACAAAAATGTGTTGTTACTGATTAAATGATTACTGCAACATCTTGAAGACTCAGCTCCGGGAAAAATTATGGGAGCAATTACAGGAAAAGCACTTGATTGCAGTAAATAATGAGGGGAAAAAAAAAAAAGGGAAAATCATAAAGCAGGAGCTAGAAAAAGTTGTAAAGCAAGAGACAAATTTATCAGTGTTTTAGGATGACTTTAGTGTGATTAAAAACCACACACACATTTGAGGAACACAACTGCCTGCAAAAACTTAACTTTTGAAAATATTGGTTGATTTTAGTAGTGTAACCGCCATAGATTTCCCATTGCACTACTCCTGGCATCAGTGAGTTTGAAAAGCCATCCTATTCCTCATAGATTTTTTTTTTCCATTGACTGTTTTCTAAATATTTACTTTTGTACAGCTGGAAAAAATGCAAACATTGCAATTTTCATAACTTTACCATTCATTTACTCTCATAACAAACTCTTTTTTAGGAACCATATTGGGGGTTTTTCTTCTGAATAATGAGTGGCTCTAAAATGAATAACAGGAAAACACTGAAAAGAGCATATTGCATCTATTAGAATTATTTTTTTCAGAGCAGTTAAGCGGGAGTTTACAAGGGAATAACAAGACAAGAGCTATCTAGGAAAAAAAATTACTGCAAGAAGCTTTTTCACTTAAGAAAATACATTTGTAAGTAAACTATTTATGCGATGTAAGACAATGTTTCAGGAAAGTGTGTGAAAAATATTTTATAGAAATCATCTGATTTTTAAAGGAGAATAAAAATTGTTATTTTGCAATAGGTTGTTAGATTTCAGTTGCAAAATCTTAAAGTGAAGAATCAATTAGAAATGAATAAGTCAAACAATCTCTTCTTTAAGTTGTATTTTGAAAAGAAAAAGACAAAACCCCACACTTCATATGCATTTATATTAAATTACAAATTCAGCAAATCATTTAAGCACATAATTAGTTATAGGCAAGTGGTTAAGTATATTGACTTCAAGTTAAGTTCATGCTTAATTGCTTTGCTGAATCAGACTCTCCAAGATGTTTAATAAGTGTTGGATTTTTTTAAAAAACAGGATGAAATCATCATAGCTTTGTGATTCCCTCGGGTTTAGTTACATAAATACCTAGTCTTATTATGTACTTCAGTACATGCCTTATAGTCTTTGATGTGTTTATCTGCTCAACTAGCCTTCTGTTTTACAGGTAGGAAATTAAGACTATCAATATGCCTACACTGATAACACAGATTGGAGGTAGATGCAATCTGGCTGATGGAGGTGCAAAGTCAGTACAGTATGCTCTGCCACTGGTGAAGAATATAGGATCTCAGACAGGCTCATATAAAGATGTTCAGAAAATACATTTTCTCTTAGAAAAGTAATAATTTAGAAGATAAATTTTTTATGTATATGTATTTATAGCTATATTGTACATGCACATATGTACATACAACTTATACACATATATCTGTATACATAATCAAATATATATAATCAAATGTATATATTCTTATACGCACAGACATTCAAACTTGAAAATTAATAAAATATATACAATGTAGTGTTTCTGAGGCCAAATAATAGTACAATCAATTGATTTGTTAAAGACTGGTGTGGTTAAAGCACATGATAATATCACTTACATATTGAAGGACCAATACAGTAACACCCTGGGGTTTTTCTTTCTGTAATAGCCCTTCTTTCTATAATAAGATGAAATGTAGACAGATTTTTTTAAGTCATCATTTATTTATGAGATAGCTTAAGTCTAATGCAAAACTACTTAAGAAACCCAAATGTCTCATCTGAATTTCCAAATGAGTAGCAAGTATTATTAGAGCATTAGTCTTCCAAATGTAGATGTAACTAGGAAAAAAAAAAAGGAACTGAAATCTCAGAAAATCTATGTCTATCCTTTCTGTTTCTCTGAACAAGGAAACTGTCTGGTTTAAACTGGCAATTTCTTCCTTTGTTTCTATATGCCTCTATTTTGGACCACAGGAAACCTCTGAAAAAATGAGCTCCACAGCATTTGCTAATTAATCTTAACAGTTGCCATGTAAGATACGTCAGTTTTATTATTGCCCATTTTCCAGATGAGAAATAAACAGATTTTTTTTTAAGGTAATGCAGTGAGGCAATGGCAAAGGAGAGGAAAGTACTCATGTTTTATACTCAACGTTCAGTCTCTGCAATGTCCATAATGCTATGTGTTCTCAGTCTGGTGTGAGCTATCACATGAGTAAAGGAATGTTGTAGAGAAAGGGTATGGAAACTCAGGCAGTCTGCACCTCTTTCCACACACATTACTGTCTTCTCAAGCTGTGTTTCAAGAAGAAACCCTAAATGCACCATGACCAATCAAATTTCAAATGTCTCAAGATACTGCAAATTCCAGCTATTGTCTTTCTTGTATTTCCTCTACTCTTTATATGAGACAATTTCTATTGGCTTCTCATATGTTTTGGCTGCTTCTTTAGAGCAGTCTTGGAGCTGCACTGACTGCTAGAATCACTTTGCAATAAAATTTGGTTTTGACATCATAAAAATATGATGATGTTACCTGCACAGCCAGTATGTCTTACAGATTGATAGGAGAGCCTTTATGGCATACTCTACCCTTCAAAACACACAGCTGACCCTGAGGCATAGTCTGTGGCTAATGGATAGGAGGAACTCCTCTTTCTATAGAAGTATGAGAAATTCTTGGAGGAAGAGCTGTTTGAAGAGTAAGCTCCCAAGGTGTCTTTAAAGCTAAAGCAAAAGGTCACCATCCATTCACACTGGCAGACGCAGGAGGTGGAACAACAAACCATTGGCACTGGAGACAGGTAGTGCTGGAGAACACTCAAGGCACTGCAATGAGGGGTAGTTCAATATGAGTGAAAAATGATCAGTTTATAGAAAAAAAAAGAGACTTCTGAAGAACCTTGTCCAACTGCCTCCTCAAAGTAGAGCTAACTGCAAATTTAGATTATGCTGTGTACATCATTCATCCTAGTGGAGGGGCTGGTTCTGTTTGGGCAGTGTCCACGGCTTGTCTCTTTTACTTACAATCTGTGAAGTGTGAATCTTATATCATACTGATGGAAGGAATAACTGAATTTATAGATATGTAGCCAGTATCTCAGGATCTATAGAAGGGTAAAGTTTATTCTTGGAAAGTGACATGGCAAGGGCCTGATCTCACTGGAACACAGTGAGCAGCTGGGTGAACAGGTTTTTCTTGTTAAGAGAGAAAAATAAATAATTGCTGTTGCCCCATCTTCTACTAGAACAGAAGCCTTATGGGGAAGCAGCAAATGGACATGGAGGAAGAGCTGATGGTGGATGCCTGGTATACAGTAATTGCTATGGTTAAATTATAATTCACCATATGAGGTATGCATAGTAAATGTGGTGTTTGGAGTCAGGATGTGCAGAACTAGCCAACCTTGTCTCTTTCTCTACAGGCCACAAAATATGGCATGGTATAGGTCAAGGAGATGTAAAGACGTTTCTCTTTTCAGTACCCTTTGTACTGGTAATACTTTGCTGTCTATAAATAGTATCCCTACTGTTTTCTGTGGCTGAGGGAATGTGTAGACAGCTAAAATGGAATGAGAATGTATACAGAATTATGATAACACTTTCAACATATTGACTGGTGCATGCCTTTGAGCTGGCATGTAGACCTCTGGATAAATTACAGAGGAGCATAGTGACTCCAGCTAAAGCCAAAAGCTGAAGTGCTTTCAAAGGCAAAGAAGTGGATGTTAGATAGGGGCAAAGAAATTTAACTAATTGAACATGCCTATTTTGGAGGAAATGTTCACCTCAGTTTGAATGTCATTGGTATAAATCATAGTTCTCACTATCCACTAGTGCAAACACCTTTTGCTGTTATGGTCTGTTCCGTTTTCATAGCTCTACAAAGTTGGGAAGCCAGTGCATTCTTTGGTGTATGATATCTTGATTACTTTGACACCTCCAGTTCCCAGACTAAATCACCTGTCTTGTTAAAGATTTTTATTTAAAGAATTCCTATAATAAAAAGTGTTAGCAACCAGAGCCAAATTCACAATTTAATGGAATCATGGAATACTTTAGGTTGGGACATACGGCCCTGTTCTGAAAGTTGTTCTATGTACAGCAGGTTACACACAGCTGTGTCCAGTCAAGTCTCAGACACCTCTGAGGATGGACATGCCACAAACTTTAAGGGCAACCGGTTTCACGACTTGAAAAACTTAATGGTAAAACCAGTTTTTCCCAGTATCTAGTTGTCACTTCCCATGTTCCAGCTTGTGTCCATTGCCTCACATCCTATAGGTGCACACTTCTGGCAAGAGTCTGGCTCCATCCATTCAGATAGTTGCAGACAGAAGCAAGGACTCCCTTGAGACTTTTCTTGTCAAAGCAAAACAAACCTCATTTCCTCAGCTTGTCCTCACCCATCATGTCTTCCAGGTCCTTGGCCATCTTGTTCACCCCCTACTTGACTCACTTGAGTATGGTAATGTCTCTCTGAAAAGAGGGAGCCAAGCCAGACATAGCACTTCAAATGTGCTCTCGGAAGTGCCAAACAAGGATGGAAGGATGACGCCCCTGAAACTGCTGACAGCATTCTTAGTAATAGAGCTCAGAATGCAGTTGACCTTGTTGTTGAATCACATTCAACTTGATGTCCATGGGTTTTTCAAAGCTTGTGTCTTCAGCCAGCTGATTGCCACCAGCCTCTACAGTTGCATGAGGTTACTCCTCCTTGGCATGGGACTTTGCACTTGCTTCTGTTGAACTTCATGAGGTTCCTGTTAAAGCATTTCTCCAGCCTGACCAGGTCCTTCTGTACAGGGCCTCCAGTGCACTAACCACTTCTCCCAATTTGGTACCGTGAACAAATCGCTAAGAATGTATTGTGTCCCACCATCCAGTTCATTAATGCAGACAGATGTTGAACAGTCCCAGTACCAACCCCTGAAGGACGGTACTTGCTACCTGACCACCAGATAAACTTTGCACCACTTATCACAGCTCTTTCGGCTTAGCAGTTCAATCCATTTTCCATCTGCCTCATTATCCATTTATCCAGCATGTATGTCACCAGTTTCATGATAATGAGACTTTATAATAATGTGTAAAAGGTCTTGTTAAAGTCAAGGCATATACCACCCATGACCCTCCCTTTGTCCACTGCACCACTACTCATCTCACCTCATCATAGAAAGTTTGCCAGGCCTGGTTTGTGCGTGCTAAATCTATGTTGGTTGCTCCCAAATACCTTTTTGTCCTTCATGTGTCTGAAAATTACTTCTAAGAGGATTTATTCTATCACCTATCCAGCCACTGAGGTGAGGCATACCATCTCATAGTCCCTTGGATCTTCCTCTTGCTATTTTTCATGAGAAGTCTGACATTTGGGGGTTTTTTCCAGTCATTGGGAACCTCTAAAATTCATGCATGACCTTTTGAAGAGGTTAGACAAGAGTCTTGCAATGATATCAGCCAGCTCCATCAACAGTCTCAGATGCATCCCATCTGCTCACAGATATTTGTGCATGACTAATTGGCTAATCCTGTCTTTGAGTAATAGAGATGATATTTCACCATCTTCTCTCCCTTGAAAAGGGAAAAAGATAAAGTAGACGTTATTACAAAACAGTGCAGCACACACTCAGGTATAATGTTAATTATAGATTTTCCATCTCTTTGCCCAGTTAGGCCCAAATGCCACTTAAACAAATCTGACAACTTCTATCAGTAGACTTTGGTGTTTTAAAGTCTTTTGAAAATAGATACAAAGCAGCTGTTAAGACTTCAATATTCAAGTTCTGTGTAACTCAAGGGCAGTGAAGAGATCTGTCAGTGAATGTACACAACTCAGAAAAGATAGAGTCCTTGGTAAAAAGAGTTAAAGAATCTAGGAAACGCACATACTGATAACCCCCTTGCCCTGTAATTAACAACTATCACATGCTCAGATAAATAAGAAATTCTCCTGACTGGAAGTAAGGAATAAAGGAAACTTAGAGGGCAAGTTTGTGCTGGAAAGTGTGACTATATTAAAAGAAGAATGAGGTTTTGATAAATTAATATGTGCACAGTCAACAAACCACAGTTACAGAACATCTTTTAAGCAAAATATATTTTATGTGAGCTACTTTTCTTGTTAATAGCATTACATATTTTCATTACTTAAGTTCTCCTCTGTCAAATTTTTACTTTAAACTTGCTAGGTCCTTTTTCCTTTGTTCACCTCCTAATTTACAATCATCATCAGGTTTTATCCATATCTCACTTTTGCAAGGCAAATTATGTTATCTTTGTATAGCACTTAAGTTTAGAAATAAGAAAAATTTGATTGCTATTAAATATACCATAATTTGTCTCCAGAAGAATGATTCAGCATTCACTGTAAAAATGCAACTTTGAACTTTTCTTTGACAAAGACAGTACAGCTTAGTAAAGGAACGTAATGTTTAATAGAATAAGAAAATAATATAAAAGGCACAAACCATAACATAAAAACACAAGGTAAGATCACAGATCAAACCCCTGTAAACATAGCATAAGCAGCAATATGAAATATTTATAATAAATGTTAATCAATTCACTCACTTGTGTTGGAAGTTTAGGATGGCTTATTCAGGAATTTCATGGATTTGGGGATTTTTTTTTTTTAATTTAGTATAAGCTATGAGAAGTAGTCAGATGAAGCCATGTGTTAACTTTCTAAATGCTTAGCATAACCATGAGAAAAGCTTTAAGAGCATCTCTCATCTTTACGATACAGATCTAAAATAGTAAATAAACTTTGGAAAAGTATTACAATTATTTTAAGACATTTGTAGTTTTTCAGGTACTGTTTTGATTCAGAAACGAGTGTAAACAAAGGAAAATTTGTTATATTTAAAATACTATAGCTTTATTAATATATGCATATTTTATAAAACTACCCAGAAGAAATTTTAAAATTTGCATCCAGCTGTGGGCAAAATAACAATTATTTGCTCATAATCATGCCATTAAAAAACACTGAGAAAAAAACCCTACATATATTCCATATTATATGTTTTTATTATATTTTCCATGTTATGATCTAGTATTTATTTCACTAAACTAATTAGCATTAGGATTCCAACTAACTCAAAAGTACTACTGTGTTTAAATAAAAAACAAAAAACCAAACCAAAACCCAAAGCAAAACAAAATAAACAAACAAACAAAAACCAAAACAAAAAAACCAAAACAACGTAACTGAGAATAACCCTTTGGTGAGCACATGCCCAAGCTGAAATACTTTAATGCCAAAAATATGAGCCTTTGTTCTTTAATTTTGGTATGCAGAACTGTAATGCTTACTCTACCATAAGCAGATGCAGAGATAAGCCCACATCACATAACTACAAATGATGAATTTGATATAGTCCTGTTTGCCCTTCCTTTCATTGCTTTTTCTTCTGAATCATCACAGATAATCTTTTATTCTGTACTTAATTTTCTGATGACACTCCATAACTAGGTTTATGAATCTTTGATTCATGCAATCCTTCATCTTTCTAATATGGCTTGGGGAATCACCATTTTTTACTGGAATCATAAGCTTACAAAGCATGCCCAGCAGTTATATGGATCTTTAATTATTGTGTGATCAACACTGAAAATTATATGGTTCTAATAAAATCTTTTTGGTAAATAAAATTTCAAAAATCATTTTAAAACACAACAAATCAATAATGTCTAAGCGTTTCAACAATGCTGGTATAATCTCGGCAAGCATCATCCATCCTCATGTTGGTCTGTTCCACACTGCACTCTTTAACCCAATGGAAAGCTCAAAAGTTGTTAAACTAAATGAAGAAGCAAACAACAGGAAAAATAAGAGAGATAATAAAGTGTCCATTATTTGGCAAATATTAGCTGCACGCATTAAGGTTTGCAGTACCTTGTCAAGAGCATCAATATCGAAATATTTTACACCCTCCATAACTAAAATATTATTCCTAATTATTTAGTTTGATCCTAGGGAAATGGTTTTTAGCACTCATTTCAATATGCATTTTAATTTATTC
Source organism: Rhabdornis inornatus (assembly GCA_013397075.1). Lineage (NCBI taxonomy): Eukaryota > Metazoa > Chordata > Aves > Passeriformes > Rhabdornithidae > Rhabdornis > Rhabdornis inornatus. Next base: position 2,427,122 of record VWZS01008810.1, on the reverse strand, counting down.
TTCTTACATTACTACTTATGTGTATTAGATATCTAAGCTTCATATTCATTGGACACCTAGGCAGTAAATTGAACTGAAATGTTCTGAACTTCTAGCTATTCAGTTGATCAAAATGTCTACTTAAGATCAAGAAAAAAACAAGTCAAATTTCCATTAAATATTTTGTATCTTCATAGAAGCATACATACATTCCTCATCTATTGATAACTACAGATAATCTCCCAAATTTAGAAGTGAATTTAGAGATGAATCCCACCATCATGAATGCAAAAAATTCTAAAATTATTTAACGTATTTATACTATTCAGACACCAAGGTCTTTTCCCTTCGGTTATTTATCCTGAATGCTTGTTCTTCTTCAGAAGTCTTCCACATTCTCCATCAGTCTTCAATGTCTATTTTAAATAACAAACTGTGAACTGTCAAAATCTAAATGTTTGTCTAAAAGTAGTTTTTCTTTTCATAGTTGTGATTAAATGTGCAGCAAAGAATTTTTTGCAACTCTCTCAAGCAATCTTGGTAAAATAAAAAGACATAACTCTCATCAACTTTAGCAAAACTTTCAATATTGCCTCCCACAACATCTGAGTTAAGTCATTGTGGTAAGGATAGATGTACAGCAAGACAAAAGCATAAAGCTGGCTGAGTTTTTGGGTTATAGGGAGTGGTTAGTGGGTCACCCTCTAACTGGAGGCCAGTAAGAGTTTAGTACCATGGAATTCTGTACTGGGATCTTCCCTCTTTTGTATGTTAATCAACAGCAGAATTTTGGGGTGCAACAACCAGAAGGAGGTTTTTAAGATGGAGTCAGGCTTTTTGCAATAGCTGGTGGTGAGAGTGAGAAAGACAACAGACATTACCTGGAACAAGGCAGTTTTAGAATGGAGAACATGCATCAGGAGATCAAGTGCTGGAAGTGGTTACATTAGGTTGAGCAAAGCCCTGCACAACTCACTGATGTTGCAACTGAGTTTGTTTTGAGCAGCTGATGGGATGAGAGAACTTCTGAGGTCCTTTCCAAGTTGAATTTTCCTATAATACTCTCATTCAATTATTCTACGTGATTAAATTTTTTTGAAGATATGGTCTTCTTATAGTTGTTGGATACACTAGCAAAAGGAGTTCACATTTGTCAGCAGATATTGGAGCTCTTCTCTGTGCATAAGATAACAAAAACAACCACAGCACCATGTAGTTTCCATTATAAAGTGCTGACTTTTCAATAGAGCAAAACAAGGATGACCCGTACAGTACAGCTTCCTGTCACTTATACAAAAATTCCTTGTACAGGAGATTGTTCTCAGGTACTGGCTGTTTGTAAATGTAAAACACAGTTACTTGAGTGTCTGTTTAAATTAAGCCCATATGCCGAGTTATCAGCTCACCAATGTCCAGAATGTATGGCTACCTACTGACATTTCCAACACTGACAGACATTCCATGTGTAATGTAATTAAATTTAGATATCTAACCTTAAAGAAAGGAAGAAAGTTCATGGGCTGCAACCAAGTTGAAGATGGTACAGTATTACTTAATTCACTCTGTGATACGAGGATCCCAAAACAGCTCAAAATACCTAGACTCTCTTGGTGTGTAGAAACAACTGTTCTGGAAGTTGGTGATAGATGCAATAAATTTAATTTTGATTATACTAGAAACCAACATTTACATCATAAATTTTCCTGATAACTGTTTTTCTGCCAGTTATACAAGATCCTGGATAACAGGCAAGGAAACTAACAAAGAGATACAAGAAAGCTGACTTCATCTTATGAAAGCTTGTCTCCATAAAAAAAAATGTTCTCCTCTGAGTGCACAGTTTTTCAAAGAACACACACACACAAAGAAAAAACCAAGAAAGTCAAGTCAATTTTGTATTTACACAGCTCCCTCATATGTTTAGCCAGAAATAATAATTTTACTGCAAAATGAGTCTGTAATTGTACCTAGTATCAGAAAACCCAAATTGCAAAGAGTCTACAAGAGCTACCAAGTCCACTTCTAAATGTAATCATATACTACAGGTAAAAAAGTCCTCTAGTGTAAATGGCTTCATATGCCACTATGTGGAAAGATTCATATCCTGAACAAAGAAAGGAAATCTGATAGCTTGGATGATGTGGCATAGCAATTAGGAAAAAATCCCCAGCTTGTCCAATCAGCCTCTGTTACTTTTCAGGTTATGTTTATTTCAGAGGAATTATGGCTTTTCATGAAATGAAAAATGAAATATTTTTTCTTGAAATGAGGGTACCCTACTATTGGACTGCATATGATGCACAACTACTGTGATGCAAGCTACTGAGAAACAACTACTTACTCATGTAAGATGGTCAAAACTCCAGAGTATAAATGCTGCAGATTTGACATTTTCAAAGTAGTCTTATGAAAAGCTAGATATCCAGTGTTTTTGCTTCTTTAATATTTTTTCCTCAAAAGAAATATCAATCTTTTCCTTACTCATCACTGCCATAAAAGTAATGTAATACATTCATTGATAGAAATCTTTTGAGAAAATTTTTAGAACTTCTACATGTATTTGTTGTTATAAATGCCTTGTGGCCTACACAAAAGCAACTTGCTTATCCTACCTCCTCTAGCTAGAGCTTAAAATACAAAGATGTGATGGAAAGAAATAATAGACTGTAGTGATGCATTTATTACTTTTCTCCTTACTTTTACTTACATAGCTGAAGAATAAGGAGAAATTGAAAATAGAATCATTCAAGTTGCATTGAGGAGAAAGAAACAGCCTGAGAAAATATCCTTGCCAGGATATTAATTGTTATGACAAAAGGAAGATCTGCCTGTCCAACAGCAGGCACCCACTCAAGTGCACAACCCCAATTTTTAGCTTCTGTTTGACTTAAGTTTGTAGATTTTTGACATTTGTCTCCCTAGCACCATCTGGTGTCTACCAACTTATAACTTGTGAGAATGTACCAAACACAAAATTAATTCAGCTCATGGCCTCATGGGACAGAAAAATTTACAGCAGGCATCTTCACAAAGGCTCAGAAAAATATTAGGCAGGCCAGATTGAGCATACATTATGTTTATGATTTTCACCAACCTGAGTTGGTGAAACATTGAATAGATACATTTTCACCCACATCTCATGTATTTCCTCTGGTGGAATATGAAGAATGATAGGAGCATGGATGTTCCTGTTAGCTGGATTTTACATATGAAATATTTCCTTCTTCAATCTAAATTTTACTTAGAGGATATGCTAACTACATTTCAGCTAAATGGTGCTTTATGCACATTCAGCCTACATGGCATATGAAAAAAAATCATATAATATACACTTTTCAATAAAAACACATAGAGAAGATATTCAGAATAGCCTTAAGAACTGGAATATTATTTTTTTTTACAATACATAGTTGTCGACAGCAATATCAGGGCACAGCTGTGCAGAAAATGATTCAACCTCCATATGCTGCCACTGTGTATACTATACCGTAATTCATAAATATGAAGACTGAAAGTATCATTATTCAATGTCCCTGAAGAAAATGAGAACCTATGTTTTTTTAGTATTCATCCGTTTTGCAGAATGATTTAATTTAATTTTAATGTATGCATTATTTTATCTTAGGGGGGAAAAAAAGCAACCTTGAAATGGTAAAATAATCAAATCCTGAATCAATATGCAATAAACTGTTCTGACATCACTTTCAATTTGTTTTAGTACAATTAAAATAATATATTTTCTAAATACTTTTAGAGATGTGCACCTGTTATATCTTACTATTATTACAGAATATATCACTATTTGATAGTTTCATCAAAAAATCCTAGATGGTAGTCTATCTGAATTATGTTGAATAAAATATGGCCACTGTCTTAATTAGTCTGCAAGATTAAAATCAAATGGATCTGGGATAAAAACTGAAGTCTAAACATGCCATATATATCATGTGTACAACAGGGCACATAGAAGTCAAAAGGTCATTATTTTTTCTGAAAATTACATATTCTCATGCAAAATCTGATAGTCTTTATTGATGGACAATGTCATAAAGCCATCACTGTGTTTATAGACATTTAATTGAAGACAGCATAAAACGATAAACTAAGAAACATGCATGGTTGACTCCTCCAATTCAAACCATAAATCATACTGATGTTCAGACAAGTCGCCCAGACACAAATTCTGATGATAGATGAACCATTTAACTTTGATTTTTGAAAGCAATGAGCTCGCTAGCAATACCTCACACTGACTAATACCACATATGGTCATATAAGAACTCATCAAAAATCCATTTTTCCCTTGTGTGGATGCTAAAATTATCTTCTAAATGATCATTATTAAAAGTGTGCAGTGTGTAACATCCTTCTAATGTTCATAGCTGGATTCAAAGTCTGCTTGCTTCAGTAAGCAATGATTTTATTGCTGTTTGTAATTTTAAATAGAAGCTCTTAAAATATAAATAAAAGAGATGAAACAATATACAATATTAATTTATAAAAAATGTTTTATAAAAGCTAACAAAACAAATGAAGGGAAAGAAACTTTTTGCAAAGCTCCTTAGCATAACATAATTTTTCTAGATGATAAAATATACTATATAACACAGCTGTGATGAAACCTGAATCAAAATATTCTCTTCATATTTTACAGCCAGCATCCCCCAGTGAATCTTTTTGGACTATTGAATATTGCAGCAGTAAAATCCAAAGCAAACAGACAAACAATAAATCATCTAACATTGGCTTATATTCATGTGTGTATACAATTAAGTCATTAGCAAATTTTCACTGTAATGGGTGAGAGAAAAGTGACTATATCCGCATAAGATTACAAATGTGAAAAATTTTTGTACCTACTGGATCTTCTTTTTTAACCTGCAAATATGAAATTATCACTAATCAGAGTATATCTAGGTATATTAAATATGTTAACATCAGTCATATGGCAGATCCATTACTTATTAAATTTTATTTCCATAACTTCACTGGAAATAGATCAGAATTAGCCCTTGAATGAAAATTCAACCATCTAAAAGTCAGGCCTAACTCTTAGTTTATGAATAAATATTTTTGCACGGCTTTCCTCTGTTTACTAAGGTTCGAGTCTCCAATCACTAGCTGAGTTGGTTACCTAATAAAATTGACATGGATACCTATAAGATAAGCCAATGGTATACATTGTAGTGAAATTAGAACATGTCAAAAGGAAACGTTCAACATAACTGAAAGATTTTAATATATTTGTTATCAAGTATTTATAATGAAAGAGAAAAATTAAAACTATTATTTCTTATTCAGTAATTACTTTTTGAATCTTTCAGTATTCTAGAAAAAATTTTGATTTGTATATAATGATATTACTGTTTTAATGAGCTATAAATCTTACAAAAATCTGGGGGTTTTTGCCCTATTACTGCTCCTACTAGCTGCTTACTGCAGCTAGGAAGAGCAGCTGAGTGTTTCCAGAGTGTTTGAAATTAAGTTGGAACATGTAACAACTTTGGGGAGGGGCAGGGGAGTCAGCAGTCCTCTGTTTTAAGTGGGCTCATACAGATGATACTACGGCGTTAATGAGGGAAGTAGGCTTATTAGAAAAATTCCTGTATTTTTTCACAATACCAAGATTCATATTATTAAAGTAGTCAGTAGATTTTCATTTGAAGCTACATATTTTGGCAAAAGGAGCGCGAGTAAAGGGCGTTTGCAAATTTACATGTGAAGAACTGTATCCTGATCTTATGTTATTCAAATATACAATACTGCCCCTGAAATAAGTCAGTCTATGCCAGTAGGTGGACAACTAGACATAAGAATTAAATTTCCTTATTTTATGAAAAAGAAAAAAGAATAAAAAATAAAATTGTAGGAAACATTCTCTAGTCACCCCAACAAAGGGTTCAAATGCCAGCTGGTTTTGTAGCATTCACTCAGACAGTGCTCATACACATTACCTTATCTCAGCTCTTGCCAAATCAAGTTCCTGCATGACCATGACAAGATCAGCATGCACCTCCTCCAGTTCTTTTTTGGTACCATCCAACTGTAATAAATGAAAGAGCAGTGATATTTAGATGGATGAGTTGTGCGCCAGGAAGAGAAAACTACCAAACAAGGACCTAAAGCGATCCCCTGTCTTCACATGCTTGATTTCATTCCTTAATTAGAGCCATTAATCAATAGGTATGAGATATGAGGCTTTAGAAGGGCTTGGTGACACGACACCTTGCCACCTGTCAAAATTACAGCTTTCTGTTCATGCACCATCCCTCAAATAGTTATTTTCTGCAAGCCTGGCTGCATCCCACAATTCATTATTTACTGTATAGTTCTATCCCCGTGCAATGTCAGAAGATAACCCTTTGATGATAGTAAATGGTTTACATAAAATGGTTAAAACTCACAAAGTACTTCAATACTTCCTGCAGTAGTTAAACTTTAAAAAATTTGACTGTTTCTATATGACTTTAACAGCAAAAAAATATTATATTCAAATTGTTCTCTTTGCATTTTCCTTTTTAAAAAGTAGGGTTTTTTTTTCCAATATGAAGGAGCAATTCATTATTAAAAGGAGCAGATTAAAAGTTAAAAAATTACTTATTGTGAACTTCTCTTATGATATGTTTATACAAATATCTAGATATGTTCCTACTATTGCTAGCTATATGTTTACCCAGGCACCAACATTCATATCTCTATACATATTACCTAGCATGTAAATATACAGAATTTAAAACTAAATAAAATTATAACTGGGAAGAAAAAGTACCAAGCGTGTATGTGATGTTAATAAATTTTAGAGCAGTAGCACATGTAGATTCACTGTGTCATATACATGTGAAGAAAAGCAAAGTATTCCATGCAGATTCTCCTGTAGCTGACCCAGGGGAGTAAAAGCATAGCTGCTTCAAAGCAATGCTCCCTGTAATCTCTTGCTGACATGATTCAGTCCCGGCCCACAGGGATCACTGCCTAGTCTCCTGAAGTTAGACTAAGAGCAGCTACACATTTCACACACGCCAGCGATAAACTGTCACGTGGCAGCAGCCTTCAGTCATAACAGCCTGAGGTCAGACTGGAACTGGTCACTCAAAGGTTAAAGGTTCTGTATTGTATGACCAGTGGTAGCCATCCAGTCACCACACTATAAATATTTGATATAATTACAGTTTGCTCCTCGTAAACTTCATTCATTTATGGGTACTACTACTAGTTTCCAATTTCTTGATGACAGAAACTGAAAATCAGCTGAAACTCAACTAAAAAGTCTTGTTTTCCTTGTCTTTAGATCACCTCAAAATTTATCTACTCTAGTTTCAAAATGTACATACAGAAGGTTTACTCTTGTAAAATGGAAAAAAAAAAAAGTCTATTTCACATTCTGGACAATGTCAAATGTCTGTCTCTGTTTACTTTTTTCCAACAAATTCCCTGAAGTGACAAATTGAATTATAGAGAAAATCGTCTGCGCTGTAAATAAGAACATGGCCCTGGTGGAGGAGGGAGAATTAAGAAGGTATTTTCACACATTAGTGATGACAACATATAATTGACTTGTTGCTCTGTTTTGTTATGCTACTCAGTGGTTACGCTGTCATCAATGACTTACGAAATTAACTCAGTCTCTTTGCACGTATGTCCTCTCTGAATGCCTTAGGTTAAGGAAAAGTGTCTTACTCCACCCTGGAAATATTTGACGTACATATTTTCATCACTTAAGAAATATGGTGGAACTAAAGAAAAATGCGGGAAATGTGGTAGCTGTTTTGCATTAATCAGTGCAACTTTTGGGAAAACCTTCATTCTTCACAAGGCTAAACCACACAAATAAATATATATTTAATATTAATAGTGGACATTTTAAGTCTTCAGACTCCAGAAGTTTAACTCTTGGACCCCAGTTCACAGTAGAAGATTCTTTTGGAAAAATACCTTATATCAGTGTCCTTATGTATACATGTGTATCTTGCAGTTATTATGAAGTAACAGTAGCCAAAACATAACCTAAGTTCAAGATGAGTTCCTGCTATGTATTTTAGGTAAATGACAAAGTCCAACAGATAGGGGAAAGAGGGTTAGAATCAATTTAACAAAATTAAATAACTAAACAAGTTACAAGAAATTAATCCTGATAAACAAGGATAAAGATGTTACATACTAGTAGTTTCAATTCTTCAAGTGAACAAGTATACACATATCCATAAATATGTCCTACCACTAGAGATTTGATTCTCAGTTTTTCCACTGCAGTGATTGCAGAAGTAAACGCCCAAAGTCTTGCTTCCTTGTTTAGTATGATTTGTCATTGTTTCAGTTTTACTTCAGCCACAAAAATAAAATCATAGAAACTCTGGAAGACTTTGAAAGAGAACTGAAGTCAAGCTACAACTTCAATTACAGGGTGTTACACTATGTCAGCCACAGCAAAGCTGTCAGATTACTTTTCTGTCTCAACCAGAATGTCCCATCTCAGAGTGGAAATACATATACCAATATGATGACGGAATAAGGAATGTCCTCCCAAAAAATCCCACATGCTCGTGAAAATGGAAGCACAACTAATACCTTCTCTTCATGCTGGGAAGCAAGTAAATCTATCAAGATCACCAAAAACACTATGGAGCAGAACTCCCACTATCAGTATGCTAATGAACTCTACACCAGCAGTGATTTTGCAAAGGGTTATTTAGTTAGCTATCATTGATTGTATGTGACAATTTTGGATATGAAATTAGAATATTTTGCCTGAAATGCAAAGGTAGGGCTCTACAAAATTGAAATGCAATTTCTCTTCCTCCTGAATCCAAGGCCCACATGCAACAAAGATGTCCAGATAACCTTGCCATTCCACTACATACACTCAGGACATCATTTTTCTAGGAAGCCACAGTAAGTGAAGGAGCATTTCTTGTAAACATTGAGCTGATTTCTTCATCACAGCTGAGAAATCCAGCAGTGTGGAAAACAGTGATCTGCTACTAGGCGAGAAACCACACTGAGTGTGATCATATTTGGAGACAACCAAAGCAAAGATGAACATGAAATATGAGAGATATATAGAGTGTTGGTCCTAAGAATGGGGGCTATTTTGCTGGGGTGGTTAGACAGCAAATAAAACGGATTCTTCTGGGAACTAGGAAAGGACACATCACAAAACTCATTCTACAAATTTTCATTCTCTGTGAGAGTAGATTCAATTTTTGAGTATTTACCAAGACAAAGATGTGTTAATAGAATCTGTGCTTTCTTCAGAGACTGATATGCTTTCTGAAAAGAGAGGCATTGGAAAAAAACTAATAATACAAAGTCCACTAATAAATTTTAATTTAATTAATTAAACTATTAATGATCCCATCAGAAATCAACACAGAAATAATAACACTGAGGCGATCTATGTAAAATATATACCCCTGGAAATCTCAAATTGCAGACTGGACTATTCAAAAGACTTGCCATCCTTAACTTTTCTAACAAATAAAAAAGCTTCTTTTGAAGTCCAGATGTGGTCAGCTCCTCTTTCTAATATTGAAAAAACAGCACACCTAACCAGCACAATAAATAACTGCAGCACTGAAAGAAATGTTGTATCTTATAGGAACCCTTATTCCACATTGTACATCCTTTTGTTTAGCATTTATACATTTTGTAAAAAGACAAGAGTTGTATAAGACTGTATGATAGAACACATTTCCACCCATACCCTGATTGCACAGGCAATGTGTAAGATCCTGTTACTGGAGGGATCCCCACATTATATATATATATGTATGTATGTATGTATGTATGTATGTATGTATACGTATGTATATTTGCCACTAACTGTCTTTGATCCCGGCCAGTCAGAAAGAGAAACAGGATAAGGTATTTGGTGCTATTTGTGTTTGTGTTTGAGTGAGTGTAGTGTTTCCTGCCTTCATTGATCTGTGTGGCCAGCCACTTCCATATGTGTATGCACAGTGTGTACGTGTGCTCAGCTGCCTTTTGCAAATATGTGCTCAGTCTCGTTGCTGCCTAGGTCTGGGCACACCTGCTGCAGCAGCTTCCCCTCTATTAAGTGAATCAGTGCATTCAAAATCTTGTTTTCTTACAAAAAAACCCAAACCAATAAAATCCAAGAGTTTTACAAAATACATAAATACATAAATCAATCAGAATAGACTCCTTCAAGAGATTATTAACTGTTGAAGTACATTTGAGGAGAGCTAATTAAAATCTCTGTAAATGACAATGATCACTTTTCTTAAAAGTATAGCAACAGCCAAAATCAACACATCTGGGAGAAATAAGTGGTGGTCTGCTGTATAAATTTTTAAGAAAGTAAAAAAAGACTGTGGGATGCCACACTGAGGTAGTTTCCATTCTATTCTCTCATCTTTTTTCAAGGATTTGAAATAGTTACAAAAAGTAAAAGAAGTCCAATCTTCCTAAATCCCAAATCCACAAGGAATGTTTCCAGATTCTTGGTGTTGAGGGATTATGGCTGCTATTAAGGCAATTTTGTGGCAATTTTGCCAAAGAATTTTAACACTTCAAAAGGAAAGGAAGAATCTGAAAGAAAAAGGAAACCTTTAGAATTATAGGCTCCTCTTCATCCTAGTTGCTAAATTAGCTGACTGAAACTGAGCCAGACCTCCATCATCCTCTTCTTCCTTCTAAAGCAAAGAGCCTAACAAGAGTAAATCGAAAAGTCCAGGAACAGATGCAGTATTAAAGAGGTATGGGCATTTCTGATATAATTCTTCACTTTCATCCATTTTGTCTGCAATATGTAATAGCCATAACATTTATGATGAAAGGTTTTAAATGGGTGTAGGAACATGGATTAAAAAAAAAATGACAGAGAAAGACTATATAAAAGTTAGGAATTATAGCTGCCATTTGCTTCTTGGTGAGGATGCAGAAAATATTTGTACTCGTGTCTTGACCTTGACTGACAATCTGCTGGGTCCATTGCAGAGCAAGTGAATTTGGTAACATGCTTTACAGTCCTAATACCCTCAAAATTATTTGCTTTTTTTTCTATTCGTTGAAGGACAAAGATACCATTTTGTCCTGGTAGGAAGAAGGGACGCTGCTGAGAAATGTATATGAACATAGATCTGTGACTACACTTGTATTAAGACCATCACCTAGAGCTTGGCAATGACCTTTCAGCTCCATTGCAGAGATGAGGTCATTTTCTCCCCAGTCATATACAGGGAGCTTTTGTCCTGAGTACAGGTCCCTACAGCCCCACCATCTTTTCCTCCCCATTTATTATACAGGTACACAACAGGAATAAAAACCAAAAGAAGAGTAAGGACAGAATAAAAGCTTCCTATTTCAAAACAGGAATAGAAAAGTCTCACTTGAGTGACTATATCACAAGATATTAATTCCTTTACCTGCAAATTCATATATCATAGCCAAAAGACAAAGTTCTGCAACACTAGAAGGAAATTGTGAATCAGTCTTTGAGATGTAGAAAATAATAATCCACAAGTTGTGCACCATTCAAACTCCTGTATTGTTATGTGCAATAATGGACCTTTAATTATGATAACTGTAGGATATTACACGTACATTTCATATAGTAATCAAATGTACAAAACAATTAAAAGGAGATGACTAAGAGGGGACTTCATCAATGTCTGTAAGTATCTACTGTGGGGATGTCAATAAGATGGAGCCAAACTCTGCTCAGTGATTCAAGCAATAAGACAAGAGGCTATGGCAGAAACTGAGACACAGAAGCTTCACCAGAATATGACGAAGAACTTCAGAACTTCTCTACTGTGCAGGTGATCATGCACTGGAACAAATTTTCCAGAGAGAGTGTGGAGTCTTCTTCAATGGAGATATTCAAGAACCATCTAGACATAAACTTGTGCCATTTGTTCTGGGAAGACCATGCTTGAGCAGGGAGGCCGGACCAGATACCCATTGTAGTCCTTTCCAACCTTACCCCTTCTGTGATTCTTGCATCATATTCTGAAAGAACTGTTTCCTAGCATTTTCCTTGGCTGCCGCTACTCAGACCATTAAAAAAAAAAAAAAGAAACTGAGGAAAAATCACCACTTGGCATGTGGCAGGATATTGAAGGAAAGAACAATTCATGACACTAAACTCTCATAAGGCAGAGAGTTGACTCAGCTGGTACCTCTTATTTCTTCTTTTAACATGATCTCTTGTATATCTTAAAATGGAAAATAATGTTTTGATGCCACTTAAATATTTGAGTGACCATAGAGTAAAACAGATCTGCCTGAGAGAAACTAAACAGTAGATGCTCCTCATACATCCAAGAGGTGTTACCACTTGTTGTTAATATAGCAGCACATTTAGAAAGAACTTAAATGACTGCTTAAGTGTAAAGTAGGGCATAATGTTGAAAGTTCTGCCATTGACAGTGGTAGCTGCTACCATGATTCAGTTAAGCCATTCAGTTTCTGTCAATTTCTAGACCCCATTGACTGCTCAAGAAATTGTTGCTCAAGATGCTTATGTGTAGCTGCAGCTCTCATATTGCAATACTAGAAATGTCCCAAATATGTAAAAAATATGTTAAAAAATAACAAACCAAGCCAAAAAATTGCACCCAAAACCAGAATATTTTCATCAGCTATTAAAAAAAAAAATAAGTTTTGAAGTCACCAGCTGAAAATGAAAGTTAATGAATTTACACTTTTCACAATTTTCGTTCTTTACAACAATTGAAAATTTGGAGACATTATGATCTAGGTTATACTACATACAGACTGTATGCAGACAAAACCGAGACCTAAGAATCACCCTAAAGAGGTGACAATCCTTTTTTCTGTTTCCTCAGGGAAGCAGTTACCCAGAAGTTGATAACCTTGGATGGTGCAGTCTATGCACACTACATGTGCTGAAGACAAGTGTTCATCAATTCAATGATCCTAGGCTCTGTAGGTTTTATTTAAAACTATATATTAAAACTATATTTTTCCCTAATTTTCTAGTTTCTGTTGATATTGGTACCTAATTAAAAATTATTAGTTTTTTCTTTAGTGTTTAGAACACTTATTCCATCTATCCAGTTGCCAGACTGCAACAAGTAGTTGCACTTTTTATTTTTTATTAAATAAAACAAACAAACGAACAAACAAACAAATAAAAAAACACACACACACAAAAAAAAACCCACAAAAAAAAACAACCACCCAAGAAACAACAACAGAAAAACAACCTTCCAGAGAAGCTTCTATGCCTTAACCAAATGCACCACAGGTAGCAGTCGTACATTATATTATTCATTATTTAGAAAAGCTGCCACTATCTTGTCATGATATGGTGGAAGTCTTGGGCATAAGATTGTCAAAGACTGCAGACAGCACCATCCACAATTCCAGTCATACATCGCTTCTTCATTACTTACTGTGAAGGCATTACCAATTCCATTTACAGAAGGAAAGGAAACTATACCAACTTTATCTTGCAAAATATTCTCAGTTTGACAGTTTTAACTGTATTTTTAATTTTATGTACTCTGGTATAAATTAATTATTCTAAATATATTGTAATAAAAGTCTGGTAACTTTGTTGATCTATTTAAAAACAAGTTTGATTTTAAAAGGAAAGAAACACACCATTCTCCCATACTGACACATTTTCTATTCTTCAAAAGTAAACAAAGTCTACAGCCAAGTCAATTAATTTTACTCAGTATAAACATGCGTTGCACAATGCCATCTCTTCCTTTATAATTCTAAGAAATAGTTTGTAAAAATAATATGAAGTTTTTACAGTGAATTTATCAGAAAAAAATGTTGTGGTTTTACTTAGAGATTTTTTTCCCACTAGATATAAATATACTCCAGTGTAATTAATGCATATTCCACAGTCAAAAATAAATAAAATCAAAATTTATTTAGCCTTCACACACAGCACCTTTTTAAACTTTCCTTTCAAGTTCTGTGAAATTAGATTTAAAAGAGAGAAAGGCATCCCACCAGTGAGTTCCTTCAGCTGTAAGAACATTCTGATTGTTGAAGTCTGCCTGTGCTGATGAACAATTCTCTTTTGGCCTTCAGCTGTGTATTTAAATCAACAGAAAAGACAAAGATAAGTAATGTTCTAAACATGCTACAAATAAGTTAACCTTTCTATCATTATATATTATTCCTTACTACTTAATACATATTTACTTCTACCAAGGTACCTTACTGTTCCATTAACTTTTATATTATGTACACAAGAGAAATCTTTTGTAATGAGCTTTTTAATAAACCTTTACAAGCATTTTGTGATATATTATAAACACCTAAATTGCTAAGAGTTATTATCTCATCATTTTGTAGTACTCCTCCCTGTAACATGTCAAAAAGTGTTGCTAAAATATGTTTATCTATCATCTACCATAGTTTGATTTTCCATCACTGGAAGTCAGACTTTCTAGAATATGTTTTCTCATCGCGAAATAATTTTGGATTTTCTTTGAGAATATTTTTCATTTTAGGATTTCCAACTCCTTTGTTTTCATATTTACTTTTTTGAATCCCTTTACTGCTGTGCAAAAAAAGAACCTACTCTCTGTGGCAATCTCCATTTTGCAAAGGTCATTTATAATGAAACTTATTGTATACGCCTAATTTTATATTGCATAATAAATCTTCAGCTACCCCTATATGTGACAACTCTGAAGGTTCAATCAGAGGTTGAATGTATCAATATTTAATGTATCTCTTAATAAAAAATTAGCACAGGCTTTCAATAAAAATAAGTGTTCTTGGTTTATGTGGTCTGCTTCACAGGACTATTAAAATTATTTTTGTTACAGTGTTAGTATTCATACAGGCATAATAACAAAGTTAACTATTAGGTTAAACGCAGCAAAACAGGTGCTGAAACATGATTGCCCTCACAAGGAAAATGTCCTCAGTCAAACAGTGGCAAGCTACAAAGCGCAACAAAATTCAGTACCAAGAAGAAAGAAAAGTCTATGTACATAAAACAATCACTTATTTTAATATAGCTCAGAAAAAAAAAAGTCATACTTTATTTTATACTATTGTAAAAAATATGTGGCTAGCATGTTTTAGATAAGACAGTGTCAGAAAAGGACAATTATATACCTAAAATGTTGTGTTTGGCAAACTATTAAATCTTTACTGAATACACTGGTGTGTCTCAATTCTGCATAACAGATTCTGTTCTAAGGATCTCTGATTAGTCTTATTAGAAATAGTCAGCATTCTATTTTCAAAATAAGTGGAATCAAGAAAAAAAATTGGCTTTTTTTACTTCCTAAAATCTTTATTTTTCTGCAGAGCACATTATTTAACATATTTTTCTCAAGACTATAGCTACAGCCAAACATTTTTAAAGTGCTCAGATTTGATTGAAAATACTTCTGCTCTCATTTGTACATTTAAAAATTGATTTATAGTAATGTAAATATTCTGACTGAATCTACTATGCAGACTGTTTACAAATAAACTTTCCTCTTTTGTACTTAAATACCAGATAGTATTTTGATGAAAAGCAATGACTTACGTTCAGCTATTTAAGACAATAAAATTTTTCATGGTTTCACTCGTGCTGCAGTGAATTTACTGCAAATTCCACCAGTCTGACAGATTCAATCTGTCCATCTGTTGAAATGACAGGTCATATTTGCAGCATCAAATATTTCAAGAATTGCCAAATATATTAGAAGTGACAAAGAATGCAAGGAGCACAAAGTACATTTGGGTTGTAAAATAAAATTTCAGAGACAACCACCCCAACCAGTCCATACATACGGCATGTAAATATGTTCAGATAACATTGGTTACATTCACTAAGTTAAAAAAATCCACAAGCTATTTTTAAGTTTTTCTTTGCCATCGGATGAACCAAGCCTGTCTCTTGCTATATGTATATATTGTTTTTTCCAATAACTTGTTTGCTATTTGGAATATTAATTTTACTCTCACTTTCAGAAAATGTGTAATGCCCGTGTAGGAAAGTTTTCTGGGGAAGAATATGCACTGCAGACTGGTTATAGCTGCAATTGTATTTGTCTCAAGAATCTGTCCTCAGAAGATGCTGACATACTGAGTGATTCAGAATAGCATCTAAACACTCCTCACCTACTAGCTTCAAGTGGGTAATTTATCTTCAAAAATATTGATGCACAATCTGAAGATTTAAGCCTTAAGTATTTTTCATAATCAAGCTGTGTGTACCTAACATACACTTGAGAGACTAGTTTTGCGCATCCAAGTTTAAGAAATGTTGATGCTTTTCAAATTAAAATCTTCTGAAAACAAGTTCTAACAAAACATTGCTTTATAGTTATAGCACACTTCTGAAACTTAATCTTTAAACAGTATTACATTTTGTGGATTAAAAGATACATTTCTCAACTCTTCATACTGTTCAAATTAAATAAGCTTCAATACAATTTTCCCATGAAGAGAGCTTATTCTTAATGGTGTTATCTAACAAAGCCTGATTTTGCAGTTTTGATTGTTTTAGCTCTAATCATTTAGGATGCTAAAACCCACAACTGAGGAAAAAGAAATTTGTAAATACCATGACCACCTCTGAAAAAGAATCAAGAGCCTAAAAAATGTTACATCTATTAGTGCCATTTCACAGTACCCTTTATGGGAAAATTATACCAACTTGTCCAAAATAAGCATTCAAAAAACCTCTGTAAAATATCAAACACAATATTGACTTCTGAAGTCAGTAGACGTCCAAAAATGGCAGCATTCTATCTTGCTAAAAAGTTCCAAGGCATACATAGTTTTAAACTTAGCTGAAGATTAAATATTAGCTTATTTAAATTTATAATATGAAATGCAGGCAGTAATAATAAACAAATTCAGAATGCTTACATAAATATATATATATATTTACTGATATCCTGGTAACAAGGTATTGTCCCTGTTACTTGAACTCCAGATCTCCAAATACAATAAAAGCAACAAACAGAGAAAAGCTGCAATCAGTCAAAAGATCCTGTGTTTCCAACACAACTCATGAAATAGCAGTTAAATACTTTGTATTGTTCAGACATGATACTATCATTCTGTTTAAAAAAAAAAACAACAAACAACACGTACACAAAAAAACAAACAGCTGCCCTTAGCAGACAGAGCATTATGTCCTAACTTGCTAAAATGTTTTATCATTCATTCTGTGCTTTATCTCTCTGACTCACTGAGTTGGAGTCAGTCACTACAGCAAGGTCCAGTCTGTCACAACCCTGTGTTTGAGGGTGAGCCAGGCAGCAGCTGCTACCCGAGCTGTGTAACACTGCAGTTAGAGGTACATGACACTGACACACTTCAGAACTGCTCTTGTTCCATCCCCACAGAAACAAGGCTCACAGTGCTGTGTCTCCATGTCCAGCCAGTAGAAGTTTGGTAAGTTGTGTGTTGCCAAGAGGTGCTCAGGTACACCCGCACACACACAGTGCAAACAATGCACATGTGCACAGTGAGAAGTGATGTGACCCATACTGTGGCCCACATCAACACAAACAGCTTTTATGTAATTGTGAACAATGCAGGGAGTCCAGTTTTCTCTTTTGTCTCCATCTGACCAGGACTGAAGTTTGACACACAGATGTAACACAGGATTGCCTCTTAGCTGGCCCCTAGATGCTGATCTCCTTCAACTGCTCAGCCCCTTGACTCCCAGCTCTCTGACTTGTGGTCTTACACTGGAGGCTGGCACTCTAACCTCCTCCCTACCCACCAGCTTGTCTGACTGAAGCCTGACAGCAGTCTTGCACACAAACACACACACACACACACACACACACACACACACACACAGAATCAAAGTGGGGTTCCCAGATCCTGGTCTATCCTCTTTTTGACAGGCAGACCTTCAGACCTTGTTGTCACATTCATTCTTTCTCTCTCTCATCACTGGCGGTCACACATCTCATTCTACTCACCTGTTTGTCCAGTGTGGAGTTTGTTACTGTTCAAATGTACAGGCTCACAACAGAGAGCTTGCCCATATACAAGGGTTGGAAAAAGGATTTTGTAAAAATGCAGTTTTATTTCTTAAAAATACACCTAAGTGAAAAAGCTCAGTGTTCAGCCAAAAAACTGTACATATGATTCTTTATTTCCTTTTCTCTCTGCTGAACCACACTTGTTCCTACCCAGTACTGAGGTGATCTTTAAAGTCCCTTCCAACCTTAACTATTCTATTTCTTTGCTGCTGGTGGATGTTGCATCAAGGGCAATAGGCTAAATGTTCTCCTCTGATGGTATGAGAAGCAGCCAGTACAAGGTGCTCCATTAGGTTGCAAAGGCTTCTTTCTCTGCTTTCACATTGTTCCTCTGATCCTCACCAGCTCCCGTGTTTAATTTGATTATCTTTCAGTCAGACAACCCAGCCCCTACCTTTCAAAAGGAGTGGTAGTCTGAGTTTTCACTATGTCGTTACTTTTTTAAACAAAACTTACAAAATTATCTTTGAGATTTAGATTTTGGTTTTGATTCTAAAATCTCTAGAGGGCAGATTGGAAGGGTGATCATATATGATTAAGTTTTGTAGGAAAAGAGGTATAAAATATTAGTAATCTTCCTTTTCTTCTTTTGTTACTTCACTGTCTTCTTCATCTCTCATTAAGTAATTAATTTTTCCCATTGCCAGTAAATTTAAAGGCACTTATTTTCTATCTAGGCAAGAAGTTCCTTTCAACCTCATATTATTTACAATTATTTTCATCAACCTTTGTCCTGCTTTTTGCATTTTCCATGTCTTCTCTCATCCTCAGAAGTACATATATGCTGCAAGCTGGACTCACCTTTAATCTCATTGAACAAAAATTTAGAGCTTCTATCCGAATTCTTCCCTTCATTTCCACCCTAGATTTTAGTCAAACTTAAGACTTGAAAATACACTGAAACTAGTCAGTGTCTACTTGTCTTTTTAGCAGAAGTACTTCGTTCCATAATTCCTAATTTGCTTGCTGTTCCTGCAGAGTTAGGAAGCAGGCTCTGCTTTTCTTCTTCCATTTAGCCCTAGTGAAAACAGATCATGGCTTGTGGCTACCTAGAGCTGTCTTAAAACAATGAATGTCCTGGCTGTCTTCCCTCCCAGCTTCTTTCCTACACCCACAGACTGCTCCCTGAAGAGACAGAGCGAGAAACAGAACACATCGTGGAAACAGTGTTCAACAATAACTAAAATCTTGGTCTATTGTCAACTCTAATTTGGTCACCAATATAAAACACAGCATCATATACAGACTGCTATAAAGACAATTATCTTCAACCCATCCAAACCCTGTAGTATTCCAGTATTACTTTCATAATTTTGCAAGTCAACTCAAAACTTTTTCTTAATACTTTTATTCAAGCATTGGTTAAGATCCCCATCTTACCTTCCATCCACTCAATGTCTGTAGTCATTTTATCAATTATCTTACAAATTAGGTGTAACCCAAGTAAATTGATGAAGAATACTAGTGAAAACTGTGGAAGTAGCTTTGGCTGGGAAAGACTCAAAATTCTTGTAACTACAACTTACAGATTCTTGTAATTGTAGTTAACTACATGCACAGAAGTGGGCCTTGTTGCAGTTCAATTTTCTTGTAATTATACCACATGGCATTTTTCATAAGATGGTATTTTATCAGTAAATTATACAATTGGACAATCTATGTAGGAATTTTGTATTCTTCAGAGTGTTTACAAAGGAGGAGTCAAAAAAATCTGTGGAAATGTAACCTTTGTGGCTGTATATACAACTTTTATATAGAAACATATAAAATATTGCTCACTTTAAAAGTTGATACATCTTTTAGTATTAGTAAATAATCTGATTTGTACAGAAAGATATCATTACATTGAAAAAAATACATCATAGAAAGCTTATATTACTAAAATTAAAATAATGATTCTTCTCTCCCATAACTTTTTACTATTACAGAAAAGTTATGGGGAAGAAACATGTATGATGACTAAATTATGAGTAAAGTAGCACAAAATAATTATTTCAGTTATGATTATGAAAAATCAAATGACATGGATATATCTAGGTACATATTGTCCAACTAAAGAGAATACATGACGATTTGCAGCAAGAAAAATCTGCCAGAATGCTAACTGTAGTAATTTCAGTGAAGGCTGACAGTATCATTGAGACTGGCAGAGTGAGAACTTGGAACTGCATATTCGGTTCCATCAATTACTTCTCAAGGATAGGACATTCAGAGGATGACTTTCTTGGAACTGTTCTATGGTTCTGCTCTTCTAAGAAGATCTCAAGATTCACTTCCAGGTAACTTTCACTACAAAGGAAAAATACTGCTAAGAAAAATGCACCATGAGAACATACCTGTGAAGAGGTTGCATGTGACAGAGGATACTTGTTATAGATTTTCAACTGTTGCTTATTCATAAATTCACTACCCACATTTCTCTCCCTCCGCTTTTCAAAACCTATGTTTTAAACACTTCTGGATTGCTAAGGACAAAAGCTGTGTGCTAGTCATTTTTTAGTATTTTATATAGTTTAAAAGGTTAAACAGAACCACTGGGTTCTGTTAACATACTTACAATGCAAACTCAGAGTGTGAACATATAGATGGACAAGCATTTGAAGAATGCTAGTCATGTAAAATCATGATATAAGATAGCATTCAGCAGCTAGTCAGTAGGAAAACCCCATCAGTGAAATCCAAATTGAGAATTCAAATTACAGTGTGAAATTTTCTTCAGCTCTTCACCAAGTAGAGGTATTTCAGTTTATTTCATTTGATTTCTTTTTTGAGAATTTTAGGAGAGTGTTTGTAGCATATTTGAGGGCAAACCTTCAAGGCAAACTGTTCACTTACCAAGGAAAAAATCACGCAGATCCATTAGGGCTAACTACACCTGCTTTACCTCATTCAAGAAAAATGCTTGAAAAATACATTAAATAAAAAAGAGCACTGTGAAGAAAACAGGAATAGAGAAACAGAGAGCTTGATGTGGAGAAGTGCATAAACTGGCACCTTAGGCATCTCAAAGATGAAGCAACTGTTCCAAAGAGAGACTAGGAAAAAGATGATAAAGCCCCCTGATGTGTTGCCAATAACTTTGTTGCAGAATCAAACTCTGGGCTGAGGAGTATCTACCCTAAGTTACAGAGAAAGGTTTTCAAAAAGAGAGAAATGAGGTGTCAAAAGGGCAAGGTACATGGCAGCACATCTGTCTATAGAGAGAAAGTAAGATATTAGGGCAGAGGACCGAAGAAAAGAGTATTAAAGTAAAACACACAAATAATTTCCTTTGACACACCTTTTCTTTCTCATATTTCCTTATCTCTTACCAAACTGAGAGAAGCATTCCAGAGCACACAACAGCTGTAACAAGCTGTAACCCACAAAGTCAAGCTTCTTTACTGTGTCTCTTTGAGAAATCTACAGTCGAATAACTACAACCCAAGCAGCAGGGTGATACAGGTCTGAGAGTTTTGTCAAATGAATGAATACCTTTGTCATTCAGTATGAATACCTATACCCACAACTGTCTGTGATGTTTAAATATCCTCCAAGGACAGCTACAGAATTCTGCTTACTTTAACATACATGTAAAAACTGTCCTATAAAAGGCATTTTAGCAACAGTCCTCCATTTATGACAGGCATGCAAATACCTAGGCAGAAACAATAATGTATCATTCTCCAAAAAAACATGCTACATGTGCTACAGATATCAAAACTTCTTAGTCATTAAAGATAACTTATGGTCAGATTTATTCTCATTTTATGAAAATAATACTACAAATTCCATTTCATCTTCTCTCACCCTAAATTATTGCAATTATTAGAGGAACTACTATTTTTGTGCAATGGTAGCAATTAAAAGTCAGTCATGATCAAGAGAAACTTCATCCATGCCAATAAATTAACTGTGCCAGGAGCTACTCTTTGTCACTGAGGCTAGTGATCATGGATCAGTCAGCATTCATGATTTGAAACATGTGTACTCCCTATTGGAATAGGGCCTAAGCCTGAACAATTCCTGAACAATTACTGAGAATCAGTTGGGGAAGCACAAATAGGATGAGAATCCCTAAAAGCAGCAGACCCTATTACCTTTACATTTAAAAATAAAAGTGCAGACTTTTAGCTGGACTAGGAAAAAAAAGCACAAAAGAAGGCATGATTCCTGACCTAATTAATCTGTAACACCACTTGAAGTTAATCGTAAGTGAATGTGATAAATCACAAGAAGAGAGAACTGAACACTGTAATTAAAATATGACAACATGAATATGCAAGCTGTAAAACTTGATTGTTACACCCTGTGCAAAGGTCTGGATTCTTGTCAGGGAGACAAGAAGAAAAGGAAAGAGTAATTCATCAGCTTTTTTCCATAGATGCGAAACCTAGCAATCACTGGCTGGTCAATTTATTTAAAGAGCACCATAAGATAGACTAGGAGGAACAAGTCTAAGATAGAACAAGTTTAAGAAAAATATGAATCCAAGAAGAATACAGCATGTTTCAGGATTGTAATGGAATAAAGTATAAAGACAGACAACAAAGAAGCAGAAAAAAAAATTTCACATCACAGAAAAAAGGAAGAATTTGAAATATGTGACATAGTAAATGACAAGTGTTAGAAATGAGAAAAACTCATGAGGGTTAAAAAAGCCATTAATTTCATGAGACACGAGAAGAATAAAAGGTGGCATGGCTGAAATGATGCAGGACGTAAATGGTCTGACTACTTTAGTTGGAAATGTTTGCTCAGTGAAACTCTGGTAGTAAAGCAGGAAAGAGATTAGAGTCACAAACATTTGTAGAGATTCCTAAGGAAACTGGGAAACACAGTTAAGGAAGCAAACAGGATAACTTAAGGTGCTGAGTAGGTGGATAAGAGTTTGTGATGCCAGAGAAAATAACCAACATGGGTGAGATCACAGAATCACAGAATCACAGAATATGCTGAGTTGGAAGAGACCCACAAATATATCCAAGAGTCACACCATATACCCAACAGCATTGTCCAAATGCTTCTTGAATTCTTCTCAGGCTTGGTGCTGTGACCACGTCCCTGGGAAGCCTGTTCCAGTGCCCAGCCACCCCCTTAGTGAAAAACCTTTTTCTAATATCCAGGCTAAATATTCCCTGACACAGCATCAGACCATTTCCTCCAATCCTGTCACTGGTCACCACAGAGAAGAGAGCAGTTTCTGCCCCTCTGAATCCCCTCACGAGGAAGCTGTTGACTGAAGTGAGGTCTCCCCTCAGTCTCCTCTTCTCCAGACTGAACAGACCAAGTGACCTCAGCTGCTCCTCATATGGCTTCTCCACAAGGCCCTCCACCATGCTCATGTCCCTTCTTTGGATGGGACAGTCTAATAGCTCCCTTACATTGTGTTGACCAAAACTGCAGACAGGACTCAAGGTGAGATTGCACCAGTGCAGAGCAGAGTGGGACAATCCCCTTCCTTCCTTGCCTGGCTGGTGATGCTGTGCCTGATGCACCCCAGGACATGCTGAGGAATGAAGTGCTTCAAATTAGTGAAAAGAGAAAAGGGACAGAAAAGTCACACAGCAGGAAAGTGTCATTTCTGATCATCTGTGTGTGAAGAATCCACAGAATCAGACCTCCTAATGAAAGAGATCTAAATGGTGGATACGAGGCTTAAAAAGCGAGTCAGATAATTAGAAATGGCAATGACAGCTAGGATAGAGAAAAAAAGGCAAAGACCTGGGCAAACGTTAATGGGGGAGGAAAAATACAGAAAGATGGGCCAAGAGAGGAAGATCTGAGGTACAGGAAGCTAATATAAATTAACTGGTAGAAAATACAGATAAAACACTGAGACACAGACAGGTGCTAGGCGACTGATGGAATTCATAAGCCATTTACCAAAAACAATATATGAACTCGTAAACAAGTGAACACAGCAATTAAGACCACTATCATATAGCAGAGTAACAAGCTGCATGTACTAATACATATATCAATAAGGGGGACAAAACAGAGACTTGGCTTGGTTGGTCGGTAACAGTTAAAGAAGCTGGACAGCAGCTGAACACCAGATGTTGGGGCTGTTTCTATAGTCTAACTGTAGTGAAGTCAAGGACCTGGATCAAGTTTCCATGATGCATTTTGTGTTCCATATATACCAGTACATACCAAAAGCTTATGGACCACATTTCAAGGAGGAGTAAAGAGCTGCATGTGTACACAGGTTTTAAGTATAGACTAGGAAAACATCAGGAGACATATCAGTAAAGTGATTGCTGAATTACAAAGGGCAGGTTTAACCATAAATCTCAAAAATACACAATTACATACTATAATCTATGTATATACGATGTTTAATTTTTTTAAGCTTGAGGAGAACTGCACCAATAAATACAGCAACCTTTTAGTGTACCATTATTTGAAAAAAATTCAGAATTTACATTAACTTTGCTCATAGATATGTACCTTAAACAACCCACATCTGTAGAAAAAGCACATTTCCACCAAAAATTTGTACTTAATAATGAGCTAAAGAAAACTGTGTTCAGGGTCTAAAACATGAGTAGTCATGGTCTTTTTAGCTAAATATATATGATGGTTTCACTTGGTATACTAATAAAGTTATCTGTAAGATGTTTTATTATTTTCTTATTGTTCAAAATATGCCTCTTTTAAAATAGGAACATTACAGAAGAATCAGCAGTCTGGTGTAATAGTCCTACTACTATTACATGCTAATATTTTAAAACTTAGTACTTTTCTCCAACATTTGTAGTAGTATGACTATTTAACAGCTATAATTTTTCCTGTTTGGTTTCTGTGTGGTTTTTTGAAAACATGTCTACAGTGGAAGTTGATTTCTAACTAAATTCTAATTTACTCCATCATACTGCATAATAAAAATCCCTACATTAGACAAACTACTATTTTCTTCTGAACAAAATCTGTAAATATATTACTGAGATTATTTAATACATTTAGTTAATCACTATCAGGTGTCATATGGAGCGTAAGTAAAAATCACAGTAAATATACAATTTTTGAAAGAAAATCTCTGTTTCCATTTATAATAAAATTATCAGATTTTTGTGGCGATTTTCCTTGCATTTCTTTAAAATATTATTTTAAACAAATAATCTGGTTGTGTTATTTCTAAACCTATTAAGACTTAAATTTGGGGAGTATTAGTATTTTGGACATTATTAATCAATACTTACAATAAGCCATAACAGCGGTTTGAAAGACAAACATTTTATAGGCATTAGTCTACCGGGAGTACATTTGAATATAGAATTTTAACTGGAGCATTTTTTGAATCATTCAAGAGACACAAACTGAACATTTCCAAATAACATCCAAAATTAAAAACCTGATAAAAACATAAAAGTAAACTCCTTTTCTGAGAAGTCTCGGTCAATAATAGAACTAATTGAAAACCTATAAATTTAGCACAGTGCAGCATGTAGTCTCTATCTTGCTCTGCCTATACATCAATAGGTCATTCTCAGTTAATTAAGTGAAGGCATAATCAGCTTAATTTATGTAGTTCAGGTCAGTTAATGATATCTTAGTACAGTACCTGAACATTTGGCCTGCCCATAAAACTAGCTGGATATACCCAGTTAATTCTGTAGCTCTTCGACTTCAGCTCTTCATTTTTTATCTCAGATTTCACTTTACACAGCTTAGTCTGGAGCTGCTAAATCTAATTTCTTGAGGATGGAGCTGAAATAAAACCAGGACAAATTAACAGATTAACAAAGCAATGTGATTAGACAGTAGTCTGTGATAGTATTTTACTCGGAAAAATCATAAAAGGTGACAGTTCCAAATTAACTACTTGTATCATTTGAGTATGTAATATTTTTAAATATTATAATAACAATACACAAATGAATAATAAAAACCCAAGAGATAGGGTTGAAAAACATCTTATTTTTCCCATAAATTATATAGTTTTAAAACAGCCATAAGAAAGAAGAATTTTGAGCAACATGCAACATACCTCTGTGTAGTACCTCAATAAGACAATCATCCTTTTTCTGTTGCAGAGAAAGTGTTTTCTTCTGCTGCCTCTGTAGCTCATCTTCTCCTCTCTGAAACTGCAAGTTTACACACAAAGACAAACCACAATGTCAACCAATTGGACCTCACTTAGGGAACCAAAGAGATCGATTTGTAAAGCAAAGGATGAACAGGACCCCATTTCTGAAGTACGTTGCTCAAACTGCTCTTTCATTAAAAGATGCTCTCTCTTATTGATTTTGGCTTAAATAATGAGAAAGCTTATCCAAAAATCTTTAGCATTTGGGCTCAAGTTAAGGAAATCAATAGAGTCATTTCCCATTTGAACTGCATATGTGAGTTTTATGTACGAGAGACAAGACAAAGCCCAAATCGGATAAATCAATAACATTGTCAATAGAACGTGAAGCTGACAAATGGCATTTTTAAGCAATTAAAGAGAGTTGTAAATATACAGAAGCTAATCAATTACAGTGTTCTGCTATTAACAGTTTTTAATTTATACAAACATTGTTAGGAATCCTGGGGAATGAAGATAACATTACATGTTTCTTGCTGCTGTTTAAGGATTATGACGTTAAAGCTTTTGTTCTCTCAGTGTCTAAATCTTTCAGTGGTCATGGGAAGAAAACGAAATATTTAATTAATCATTGAATTCCTATACTATTATATCAACATATGTAATAAACATAGTTGGATACAGACCTTGACTGTATTTTTCACCCAATACAGAGTACAAGGACAACTGAAATATGCAATTATTCAGTAAAACAAAGCATAGAATCATAGGAATGTCTATAGGTCACCTAATTGGACTGACCCAGAGTAGGACCCCAGCCAGTACTAGACTGAGTCAACTTTATCTAGACAAGTCTGAAAAAGCCCCAAGGATGGAGATTTTTTCACTCAATTTCATAAAGTGTTCTAGTGCTATATGACCCTACTGGTGAAGTACTTATTCTGATGTTGATGCCAAAGTTGAAACTTGTAACTTTTGCCTTTTAATATACCAAGTGCTGGTAGCAAGGGGAGTCAGTGTGCTTTGTAGAACATCATCCTCATAGTGTACCTTCAAACAGCTCTGACAGCTATTAAGGGTCTCTTCAGCCTTTATTTCACTGGGTTAAGCAATCTCTAGTTGAAGACTTGTTCTTCAGGTCTCTAACCATGAAGATGGTTAACCAAGACTGTACTGTTGTTAGCCCTCTTTTGGATTCTTTCCAGTTCTCCAACATCCTTCTTGAACTGCAAGATGGACATAAACAAAGTATATATGAAGTAGGAAGGAGCAAGAACTTTCTTTGATATATTGTCCACATTCTTTCCAATGTAGCCCAGTTTGCCTTATTTGTGATGACAGCATTCCATTCATACTCAACTTGCAAGCCGCTATAACCTCTCCTTTCAGCAGAGCTGCTACCAAGATTCTACTCATGTACTTGGCTGTTTTTTTCTGAAGTGCAGGGCTTTTGCACTTCTCCTCCTACATTTATTAGATTTCTGTTGGTCCAGCCCCTCTGTTTCTCAATGTTTTTCCATCCAGTGTCACTTAACTTCCTAATTTTGCCTCATGTGAAAATTTGCTGAGGGTCCATTCTATCTCATCGTCTTGAAATATTTTCATCATTGATAAAAATAACTGAATAAGAAAGGCAACAGTATTGACTGGATGTCATCTGGAAGCTGAGCCATTAATTACTATCTTCAGAGTCCAAATGCCTGCTCATTTTTCAATCTAACTACCAACTCATTCATCCAACACATTCATCTCAGCTTACAAATAAAAATACAATTGAAAAGGATGTTGAAAGTTGTGTTTAAGTTGAGTTATATTACATGGGCCCATGTAAGCAATCCATCTAACAAAGAAGGCAATCAGATTAGTCAACCATAATGCTCATGCTGACTGTTCAGGTGCAACAAGTGCATCTTCATAACTCAGCATGTACAACCCTTTCTCATAACATAATTCTCAAAATGTAAAGACATATATTATGCTTGAAAATAAAAGACAAAAAATACTGAGCCTTATAGGCAATAAGAGCAGTATTTAAATAAATTAGTAGTTTTGAAACAACCACATATACATTAACATGAGGCTAGCACTTCCATTTTGCTACTTGTAGCCAGCCTTCTTTTCCTTTTCCTCCTCACACAGGACTCTTCAATTGCTTATGCCCAGCATCCAGATAAGGTAACAATTCCTATCCCTGTTCATCTAAAGAAATGTCTATCTAGAAACAACAAAGAGTTTTAAAAGAGAAAAATAACCAGAAAACTTGTAATATTTGACTCAAATTCTCAAAGATTATCCTTTACAGGTATGTAACTTCTCTTTCTTCTATTGATAGCTTAAATGTACATTTGAACTTTAAATAAGTCCAAGAAAATACTTTATCAACAATCTAGCAGAGCAGTGTTGGAGCACATAAAGCAATCAGCAAATGTAGAAACATATTTGCCTTCAGCAATCCAAAACAATATTGCATTCAGTGGTGGTATGACAGGAAATGAAGAAAAAGTTTTTGAACAATGCAAGTAATATTGTCTGATTTCTGGTGGATTATACCCTGATTCTATTAGGAGGATATATTTCAACAGTTACATAGCAAAATTCAATTCAGGCCACTCTCCATTTGGACAGCCATTCAGTGAAAATAGCTAAATTTGTAAAATGAAAAGCACAGGAAAGTTCCTGATGCCTGTGGACCTGTGAATACTAAGAATGTTTTTGATATTGAACATATGAAAGGTAAAGGCTTATTTCAGAGGTCTCAAGCTTAGGAAAGAAAAT
This sequence comes from Rhabdornis inornatus, assembly GCA_013397075.1. Lineage (NCBI taxonomy): Eukaryota > Metazoa > Chordata > Aves > Passeriformes > Rhabdornithidae > Rhabdornis > Rhabdornis inornatus. The sequence continues at coordinate 2,398,397 of VWZS01008810.1, read as the reverse complement.
TGGAAGCTTAATTTATTGGCTACAGATGAAAGGAGATAAATTTAGGAGATGCATTAGAAGAGAGATTCTACCTCTGAAAAACAAACACAGTAAGCGTCATCCCTCATACTCTTGAATTTGTTCACTTCTTAGCATTTGTACTGACAAAAAGAAAGCAAGTGTTTGTAGGTATGGGAAGAATGTTTATAAAGGAGAATCATTAATATATATTGTTCTAATTTTTAATCCCACTGGATAGTAGAGTCTTCAAAAATAATCCTCAAGAAATTCCTGAACTGTAGGATGAGAGAAAAAGCAGAACCTACCAGTTTTGGCAGATGACTCAAAATTCTGGGAACCTAAAGAGAATAGGAAAGACAGAAGAGGACACAAAGCTATGAACAGATCTGCAAGAAACTTGTTTCTATTTTTGCTAGCGTAGAAAAAACTGTTCTCATCTGTTCTGCATAGGAGATGCCCCTTTTAATTGTAGTTTTGTTGGCCAAGATGTCAGTTGAAGAACTGCATTTGGTAGAATGGAACTTTTCTACAAGCAAAGAAGCTCTCACGACTATTGACTCTCCAGTCACTTCGACAGAATCTGTGATCTGTAAAGACTTGACTGAGCATTCAACATCACAACCATATGCTTGAAAAGAGCCTTGGCCTTCTACAGACATGTATGTGCCTAGAGTAGTATGCTGTTAATCTTCTTATTCACCACTTTTTTCAATAAGCATCAAGGGACACCCTTGCAAATCAGTGTTTGTGGGTAATTACTGTAAATGTATTTTTGAAAACTTACAGAATAAAAAGAAGACTAAAGTGAAAGACCTTAATTTATTCCCGATAAAAACAATTGAATATGTTAAAAATAGATATTTTGGAAAGCAATAATTTAAAAGTTTTCAAAATTTTGTGGGTTTTTGTCTGGGTTTTTTCTATATTCTTTATCCTTTCACTTTTCACTTTGATGTTTTTATATTCTATTTTTTTTTTTTAATTCTGTATTAGTTTTTAGTCTCCATGGATAGAATTTGTGTTAGTTTTAACATCATGACTGTCATTCTGGAAGATACAACATTTTAGTTCTCCTATATTCAAAATGGTTTGCTAAATTGCTTCTCTTTACACCAAAATATGGTCACTGAAGAAGATTCTTGTCAGATGTACAGATTTAAATATTCCAAAGATTTAGAAACATCGGAATCTGTTAGTGATGGAAGGGAAATTTAGCCCTGACACCTACAGCTAAAACAGAAAAAAAAATTGCAAATTAAAAAATAATTTGAAGTACTACCGAATCTTCTTGCCCAAAGAGCAAAGCAGATCTTTTGCCATCCTGTAAATAAAAAGACCATGGTTTTACCTGAGGATGAAAACATTTTATTGGCTAAATTTCAAAGAAGCTCTATTTTTATATATATTTATCTAGCCTAAAATGTGCTTAAGATGACAGCACTTGATGCTGGCTTCTTTAAGTTGGAAAAATATCAAGCACTGAACTGATATCACATGCAATCAACAAGGAAACAGCATAGCCTGGTGTATGGCAACGTACTGAGGCACTTCATCTTCTTGCATAAGAGTGAACAAAACAGGTGGCAAAGCTAAGCCCTAAAGAGAAGCACAGAAATTACTTTGTTCATCATTAGATACTGGGATTCCCCTAAAAAAACCCCACCTTTCTTTTTATTTTTTTTTTGTTAGAATTTAAAAATGCAAATTGCCAGAACACAAAAGCCCATATAGGACCCTGATGGATTTTTTTCTGTTTTTGTAACACCTATAAAACATGAAAAACTTAAACATGATCAGCCATCCATGTAAATCCCACTGCATGCATGACAAAACCAAATTCAAAGACTGACTGAAAATTTATGGAGTATCTATGACTGTATTCTTTCTCAATACACTCTCATAAAGCAGATAGTATCTAATACCAGACAATGGTCAGTAAAATTACTAATGTAAAGAATTATCGGTATTTTTAAAATTCATTACTGTTATCTGTTTCCAGTTTTTCAGGGAGGCTGATTACTTGAGTCAATGAATGTCTTCTTTTAATCTGTCTTCACTTCATTACCAGCTATTTCTACCATCTCAAAACAGAGTGTGACTCTAATCCCTGACTGGTGTAGTTTATTTCAGTTAACAGAGTTAAGTTCTTCCTTGAATCTTCTCAGGACAAAGAATTAAAGAAAAATGAGTTTACAGAAAACAGAACCAAATGAGGAGTGTACAAAATCATGTGGGTACAACCTCATTGCAAATCCAGCCAATTCCAGGAGAAAACAATGGTTCTCTTAAGGCAGAGGAGAATTCACTTCTGTCACAGAGCTTGGTTTACTTGAACATGTAATTAATCTTTCTTCCTTATCAATAAACTCCTGACAGAATTTCCCTAGATGAGGGAGCTGTTGTGCAACAGTATCCATGAATTCCTCGAAAGCATTCAGATAAAATAAGCAGTTAATACTCCACAATCTTAAAATTTAGTGCACAGTATATCAGTTCTTAGTCCTCCCACTAAGATTTTTATAATACTAGAATTTTACAGAAGTTTGCTTCAATATAGTTTTTTCTATTCCTGTTTTAGCATTTGAAAGACTAAGTATGATTATACTTGTTAGCAAATTCTTGAAGACAAACAGATTAGGACAGGAATTCCTGCTCCATCTGAAATTACCCAAAGTCTCAGAAAAATCTTGAATTTATTTTTTAATTCTTATCTGAGAAGTCAACAAAACATTTTTTCAGATTTCTTTAGGTTTCTTGGTTGTTGTATTTAAAATAGAAAAAAAGTGTATAGCTCACAGTAAAAGTTAATTGGCTCAGAAAAAACTGCATTCTCCATAACACCTTGCCAGTTTAAGTCTGATGCTATAACTGTTAGCAAAGGGAGAACTCCAGGGATTGGGAGTTGAATACTTCTATGCTGCTGTTAAACGAAGCAGTTGTGCTTGAGAAACCTTTGCCTGAATGTAATTCATTTTACAATATCATCTGGGGACAAAGTATAGTTTAAAATGCAAACTGAAATGGCTTCTTCTGGTGATACAGAAATATCCCTCAGCAGACTTAAGAAAGAAATGAAGCTGAAAACTGGACCAGTATAAAACAATTGATCATTTTGGTTTGGGTGGTAGTAGTCTTACAAACGTTTCTTAGGCTGAAAGTCATTCTGTGTATGGCAAAGCAGCAAGCATGTCACTGTGGGTTATCATATCTGAACTGCTTATGGACACAGAGCCAGCAAGGCAATTCAAATAAACTTCTTTAAGAAAGGAACAGGGATTCAAAAGATAACCTGTAAATCCAGGTGTGCTTTCCAAAATCTACAGATTCTTGAGTACGTGCAGGTTAAAACAACTGTCAAAGAAGAGCTACAGTACATGAATGTATTCTATATCAACCTCTACTGTTCATCAATACATTTGCATCTTCTGAATGTTGCTGCTAACAAATGAATGAATCCCAAAATACAAATAAGGTCAACTAATATGAGATTAAATCAGACCTAGTTTACATATTGGATTCAATATCTGAAACTGGGCCTGTCCACAAAAAATGAATCCTGATCCATTACTGTTTGATGCTTAACTTCAAAAACCTAAAACCCCATCTGTTTTTATAAACCAGGAAAAGATGTGAAATGAATCAATAACCATAAGTTATCAACAGCAATATTAACATCATAAAACCTTCTCATTTTGTGATTCTTTGATAAAAAAGCAAAATTCAAAGGAGTAAGACAAAAACATGAGGAATTTAGCAATTTTGTATAAAACTCACTTTTTTTCCTTCCTTTTTTTTCTGTAGCAGGAGCATTAAAAGGCATGGGAAAATGCCATAATGAAACTGAATGCATAATAAATAAATAAATAAACAAACAAATAAAACCTTTAACATTTCAATTCTACTACACTCAGGAATTTCAATCTTTGCTTTTGATGAACTTTTCACCGTCTGTTTTTCCTGCCTTTATGAACGCATACAAGGAGAATTGTGAATTTCTATTTAAAGCTGAGCACTAAGGGCAACCAAAGCATTTGGTGAAGAAATAATGTGATGAAAAGCAAGGTCACCTAGATTGCAAAATAAGTGCTAATAAAAACAAGAGGTGGAAGACAAGGCTAGAAAAAGAGCTAGCATTCACACACTTAAAGACAGATATGTAAACACAGAGATTCTGATGGAATTTAGAAGGTAAAATATACACCTAAGGAAAACTGACGTTTATGGTAAGAGGGTGTGGAAAAGTTGGACAAAGAAGGGATACAAAGTAGATAGAAAGTGACAGTAGAAAAGGTACTTGAGCAGGGGTATAATATACTGCGGCCATGGAAGGGTCTATGTAAAGCTCCATTTTCTTTAGGTTACAGTTCTCCTTCTACTCATGTCTTCCTTACATCCAAATTGGTCAGACAAGTACCTTCTCCACTGTTATTTTACAATCTTCTTATTTTCTAAATTCATGGTTTCAAACTCCTTCCATCTGAAATTTGCTTCTCCAAATTATGTCCTCCTTTCTTTTTTTCTTTTTAAGAGAGAAACACTGTCTTAGCAAAGTCAATCACCAGAACTTTCTAAGTGGAATTAGGTACTTGTATATAGCTTTTTCCTTACTTCTGTCAGCTCCTGTAACCAGGAACTTAATCAGAAGTATCCTTTGTATGATATTACTGACACTGAGTTACAATGTCATATGTCTGAGTTGTGCTAACTGCGAGCTGCAAAGATACAGGCTTCTTCATCTATCTACTACATCTGTGCCAGCAAAACTGAAGCATCTTTGAAAATGCAAAATCAACATTTAAACAGACCTTGAGTTTATATTTAGATTTAAATACCTTACTAGAATTTTTCTTCACAACTTAAGCAACCTTCCACCCCCAAAACATACAACTACATAAGACTAGTTCATGTATTTCAATAATTTATTGCACAGATTATTCTTATTTCAGTTATAGTCAATCCTTTTCTATTAAAAATATTTCAGAGGCTTAACCTTTTAGGCATTTTTAATATCTCAGGCATTTTAAACTGCATCAAGTTAATACTTCACATATAGGTCATCAGTGTATATGAATATGCTATTAATTCGTTAATATCTAAAATAAGAGTTTGTTTATACAGTGCCAAACATTAATCAGTACAATTTTATTATTTTCTTTATAGCCTTAGGAACTGCAAATCCTATTTATAAAATTACTTTTTGCAGAAATGAATGTCCATGTCTCTCAGTATTTTTAAAAGCATCCCTTTCAAAGACTTGGTTAGCTGCACCACTTAAATATGAGCTTGGCAGCAGTGTTGGTGTCACAGAGATTATATGCTTGGACTTCAAGGAGGTCAATGAGATGGCTTCAGAGCTGACTGTACAATAGCCTTCACTAGCTAATCCATAATGCAGCATTGTCAAATTATGATCGTGCACCTGCAGTTTTCCAAGGAAAAGAATTCAAAATGAGAAACTCCATCTGGACTGTTCTTGTTGTTTTGGGTTCTTTTTTTTTTTATAAAGTATCTTCTTCATAATGAAAATGACAGCATTCATAATTAAACACCCTGATGGCAAGCATTAGACACTGCTATAGAATGCAACATCTATCCACTAAATATACTTTAAAAAGTGCATACACATTTCTTCAAAAATACTTATTCAGTAGTCTTTGCCAAATCTTGGGAAGCTGTATGCAGTATTGTTGCTGTATGAACTAGCAGCGCAAATTCAGCAAATCTGTAGTTAAAAACTGCAATCGTAGAAAACCTATAGATCACAAAATGACAGAAGGATTATGAGAGAGAAAATGCCTTTAGAAAATTAACACTTCCCAAAAGTTTTACTTAACAGATCATGAAAATGTTTACAATATTCAAGGATATTACTTTATTCAAGTTCCATCTTCCTCTAATTCATGCTTACTTTAAATGCCATCTTAATTTAAATATATTACTATTAAATAGTGGTAACAAACTTTTTCCGATGTTCAAAGCTGAATATAGCTCCAGAAGCTCAGGAGATCTGCTATACCGGTAGCACTTGTAATAGGTTGCATAAAATCCTTAGTGTAAAATGATTCTTCTTTCTCTTCCCTTTCTTTCTCCACACAGGTATGAATTCTACTTATACAGCTGAAAGGAGAATAAACAAGGATTTATGTCCAGCTTAAAATTCTGATTTTGTAAACTCATGTGTTTTATATTTAGTCCTTACTTTGATTTGTGCTTATATTGTCTCCTGCTGAACAAAGGTTACTGCCTATTCTATGTTTTGTTTGGTTTCCCACCAGCACATAAGGTTTGTATCCACTAAAGAATTAAATGTAATTATATTACCAAAAAGACTGCCGCCGCCTTCTTGTTCTTCTTGTTCTTGTTCTTGTTCTTGTTCTTGTTCTTGTTCTTCTTCTTCTTCTTCTTCTTCTTCTTGTTCTTGCTCTTATTCTTGCTCTTGTTCTTCTTCTTCTTCTTCTTCTTCTTCTTCTTCTTCTTCTTCTTCTTGTTCTTGTTCTTGTTCTTCTTGTTCTTGTTCTTGTTCTTCTTCTTCTTGTTCTTGTTCTTCTTCTTCTTCTTCTTCTTCTTCTTGTTCTTCTTCTTCTTGTTCTTCTTCTTCTTCTTTCCCCCCCCAGGTTTATACACTGAGCATGATGATGTCATATGATGTGGGAACCCTCTTTGGTCATTTGGGTCACCTGTCCTGGCTGTGCCCCTCCCACCTGCTAATGCAGCCCCAGCCTGTTCACTGGTGGGGTGGGTAAGAAGGAGAAATGACCTTGGCGCTGTGCAAGAACTGCTCAGCAATAATGAAATATCTCTGCACTATTGGCTCTGTTTCCAGCACAAATCCAAAACACAGGCCCACACTACTTACTACAAAGAAAGCTAACTATTCCCCAGCCAAAACCATGATGAAAGTATTAACTGGACAAAACAGATCCACATAAAGATATTTTGCCAGATTAAAAAATCACAGATTCTACAACATTGACAGTCAAATTGTGAAGTGAATGATAAGAAATATTAAAAACTAAACTAAAGCTGTATTCTTTTAATATTCTTGAAAGGGGAGCCAAATCTTAGAAATTGTAGAAATGGAAGATAAGTTCCGAAAGCAGAAAAAGCATATTTTTCCTTCCAGAAAATATGCCCAGAATTCCCTTATGGAACAGGAGACAAATGTGTATTTTAATGGCCTCACAAATATTTAATAGCTGAGAAATTCTTTTATAAAAACAAGCATAGTTCTGAATATTATCAGTTGCATTTTAGATTGCTTTCAAATGCAAAAAGGGAATCTATAGGTAGCAATCTGTTCTGCATTACACTGCTGCCGATAATTTCTAGCGCAAAGTGAACGTTCCCTTCCAATAGACAAGGCTCCACCTTCATATATTCTTCTAAATGAATCAGTGGCTAAAAAAAAATCCCAGTTAAATGTTATCTACTGAGTATCACAACCTTTTCAGTTAAATATAGATACCTAAATTGATTATTTAGACTGCTGTTGTATAAAGAGGAAAACAAGACTATTCAGTGACTTTGATGTTCTTTTATCATTATAGTTCATCTGACCTTCAATATCTTTGTGTAATTTAAAGTGAAGAAGAGTGGAATCAAAAGGCAAAATCTCCCTAACAGGGTATACTAAAATTCTGTTAATTTAATACATATATATATATATATTTTACTATATATTTTACAAGTTTTTCAGTTGGAAGTCTGACACCTGAATCAAATTCAGCATGAATTCAAATATTTTACTGGCCAGGATACAGTTGGCAGCCTAACTGTCTCTCCTTTATAAAGTATGGAAATTTTGTATGAAGTGTCGTGCAAGCGAATGGAAGAGTACCAGTGAGTACACACCTCACAGTTTTCAATGTTTGCTCCCATAACATTCCAAGGCAGCTGGAAAATGCACTTCGGGACAATTTGCTGTTTCTCTGTGCACAGGCCTTCTTTGATTTCTGCCACTTTACAGAGCTAAGAAGTGGCTCTAGCAGCCTGCCACTCACTAACAATCAGCTGAATAGAAGTGCTCTGACATGATGCTCAGCTGGGACAACCATTCACAGCAGCATACTCAACTTCAGCTAAGCCTGGTACCTTAAAGTACTTATTTAGCTACTTTTCATAAAGATCAGAAGATAAAAAGTCTTTTATTTCCTGCCAAGAGGCATCAGGATCAGAATTGCTGGATCTAGTGATGAAGGGTGGAAGCAGGTTAGGTTCAAGAATTTTGCCTTCCCTGTGTGCTGTGTCTTATCAAGATGTCCACAGGTTTGCCATGATTTGGCTCACTAACTTGATTAGGAGCCCTTAGACAAATGTTTTCAACTCTGTTTTAATCTCCTTAGCATGAGGTAGATCTTGACTTGAACTTTTTTCCACACATATATTTACTTGTCTTTTGATGTTCTGGTAAGATCCTTGTGTCTCAAGGAAGTCTGCACCTACTAATTATTATAGGGAGAAAAAAAGAAAAAAAAAACACCAAAAGAATTTCCAATTAATCATGATATTGTGGCATTAAAGACAGACAATAATAGCTCTTTTTTTGGTTCTGTTTTTTTTTTTTTAATGAGAAAGTAGATAAAAAGTCAGGTGATATACAGTACCCTCTACTATAAATGCCTCATAATCATAATATGTCAGGTATTATATTAAGATCACAACTCTAAATTTTTCTCAGGTTGGTACATATATCAAATGCAAATTAAGAAGACTGAAATAATTTTGACATTTTGGAAAATTACCACGCAGTATGCTTGAATTTACTGAAAAAAACTGATATATTAAATTTTTTTAACAGATAATTTTGTTCATTATATTAAAAGCTGAAGTTAAAAAATCTCCCTCTTCCATTTTCCATATTTTGAAAGGTAGTTTTTCTGCAGATTCAACAATAGCAGCCTGTATCAAATTAATATTGTTTATATGCTGTATGTGAGAGTTCAAGCACTGCTTTAAATGCATAGAGTTCTCCACAAAAACAAGATTAGCAGTTTCAGCACTGCAATGTAACAGTATTATGAAATTATTATAGAAATCAATAACACTTTCATTTCCAGAACTAATCTGATGGTAAGATCTTGTTTATAAAGATATTAAACAAATGCATTATTCACATTTTATAATGATTTTCAAGAAAGTGGACATTTTTTTAATTATCGCTTGGAAGTGGTAAAATAAATGAGTGTAATTTTTATTAACAGGAGTTTATTTACATAAAACAAATGCTCATTGAATTATTGAGTACGATAATATCTACATGCCTAGTCCTGTTTGTCATATTTTGTGCCTTTTGGTGACATCAGAATTACAACAAGCTGATTTATGCACTAAATCTAATGCATAATATGACAACATACCGATAGGTATGCCTTATAATGTATAATTTAAACGTGATTGCTATATATTTCACCCATATTTTCTTGGCTTTACCAAGATTCTCATGCATCTAGAAATCTCGATTGTAATGCAGGTTGCCAGATATAAATGTCTGTTTGAATTAATGAACATTTTTATAAAAATACTCTGAGTATGAATGTTTTAAAAACCTTGTCATAACATTCACCAAACTTACACATGACAGCTAGCATGTGTTACTGCATTTTCATCTTAAATATTTGATGATTGCCTCTTTAAATCCAAGATTCATAACCCAAAGGGTTTCATTTTCTTACAGCATATGTAATGCAAGAGACATTTATTAGTATAGTTCTCATTTTATGCATCAACAAAATATTTTTCAGAGAACCATTAGATGAACTCCCTGCTTTTCAGACCTTTTTCCTGAGCATTTTAATTATAATTGTATATTTTCTTTGACAATATTTGTACACAGAGTATTTGCAATCCTCCCTGCTTCCCTATCTCCAGCCCCATCAGAACTGAAAGAAGAATTCTGCAATATACAATATTGCAGAGTCAGAAAATATGAAAGGCGTCAACTAGCATCTCATATAGACTAGATTAAATATCTGAAAACCTTTGGTAAGCTTTTTTTTAACCTCTGAACGTACCCAAAGAAATATTACTGCATACAATTACAATTCATAAAAATTTGCTATGCACAGATCTTTATCTAATGGCATTAAACTGCTATTGCCAAAGCACAAAATGAGTATTTCTTTATTCCTTATTGTCCACGTGTAAAACATTCAGCAATGAAAAAATATCAAATATCAAAATGTTTGTAATTATTTAAGAAGCTGATCAACAAACCACTGTTGGTGCCATATATTACTATGTTAGCACTGAAGGTTGTCCACTGACAGGTCACTCTCACTTGACCTTGTACACACAGAAAGGTAGTTCACCATGGTAACCTTGGTCCTGTGGCTTTCCATACAGTAAATCATTTCAGCCCTCTTCATGTAATTCTTTTATTGGCTGTGCAATTGAAATGTCATGCTTCACGAACAGAGACGCTGGTAATTTCTTATGGGTGATTAAACTACCTCTGTAATCTATGAGCATGGATGGAACTGTATGCAACAGACTTAAGCATACACTCCATTTCTTTTAAATTCTTGATATTTTTCAGTTGCTTACAAGGAAGTTTGCTCCAAGAATAAAAAGCAATTCTTTTTTATAAATGCATTCTAAACAAGCACCAAATGACATCCCTCTCACATTATCTTCAGAAGCAAAAGGAAAACAGCAGCTTAGAGAAAAAATATTTAACATCATTTTTAAAATTATACCTTATTTTTAATCGTACTGACAAATTTCAAAAGTCAAGCTAGTTTATAAAGGCCAAATTAAGCCCAAAGCAGGAGCTGACATTCTTACTTTAATTATATTAATATATAAAGGTGAGATACTGTACAAAATAATCAGAAAAAAAATAGGAGAGGGCTACTTCAGCTATTATTTCATTTTAGTATTTACATTCTTTGCAATCTTGACACAGAATTGAACAAAAAAGCCTGATGCTTTCTTTGGAGAGCTACTCAAACTAGAACCTAACAGCAGAAAATAAATAGGGATTAAAAATTATTTTAAAATTATATTTTCAAAAGATACACTCACAGAAACTACATATCGTCTAAGTTTTCTTTTATAAAATGGCACACTTCTTTCTATGACTATAATACAAGAAACACACTTGCTGTAGCTCTATTTGCATGAAGTTCATACTAGTTTTTTTTGTCTTTTTCTTTTGCATCTGTCAGGCGAGTCAGAACAACAGACTCACAAAATTATGTGTGTATGCAATACATAAGTGGATACATCGTTCAAAAATAGGGGCAAAAATACTTTGATACCACCATTTATACATTATTTTTTAAAAAGCTCTATAAACCAATGAAACAAACCAACAAAATAAAAGCCAACAAAAATACCATGCTTTTTACAGAGCAAAAATAATCTTAGGGTTTTCATAACTTTAATTTAACAAAAAATTAGAAAATTAGCATAATCCTGACTTTTTAGTTTCTCATTTGCACCCATTCCTGCACACAGTGAGAAAAGAAGTAATCCATGCTTTATGAAAATTAAAGTAAATAACTGAAAACTGAAAATGCATTGACAAATTGAGAAATCATTTGACTGCTGAGTTCTGGAATAAATCTAATAATTTAACAACATCTAATCATTGGATAAAAAGGGATGTGGAAGAAACTTATCAAGGAAAGAGTGAAAGGATCTAAGATGCTAGAAAATTCTTCTTTGGTGCTTTTATAAGACCACAGAAAACCAGTTTATTATGACCTTAAGGATCCCTCTCTGCTACCAGGGATCTAGTTTTAAAAGTATAAAAGGTCTCATATAATAGATTGATATCCCATTCATCTGGATTAATGTCCTAGTGATGAGAATGGCAGCTGCTAGTCAGAAACCCAAAAACGGTTTCAGTTAGAATTGTGAATCTTCTATCTTTACTACTTTCTACCCAATATTTAATGTCTTACTTAGGGCAAAGTTAATCAGTTCAGAGAGACAACTGAAAGTGGACTTAAAGAAAGAGTTTCATCTAAGTAGTGGGAAACCTCAAAAAAATGTAAAAGAGTATTTAGAATATATACAAAATGCTTCTAATGCCTCTTTGGCCTTCAATTACTAGTGGTAGAAAAGCAAGGTTCTGATTTCCTTTCTCAAGTGTATAGAGAAATAAATCTGGTCTTCCATCATTTTATACAGTGCTGGTATAGCATACAATATCTGAGCAGTGCCGCAAGTCTCATCTAATTTTAGAAAACGAAAAATCTCAGATAAACTTATTTTTGAGGTGGAGAGAGAGTAAACACCTGCTCAAATAAGCACAGGAAAAGGGCTACTTCCTGTTTAAGTCAAGAGAAAAAAAAAAGGAGAATGGATTTCATTCAGAGTAATTTTATCTTATTTCTCTTCTGCATCATTGTGTAACATTGTTTGAACTTCCTGAGAAAAGTTCCAGTGTTAACTACAAATCCTGAGAATGAAATTGCAAGCTACATCAAGATTGACACAATGAGAAATCACAAAGCAGGTGTCTGCAATCCCTCATTCTTCTGTCGGTCACTTTCTGTATTTTTCTTTGACTATCCAGTAAGTTAAGCTACATTTTTCACATCTCTTAAACAGTACAAGGATACCTATTATACCAGGTTCTTCTAGGTACCTTTTGTGAAAATCTGTATTTTCTCATTGATCTCCCAGATTTCCCACAGAATTTAAAAATAACCGTTAAAACAGTGATAATATAGCAATACCTGTGAAATGGCATGGTGTTATTTAAAGAGGAAAAAAGGGAAAAAGTTTCTTTATAGCCATAATTGTCAAAGTGAAAAACTAAAGGAAATATTTGTACATCACAACTAGTATGGTCCTAAAAGAGAAGGGAAAAGATGTGTCATCCTTCCTGGTGGGAAAAAAATTAAATATTTTAGATATAAATGTTTGAATTAAAAATTAAAAAAAAAAGATGTATCTTCTATAATGAGGAGAAGTATAGATATCAGGGCTATACATGCTTGCTAGATTAAAGAATTTTTTGTTTTAATAAAAAGAAAAAAATCTAAATTCTCAGCTGTGGTTGAAAAACAGGCTAGATTTTTTTTTTTCACATTTTTACAAGTTGCTCTATACTTCATCTAAGCTCTACTGACCATACAACTTGGATCCTGCACTGACAGTGAACTGTGCCTGAGTTAACACTAAGTAGGAATCTCCTGTCCATTTTACTGGTACATTAACTGACAAATCTAATCTATAGTCCTGTAAGAAACTCCTTCAGTACCCCACACTGTGACAGACTCCAGATACCCTTGTAAACTGTCTGTTATCTAACACTTTGACTTAGAGCCAGGTGCAAACTGCCATCACAAATTGCATTTTCCTTCTTAAGAGAATTATTATTTCTTTCACATCATAGCAAGAAAACATAAACAGGCAAGAAATTTTCAAGATTGTACTTTTAGGGCTCACTTCTCTGAGGTTATAGTCTCTTGATCTTTAACAAAATGCCTGGTTTTCCCCTGTGGAAAATGCTGTCTAATGTCAGGCAGTTTGAACCGACTTTCCAGGGAAGCATGATTTCTGTACCAATGTGGCAGGGTGGACCAATTAACTTGGAAACAGTGGGGATCTAACTACAAGAAGTAGTTAGTTAACCTCCAAGCTCTGAGGACAGCTGGGCAATTGTACCCAACACTGTTTGTTCACAACAGAAGACATATCCAGGAGGACTCACACTTTTTTCCACCCTTTACCTTCCACCCTTTCTTAAGTAGTTAGTATCTATAAAACAGTTTAAAACCAACTTGTAATGACGCAGTAAGCTTAAAAGATAACTACAGAATTTATTTTATTTTTTGCATTTGTGCACTGCATTGATTCAACTGAAACAAATTTAAATTTTGGCATAATTTCTCTCCTAAGTAGCATCATAATGTACCAATTATCATAATAAATTTTGGTGCCTATGTAAGAACAAAAGATTTAGAAATTGTATTTGCCAACGTAGGGTTTTCCAGGTTCATTATTAGCTCTTCTTTTTTATTGGTCTGTTTATTTTGGTCCTTCCTTCTCAACACAAGATTTTTCATTTCCCAGTAAACCCTCTATGTACTTGTCTGTTTCCACTTTGAGGATTTAGGGGACAGCTAAAGGAAATAGCCATATTTCAGTGAAATGATCCATTTTTCTTGCACTACTCTTCTGTACTTAAAACTTGACACATAATTTAATCTCCCTTCAAACAATTGTATCAATTGATTCCTTCTTATTCTTCTGGAATTCCTTTTACCAGCTGTTCTAAGGTAATCCACTGTTTATTTGTACATGAATATGTTGGCACCTGAGAGACAGAATACAAAGCATGTAACTGAGAAGACATTTATTAAAAGGTTAAAATTACATATATGCTAACACTGTGCCATGTATGTATAGAAAGAAGCGAACGTTTTTGGAGGAGGAAACAATATTATTTTACTTAACGCTGCAAGGCACTTGAAAGCTACAAAAATAGACAGAGAAATTCTGAGCATGAAATCGCATTTATTTATTTCCACTGAGATTTCTTCTCCTCATGTACGATACCTGAATTCAAAAATTCTGGTATTTCTACACTTCAGACTACTTAACATTAGTTAAGGTATGAGGTTATATGTTAAAAAGAAACACTTCATTTTTCTTTAAAAAACACATTCAGTTCATATCTATATTGCCTCTCTTTTTCTACAGTTTCTCCTAGACATACCAATTTGTGAGGCACTTCTTAGACAGAGATTCTATCATAAGGATTTGAGTTTCCTGAAAAAATGAGAGATTCATTGACTTTGAATTTATCCTACCTCAGAAAACATAAGTAGTGTCATAGTTAGTAGAGTTCCAGAAATCACAATAGCCGAGGTCTCAGTCAACTCAGTCTTCAGTTTGAGAAAGATCTATTATGGACTGTAAGCATCAATGATACAGGGTGCTCTCATTGTGAATTGAAGGGTTAAAGAATGAAACACTTGGACTGCAGGCTGTCGGATCTTCAAGGGATGTCCTCCTGCAATTACTTGTTTTATAGAACACTTAATAATTGGAGAATTAGTTGGCACTACCAACTAATATAAAGGTCTGAGGGGAAAAGTTAGCACTGTGAGACTGGATGGTATGGTAATGAGCTGGCACCCTGGAGCTCTCCTGTTAGAGATGCTGCTAGGACCTATGGGAACCTTGCTCTGCAAGGATTTATTCAGAATTGGCACCTCTTCTTCATAGCCAGAGCTGTGAGAGATGATTGCAGAGAACCAATCATGCCTGCTAGTCCAGCCATTGTATACACCTGATGCTTCTGGCAAAGAAGTTGAACAGGTGTAGTAATAGACTCAGAACTCAAAGGGCCTTCAGGTGTCATATCATATGGAGACCTCCTGCTGTTTGAGACCATGACTGACATAAAAGTATTTGCCTTCTCAATATGTTTTCTTTGTTGTAAAGGAGAGATTCCTGCAGTGCTCATAAGTATAGGAGAATGGTAAAGGTAACAGACATGCAAGCTATTTTATTTTTTCTATCAGCTTTGTATGGTAGTGAATATGTGTTTCCCAATGTCTTTTCTTTCTGCTCTTGAATGTAAGGCATGCAGCTTTGAAAATGGGGAAAATGCAAATTTTTTTGGGATTATTTCATCTACTTACAGAACATGCTATCAATTCTTAGTAAAGAAAAGGATATATGCATCTCATTAACAACTTTTTTTGGCTTTGGCAGAGATATATCATTACCCATTTTCCATGATATAGAATAACTTTGCAGTTTTTAAATGTCGAGATCAAAACAAAGAAATTCAACTGCAGGCTATTTGACTTTTATTTTTACTTTCTTCTCATCACTAATAAAAATAATAATTGAGTTTTTTCAAAGAACAGGAAAATAACTACAACAGAAAGCTACGACAGAAGATCCCTAGAAAGATTCTGTCTTTAATTAATTGCCCTTATGTAAAAAGCACACTGTAAATGCATAAGGTGAACTTACCTATGTCATGTGCAAGATAACACAAAAATAGTAGGAAGTTGTTGGTATTGGCATTTCCTGAAATAAAATCTTCCAAAAATGTTTCACCCAAATGCAACATGTTAAAGAACACTAGTTACTCCTTTTCTTGATCTACCTAAAATGAATATTAAGTCCTGTCTAGCGAGTGTCAGGCTCTCAAGTAGGACTACCACATATCCTTATCAAAAATCAATGTTGATTCAGATCCTGATCCTTTGATCTAAACATGTCTTGAGATTAATTTCAATTGCAAAGGCAAAAAGGCTTATCTACAACTTAAGCCAAATTTTATCATTTAATCATTTGCATATTCAGTCTTGTTTGTTATTAACTCTGAGCACGGTCATTCAATTTGTTCGTCTTTCAGCTTGGCCTGGAGAGAAAAGTAGAAGTGTAAAAAAAAGGCATATAAATAAAAAACAAAAACTACACAGGATCATAAAATTTGCCAAATTATGTGCTATCAAATGCCTTATCTATCTAAAAAAAACCTAATACCCTTTAATCTTCACTATCATTATTCTTCTTTACAAGTATAGTACTAGATGTAAGAAGCACATATTAAATACTTTGACCACTTCTACTCTATGATACATTTAGCATTGAGTAGAAGTGGTCAAAGTATTTAATATGTGCTTCTTACATCTAGTAAAAATGATAGTAGAACTATCAATGGAGTATTTAAATTTAATGTGTTCCTTTGAATGACAGCTTGCTTCTTAGTACTCAGTTACTTCCTCTGAAATTAAACAATTAATAAGCCAGAAGCTATATGAGCTATAAATTATTCATCCAAATGAACATTAATCAATTATAAAGGGCTATAGGAATAAGAAGAAGAAAAAAAAGAGCTATATCCTTTTAATGCTAAATGTAGTCTAGCCAAAATCTCCTTAAACAGATGTAAATTGTGTTATAGCAATGCAAGCAATGCTATATTATGACCATTTATGTTAAAATATATATGTGGAACAGAATAACAAATCCATGACCAGTTACCAATAATCAAACAAGAAAAAATACTACAGTTTGGTGCTCCGTGTGAATAGAAAAGGGAAGTGAAATTGCCCTAAATTATTAGTTTTATCAATATTTAAGAATCTTATCTTTTATATGCATGCAGAAATTAAAATAGAGTCTTAAACTTTCCCAAGTTCTTTAGAAAACATGCAGTGTCCAAACAAACACATCAAATTATTTTTGACACTTAGGAAAAAGCAAAAACAATGTGCAGAGACAAATTTTGGCTTAGCTATGACATTCAAAGAGATATGTGAGAAGCACAGAACTGTTCTTATTTCTTGATTTAAGTTAGATCTATTCCAGATATGGACATTTTTTGCCAGAAGGCGACCAGAACTCTTCATTTGCAGAAGTTCTTTGTGAAAAATGTGTGCAGTCATTTATACGAACTTTGGAAAAAATGCATATCAATCTTTTTTTTCCAGAATTGAAGAACCAGAGTGATACCACAACACAGCAGATGTAACAATAAGGCCAAAAAAGGAAGGGATACCCTCTATCTAATACTAAAAGAAATATCTATAATACTAAAAGAATACCTATAAATTTATTATGGATCCAGATGAGGCATCATTCTTTGATTTTCTATCTCATTCTCCATACTCTATCTGTGCTATTAATGTAAATTTTAAGCTCTCACATATAAAACTGTCACCCACTTAATACTGGTATAATGAAAACCTTCAGTCTTTTGGGACTCAAATAAGGTAAGTAAAGCATTACTTGTAGCTCTCCAACAAAAAAGAAAGCTTTTTTAATAGGATCAAATCTTATCCTGTGAATATATAACTGTGTTCCGTGTTAAGAAATTTTCACTCAAATACAGACTCTAAATCTCTGCATAGAGGGACACTCCTTTAGATATCACTCCAGCATTAACCTCTGCCAAAGACAACCGTTTATGTCATCGTTTTTCACAATGTCCTGAGACACTCCAAAGGAAACTCTTGTTTTTATTTGTAAACTTAGCTTTTTCTTATTTTCAAACACTCTACACCAGATTACCCAATCCTAGTCAGCATAAAGAACAGGAAAAAAACGTCATTGTAAATTTATATTTGTCTTTTGGTGGCATTGCTACAGTAAAGCTACAGTCTATAAAAGGTAAGCAGGCCAACTCCGGACAATTTGTTTCATTAATCCTTCTTATTCAGGTCAACATGATCCCATTTTACCTGTGTTGCTGTATGGATTAATTTAACTAATCTTAACTGCGTGTACCCAAGATTGTGAGAAAACCCCTGGAAATTCTGAAGTGAAGACTAAACCCCATTCCAGGGGCATTTGGAGCAAACTCTAACTTTCCAGTAATTTTTTTAGCTGATGTAGGGATTGCTATACATGTAATAGGAGGGAAATGGCATCTGTATACAGTTAACACAGGAAATTCAGCTCCCCTGTACAGGAAAGGCATGGACATACTGGACAGAGTCCAGCTAAGAGTCACAAGGAGGGAATAAGGGACTGGAGCACTGATCCTGTGAGTAAAGGTTGAGGGCACTGACTCCCTGGAACTACTCAGTCCCTTACATTATCAGTGAGAAGACTCAGGAGGATCCTAACAATATGTATAAATATTTGATAGAAGGGAACAGAGAGAATTAAGAAAATGGAGCTAGCCTCTTAGACAAGCTCATTGACAGGGCAGCTCAAATACTCTGTAATTCTAGGGTATTACAATTTCAAAAACCTTTCAGTTTAGCAACAGGATTTAAATTCCATTTAGTCTCATGTTCCTTGCAGTATGAACACTTACTATGAATATTAACAAAAATACACAGTTGCCATCAAGATAATAATAAATATTCTTGCAACTTGTGGATAATAAAGTCCAAATTTCTCTAGTGTGGTAAATATAATTCAAAATTAATAACCTTCCAACTATAGCATAATAGCATTATTGACATTGAATAATAAAAATCATGTTCAGATCAACTAAATATACTGAACAGAAGTAGCCAAAATCAATATAACTCTGTTTCAGTGAGCTTCAGCCAAACCAAATTTTTACTGTTTCTTGAGGCCTAGAATCACAGAATCATAGCACATGTTGAATTGGAAGGAACCCATCAGGATCATTGACTCCAACTCCTGGCTCTGTGCAGAATAGCCCAAGACTCACACTATGTGATTGTTTCTACTTGTTTCTATTCTTCCTTGGTTTTTCTAAAAAAATCTGAAAAAATTCTAGATGGCATTTAAAGATGAATACGCAAGCACTCACATCCCTCAAACTATACCAAAGTCACCCACAAAGTAAAGGGTTTTTCCATACTGCAGTATTGTTGATGCATCAGAGTGAAATGCTTTAGCTGTACTCATGCATGGTGAAAAATATGAGATGGAAAAATTATCAATAATAGTACTTGTTGTGCAATAGTAATAGTATCTGTTTCCTTCATCATGCTCAGCAGCACTTTAGGGGCAGTTTTTTATACCCACCACTAATCACAACAGAAAAAAATTCTCAAAGCAAAAAGGTCTTGTGAATCAAGACAAGTATAAAGACAATTTCATAGAACCACAGAATCACAAAATCAAAGAATCACAGAATCACAGACTGTGCTGAGTTGGAAGGGACCCACAAGGATATCAAGCCCAACTCCCGGCCGTGCACAGAACATGCCCAAGAGCCACACCATGTGCCTGAAAGTATTGTCCAAACACTTCTTGAACTGCCAGGCTTCTGCTGTGACCATTTCCTCTGGGAGACTCTTCAGTGCCCAACCACTCTCTGCATAAAAAACCTTTTTCTAATATCCTGCCTCAACACCGTCTGACACAGCTTCAGACCATTCCTTCATCTCCTATCCCTGTCACCACAGAGAAGAGATCAGTGTCTGTCCCTCTTTTTCCCCTCATAAAAAAACTGTACACTGTGATGAGGTCTCCTCTCAGTCTCCTCTTCTCCAGGCTGAACAGAGCAAGTAATCTCTGCTGCTTCTCATTTAGCTTCCCCTCAAGGCCCTTCACCATTTTTATTGCCCTCCTTTGGATGCTCTCTGATGGCTGAATGTCTTATATTGCAGTGCCCAGAACTACTCCCAGCACTGGAGGTGAGGCTGCCCCAGTGCAGAGCAGAGCAGGACAATCCCCTCCCTTGCCCAGCTGGTGATGCTGTGCCTGATGCACCCCAGGACAGGGTTGGCCCTCCTGGCTGCCAGGGCACTGCTGACTCAGATTCAACTTGCCATTGACCAGGACCACCAGGTCCCTTTCCACGGCACTTCTCTCCAGCATCTCATTCCCCAGTCTATACACACATCCAGGGTTGCACCACCCCAGGTGCAGAATCCAGAACTTTCCCTTGTTGAACTTCATATGGTTGGTGATTGCCCAGCCCTCTGATTTGTGTAAGTCTCTCTGCAGGGCCTCCCTGCCTTCAAAGGAGTCAACAGCTCCTCCCAGTTTTGTACATCTGTGAACTTGCTCAGCATCTCTCCCAGTCCTGTATCCAAATCATTTCTGAAGAGCACAGGCTAAGGATGGAGCCCTGTGGAACGCCACTAGTGACAGCTCCCCAGTCTGATGTCACCCCATCTACTGTAACCCTTTGTGCCCAACCCATGAGCCAGTTGTCGACCCATCACATTATGTGTTTATCCAGCTCTGGGCTGGACATTTTCTGAACTTGTTCACTTTTTTCAGAGTCCAAAAGCTTCCAAAGAAAATTAGCATCTAGAAATAAGCATAAAAATATACAGAAATCAGCATAGCATGAAATATACTTTCTAAAAGGCAGTATGTAAGAGAGAGAAAATGTCAAAAGACAGAAAAGATAAGGATAGGCAATGAAAACTATATGGAAACAATTCTTTCATGATTTCTATTTATTTTGCTTGTTTCTTGCCCACCAGAATTTCTTACATATAAATGAACTCTATATGAATATACACTGCAAAGTAGGGTGGAAGAAATTTCCAGTGGAAGCCATGTAGAAACAAAGATTCAGCTAGTAATATCTAAATACTGGCTACACAGATTTCACAATCCTCTTGATGTAAGATTCCTTGGAAAATATACTTCTTTCCAATTTTCAGACAGACTTAGAACAGTCTGTAAAAACCCCCCAAAAATCTGTAAGTTTATAAGATCTCCCATATTTTCCGTAATTGTGAAGTGATAACACATGCACACAACATAAAAATACAGATATTTAAAGAACTTTTCTATATGGTTCCTGCCAAAAAAGTGACTTACATTCTGGCATGGATTTTCTTTATGAGAGAAAACAGTATATGATAAAAGTCTGATTAAAGGAAAAAAAAGACATTAACCATTAACTTCTATGCTGTGAAAAGCAGAAGAACCTACCAAAAAGAAAAATAATTAGTCCAACAAGAACCTGTTTAGATGGAGCACATGGATTCCCCGTTAACTTAAAACTGCAGTATATGATATTAAGGGATTGAGAGGCATAAGTAATTGTAATGTAACAGTGTTGACTAGAAATATTTGCTTTGTAGGGAAAGTGATGACAAAAAACTTGTATGATTATGAGATTTGGATACAGGATATGTATAATGGAAAGCTCAGCTGCCTGCAGGGAGGAATAAGGAGGAGTCAAATACAGAGCACAAATCAAGAATAACCTAACTGTAAAATAGTCTTCTTTGGTAAATCCTGAAATAGCAACATTTACATTAATCGTAATCATATTTTAATTTAACTTTTCAGTCTTGTAAAGTCTTGGTGAAATTTCTACTTTGTTTTTCAGCAGGAGGTCTGGAAGGCATCAGATTAGATACATACTGAGAGTACAGATGGCAAAGAACTGAAGCTCAGCTGCTACAGTTAAAAAAGAAGACAAGAAAACAAGTGGATGAGGCCTCATATTGGCATTGACTAAAATACTGTTTTGCAACAGAGTGAGTGGATTTTTACTGCTTTTCTTCCATTAAGAATTCTTTGAAGGGCAGAGAAGGCAGCAATAGAGGATTTTCACTTACAACAATAATTAAATTAAACCTAATCAAACCATTTTATTATTTTCTGCTGAAGGCCAATATATTTAGCATCTTCTTCCATGCATAATAAATTACATTAGCTCTAGGCATTTTCAGAATGTTGATTTGCTAAAGATGTTCATATATATTCAGTGACGTTCTTTGTAATATCCAGGTAAATATAACCAGAGGAGTTTCTTTGGTTTTGACAGAAAATAAACCATTAAGTTCATTTGGTTTATTTAAAATGTAAAAATTATAAATCTACCTAGTGAGATATCTTTTACCCATGAGACTTTGATAAGGGCATTCCTACTTGTAGCAGTCACGTTGTTCCTTGCTGCAATTGCAACATCAGATGCTCAAAACCAGCCCTCATGTTTTCTCTGATTCCTTCATGAATCATAATCTCCTCAAAAAGAAAAAATAAACAAACAACAAAACAACCAAGCAAAACAAAAAAAAAAACCAACCAACCAACCAACCAAAGAACCAATTAGAAGTTTGGCAGTAAGGTTTCAATTGTAAAGTTAAAAAAAAAGAAAATACTGAGCAATGACCACAGGTTTAGAATGTAATCATATTGTATGCACTTCAATTATGTAGTGAGCTATTGGAAGATTATATCCAATTGCACAGATTGCAGTAGATAAATACCCTGCACAAAACATATCTGTATTAGTCATAAAAATAAATATTACTAGAATATTATCATTATATGTTGGAAATATTTTGGATATAAACAAAGTAGATGAAATACAAATGTTTCTCCTGACTACATAAAAAAAAGCCAAGTATAAAATACCCACAGTACAATTTTCTTCCATGAAGAAAGAATTACATTCATATAAACAATTCCCAAATATTACAAAAAAATTTAAACCACAAGTTTTACCCAGCATATTAAAAAATTCTTTTACAGCAAAGCACACAAATAACTGAATCTCCTCCACAGTTTTTTCTAGTTCCCTCTCTTGTGTCCAAGCCTTGCAAATCTCATCTACTGTTTCTCAGATTAACCAAAACAAAATTTACCATCTTTTTACTGTGTAATTCAGACCTGCTTTATGTTCAAGTAACTTAGATTCCAAAATTACCAAAGAGATACTGAAAATCTTATTTCTGGCCTTCCTTCAGGAGTTCTATATAGCATGTGATATCTCTAGCAACCTTTTCAGTATTTTTAACAATTAAGCTAGTTAATTTCAAATTTTTCAGAGATGGGTTGCATTTTAATGTATGAAATGTGACCTATAGCAATGTTTTCTAGATTATTAGTAATGTCTATAGAACAGTATGAAAGAAGGGAATAAAAACTGAGATTCTATACATTTGGAGGAGTAAGCCACTAAAAACTTACAGCGAAAAAAACTTACACTGAAACTGAGGTACATTTTTCCTGTAGGGATATTTTCCCGTACCATCGCGTAAATATATGTGACAAAAAATGCATTCTATTTGATGTTTTGAGATTTTTATGCCTTCATCCTCGATTGTAACTCAGCCTAAATTGAGTATATTACAAGTTCTGGATTTAGAAACTATATAATACCATATCTGGAATGGTATTACGTGACAGCTTCTGAAACCAGCCCACAGACCAAGCATGCTTAATGGGGGTCTAAATGGGAAAGTAAAAAGATTAGCTAAATCAGTATGTAGCAACATGATCATAATAGAGATTTCTCATCAACTTCCCATTTATGTTATATTAACATCTGAAAAAGCTATTTAAACATTAAAATTAATAAATCATAAAACAATAGAAATACTTCATACAAAATAGTTTTATTTGAATCACAACTACTCACAATAGCTATGAATATCCCCATTCAAATTGCTACCATGAATACTGTATAAAATGAGAATAAACTAAAAGTAAAATTAGAATACTCCTTTATAAATTACTATATGTCAAGCTAACAAATGGTAGACTTGTCATATTGAACAACTAAATGTCTAAATGATCATTCAGCACTCATAGTGTAGGGAAAAAACACTAGCTTTGTTGGCTATAAAGCAGTTGCTCGATTTTTCATACTGTCATTCTGCTCTATTAGCAAAGCCTAACACAATTAGGTATGAATATGCAGTAATAACATGCAAATTGTTCCCTCTCAATTGCCCCAAGGCAGCAGTCTCAGCCTTTCAAAGCTTGATTTCTTCTACATCATTACAGGCTTGGCATAATTCATCAGAATAAAAAAATACCTCAGCCTTATTGCATGTGGCCAGCTAGTAAAATCATCAGTAGTTGTTAACCATTCTCCCTCAATAGGTTTGTTAGCAACGCTGTCCCCAGCTCCCTGCCACTCCTGCACTTGTACATGTTTCCCTTGGGTAATGTTAGACACTACATTTGAGCCTGCCAGAACAATTAACCCTACTGTTAATTAGAATGAAATGTCAGGCGCACAGATGGTACAAGCTGGCACCCTGCCATCCCGCCAACTGCTGCTGAAAGCAGCTACCCCACTGCTGACAGCTGTTCAGCTATGTCCCAAACCAGCAGATGTCAAAACTTTCCAGCTGAGGAAAGCTAAAAAAAAAAAAAAAAAGCAATGATGGGTGTTTCTAGTCCCAGCAGTAATGATCACTGTTTTACTGTTATTGTATCTATTACCTGTTGTCATATTGTACCCATCAAGCAGAGGCATCAAGCAGCAAGATGCAAATTAAAAATGATACCAGAAGTGAATAAATGAAAAACTGCTTTCCAAGCTAATTCTGTACAACTGTAAAAAGAATGGGAGAAAAATATATCTATATGATTTCTTTAGAATCTATATTTTGTCAATTCAGGTTTTATTTTAAACAAAGTTATATGATACGTTATATTAAAATTGTTACTCTGGATATTTGTGCACTGCAGTATGAAAGTCTATCTTGTAGAAAATTGCAAAATATTAGTAGCATGGGCAATATTCATAGTTTATTTTTCTTATGTCAATTTTATTGATGTTTTTAATATTATGAAACATCAAGAAACAAAAATACAGTGCTACAAGTCAGAAGGTGTGGCCTAATCTTCTCACTGTCTAGGCACCCAATACTTTCCATAACCAACTTAAGCTGATACGTGTAAAGGAAGGATTCCAGAAGATTTCCTGGTGTGTATCAGGATCCTTATTCTGGTAACTATGCTTTGTTTGTTTAAACTCCTCGTTGATTTTAGAAAATATGCTTTGTTTTTCAGATTTTTTATATTTGAAAATTGCAGTGGGAAGGCAGATACATTTCTGTACTGTGAAAAATTCACTATTATGTTCTTCATACCTTCATAAAGATGGAATGAATAGTTTCTTTAGTATTCCTTTAAAATATTCTATTATGCAACTTTTGGCAATCAAAATACAAATCCAATGCTTTACAAGAAAAATTAGAATATTTTTGTTCTTATGTATTGTCTTAATCAAATTAACTGTTCAGCAAGAAGATTATGTTCTTATGTAACAAAGACTATCATAGTGGCCTGAATACAAAAGAAAAGTATCACATACTTTTACAAACAAATTGAGAATATACTTGGTTTACAGTCTATTAGAGAAGATTATTGTAATATCTGTGAAAAGGACTCTGTTAGAAATTTTGCATGTTAGCAAGTTTGCATGAAATACTTTGGCCTTCCTAGGAAATTTTGAGAAATAAGTTTTTGAAAATATACATATGGTTAGAACAAATTTAAAACAATTGCAAAATTAATAGATGAGAAATATCTGTTAAACCTATTGAGATGTGTCCATTTCTTTGTTTTTTTCTAAAAACATTTTTCATATATTTCTATATGCATTCACTCTCAAATACATTGTTTTTTAATGCGCCTCATCTATCCGTAAGACAGGCATATGGTAATGTGTGAAATTTATATTTAGCATAGGCCTCTAGTGTTAATTATACATTTGACTTAGACTTGTTTGGTTTCATATATACTCTTAGTTTATGTGCTGTTAATAAATTAATTGCTTGTGTATTTTCATATTAGTTTGGCTTTTGTTTAGATTAGGGGGCTTTTTTTCTACATGTAAGTAGTTAAAATACTAACTTTGTGAGGGACTATCTTGAGACATAAACACTAATAATATTTACATCATCAGATTGCTAATAGTTCATTGCACTCCTGTTGTGCACTAGAAAGAAAATGTTTTTACTAGAAATGCTCATTTAAAAGAATAATATAATATTTAGTTTAAAAAACAAGTTATCATATTTCAATTTGCTAACTGCAGTAAAATCATAGTTTGCTTAGAGCTTACTTGGTCATATTCTGTGCTGATGAAAACCTATATATGCTGCAGTTTCAGAGGGTTGAGACTGCATGTTGCAGTAGGCAGAGCTTGATGTGAACACTTACACCAGAATCTTGCCAGATATAAAACCTCTAGCTTTATAGACAATTAATAACTGTCAGGGATAAACTACCCAAAGGAATTCAAAAGAACAACAGACACAGTTGTCTTCAATGACTCTAGAAACTTAAATCTGAGGATAACTGCCAGCTCAGAGCACCTCAGCCTTGCCAAAGGATGTAACTGGATACAAGATTCCTGACCCACTTCCCTTCCTCAGGTCAGGGAGCTTTCCCGAGTTATTGCCTGTGTTTGATACAGTGAGGAAAGATGTTTGTTGGAGGCTTCAAGCAGTATTTTGAGGGGTATATTGTATCTTTTGAGAATACAAGAAGAGATCTTTGTATAAGTATTCTTGTTTCTATTTGTCTTGATGTAGGAAGGATGTATGAGGAGCCCTTGCAGGTATGGTGTATGTGGTGCTTGCAGGTAGCTGCCACTCTGGTCACAATGGCACATATGGCATTTGTTGTGTTGAACTAGAACAAACCTCAATGTGCAGGCGACGTGTATACATACATATATATATATATATATTCATCCCTGTATTGCTACTGATGCAGACAATATGTCTGCTAGACAAGAGTAGCCAGGTATACTGCAAGAAGTCCAGAATGTACTTTGGCAGCTTCCCAACAAGGATTTTGCTAGTAAAGGGGCAATGACTCTCACACGAGCTTGGTGCAGGCACCCACTCAGTGACTTGCTGCCTGCAAGCCTGGGCTCTCTCTGCAGGACTGCCAGCCCACCACAACCCTGCAGTAGTGCAAGACCAAGCTGAAAGTCTCTGAGGTCCTGGGGTCCTGGTCTGTGCTCTCTGGGCAAGTGGCACTCAGTATAGCCTGCAGCAGCAGCCACAACACCTACTGACAAATACATAAGGGTCATTTGCTAAAGATTATCTAAGGCCTTGTGACAGACATCATACAGAGCGATGAATGATGTATATGGCCCCCTGGGCATTTAAGGATGACTTTGAGGGCACAACCAGTAAAGGGAGAACAGTGGCAGGTCTGCAGCATGGCACTGCAGATCTTTATAAGCAGACACCTGTCATGGATTCATCTCAAATCAATAGCTAACTGATTGGGAAGAGTCTGGTACTGCCATGTTCCACAGAAACAAGCACCACCATTTTTCTGAAGTTGTGCCAAAGTATTTGCAATGGATTTCAGCAGAAGACTTTGAAGGAGGTGAGGGCTACCAACTACAGTTATTCTAGGAAGGAAGCACTTAATACCTCACCAGGTAGGGTTTCCATTACCATAAATCCCCCCCTCTACGTGTACAGTCACGTAATTCATGGCTCCAAAACTCAGAGGAAGTTGAGGCAAAGGATCGGGCACAACATCTCCTTTAAACTGTATTTGCCTGAAACCATGCATCTGAGCAGCATATACCCATAGCGTCTCTGCCACTATTTGCTGTGGTGAAGAAGCACGAGAAGCAGCAGAAAGAGCAGAGAGTCCTCACTGCTAAAAGCACTGGAGAGTTGCTATGGGTGTGCAGGGAGTGTAGCTCCATTTGAAGATGTTACATTATTATGCATGCATGCGTGGAGTAGGCAGGAGTGGGGACTAGGCAAGCTCACTGTGCTACAGTAGTAGGGCACCATCACGGTTTGCTCCTCATGACACACATGGGGGGAGCCTGTTCCACAGCATGACGGCATCAACACTGTCAGTGCAAGCATAAGCTGTTTCCTGAGCAAAGCATGAGTGGACCATGGGGGTGAAAATGTTTCTTCTTATTCACTTGGGGTCTTCATTTCTTCAGCACCAGGAAACAATACTTTATACGCTATAAGGAAGTTGTCTTTTTTTGTCAGGACTGAATTAAAAGCCCTAACTAACTCCACATTTCAGACTACCAAAAAAATCTGAGGAATTTCAGAAGGTCTGTACAAAGGTGGCGTAACAGCAGACTAGATTAAATTGATTGGTTCTTGTTACAAATTAAGTGTTACAGAATTGAATAAGAAGTTTTGAAGTACTTCTAAGACTTTCTTTGATAGCAGATCAATTTGAGTACAACTGAGACAACACAACAGACAAAGAGTGAAGACTTTGCGCTGGTTCATACACACAAGAATGATGTGGACACATGATGCTGATTAAAGTGTCAGGCTGCAGGTCTCTTTTTAATAAAAGTCTGTTCCCAAATACAATACTTTTTACATCCCATGGAGAGGAAACACTAGAACCCCTTTTCAATTTTTAGGATCCTAGTCACAGGATCCAAGTGCTCTTCCTAAAAGTCAGGGTCTATCTGCAAGTTATCATGCCCTCAGTCATGGTTTGTCTGGCTTAAGAGCTCTCAGCAGCAAAGAAACTCACTCACTAAGACACTTGTTGCTGTGGATCTGTAATTTCTCACCTACTTTCTGTAAGCAAGGAGGGAGTAGCACTGACTCGTTTAAATACAGCTCTTACCCCTTTTTCCCATCCTTTTTATCTTTACCCTGAAATCCCTAATTTTCCCAAAAAGAAAGGAAGGTGTTCTGAAAGAACAAAGCATACCAGGCATATGAAATAAAATATAAGGCTGAAACTATCGTAACTATATAAGCATCCTCACAGAAGGTTCAAGATTTAAACCAGTGAAATATGACGGAGATAAATAGTGCTATATGAAAGTAACGCTGGGGTTTTTTTACTATATCTAAGTAAAACTGTTTTTTTAAAAAAAAAATCTCAGAAATTTTTCTTCTTTATATCCCAGGGGGGAAAAAGTATTAAAGAAAAAAACAAACAATAAAGAAGATAACCTCAAAGACAGTTGACTCTTTTCTACAGAATTACTTTAAGGAAAATTCAAAGTTCAAAATTAGACATTAAACCTTGTGAGAGTAATAATGCAGTAGAATACATGTATTTTAGCTAACAGACAGTCTAGTAAAACTAAAATCAAGGGTTACTGTCACCTGTTGGGCCAAGATCCAACAAAAATATACACGAGATTTCTTTTTATTCTCTGTTTCTCTCATACAAGAAGAAAGACATGGTGGAGCACTTACCACACTAATGGAGACAGCCACCCCATTTTAAACTAGTTGCTTTCTCAACTTTGGTAAATGAAGGACAAAAAATTGATTTGAAAAGCCTAGCAGAAGTGTCTTTCCCCTCCCTTGCTACCAAGAAAGGCACTTGAACTCATGCCATCTCACAAACAACTGTCAGATGTTTCAAACCCACGCAGCTCCTCAGGGCATTCAACACTTTTATATGAATCAAGGACGTTGGTTATGTGCTTTGGATCAGAGGGCTGATAATATGCATAGTGAATGCATCTCAGACATAAAGGATCTCATTTATGTTTGCAGGGTATCCTGCTTCAAGCACAAAACAATGTTCTCTGGGATTCAAGCTGTATACACTCTCCTAAGCCTTGTCTGCTGTTGCAATGTATGTTCACAGTATCTGAGAACTACACCTAGTCCTTGCCATAATGAAGTTTCCAATCAATACGTCCTCTACCATATTTAGATTACTATACGTTGTTTTCCAGCCTCGGTTCAGATCTCATCCGAAGACTAAAATTTTAAAATACTGCAGGCAATGATATTCAGTTGAATATTTCCTATTAACAATTACTGATTTTGCTAAAATTGACAATTAGTAATTATCTAGTGAAGAACACTCACAAGCTTTAAGTGTCTCAGATAAACCACTTAAAGGACCATTAAAAAGGTAAACTATTTTAACAGATTTTATTCTCACTGTACAGTACATGAGTACATATTCTGAACACGAATTCTTCTGTCTACAAGCTCAAGGAAAAAATGAAATTTCAATGGCTACTATCAATTTAAGTCTACATTAATCCTCTAGATTTTCTTCAAGTACTTGTTTAAATTAGAGTTGACACCTATTTCAAATCATGCCTTTCTGAAATCCTTATTAATAAGTCACCACTATTTTAAAATATTCATCATCAAAATTAGGTCAGATGATTAAGGGATTATTCCTACAAAGCCTGAAATTTAGAGTGTCTGAACACCCACATTTTCAGTGACTTAAGTGGAAGAGGTACTTCCTCAAAAGCTACATGATCTCATGGATTAGGTTTAGGTCTGGTAATCATAAGACTCTGAGCTCTATTTCCTCATATATACTTATTTACATCTAAAATTTTTTGTACTGACCATTAGTATGATTTAGTTAGATATTGGGTTTATATAATTTACTTTGCTTTACTTGTTGGGGTTCTCACACCTTTGTGATCTAAAATATCCTCAACATGTGAGAAACAAAGTACTGAATTCTCTTGCATTTTGTATTCTCTTCAGAAGTGTGTGGGGGAAGAGGTGAGAGGAAAGGACAGGGACCCCACTAATTGTGTCTGTGTCCCAGCAAAATATAATCCAAGTAAAAAAAACCCAGAAACCAAACCCAAACAAAAATAATAAAAAAACTCCACAAAAACAAAAAACTAAAACAGCAACTAAAGATGAAAGCAAGTGGCCCTTGACCTTTCTTAGTGACAAAATAAACATAATTACTGCAAAATAAATAGTATAAGCTGGCAAAATAATACTCTGATCTGGATAACACTTGGCATTACTAGAGTTACTACATTTTTCAAATATCACATGCTTTACCAAAAAACCTAAGAGGAAGTTAGGTTTTTTTTGTAAAGCATGTGATATTTGAAAAACGTTTTTAAAAGAGCAGACTTCTTTTAAAAAGTATGCATGTTAAAAAAAAATACATTAATTTATATGTAAAACTTAAACATGCAAACATTTTTCTCTAAGCAGAATTTTTGCCAAAAATAAGAATGTGGCATACTTCTCCTCATCACCTCACATTTTTTTCTACTTTCTTCTTTGAGCCAAAAGGATTTCCACAATTTTTTTGCTTTGCAGCTACAACATCCTGAATTCTGTAATATTATTCCCCTTCCTTTCCCTTCCCAGTAGCCATTTCCTTCTTCTCCAAAAGGTCATTACAGAATTACAGGATGTGTTCCTGTCTCCCTTAGGGCTTATAAACACAATTCCTCATAAACATAAAAGTGAATGGATACCATGGTTGAATAACACATTTTAATAACACTGCATTACTGGATTTGAAAGTGTGACCTATTTGGTATATTCATAGAATACTATAAAAAATAAAAGTGCAGTAGAAAATGTAAAATTTACAAAATGGACTAACATACAGACACACAGGCTCATGGAGAGAAATAAATTGCATGTACATCCAGACACATGGATAGAATATTACATTTATAAATATAGATTAATGCACTTTACAGTATTTAATCAGAAGGATTTCTGAAGAATGATCTAATCAACCAGGAAGGTTTAAAGGTGCCACGTAACTACAGATGTAAGTATGCTCTTACTCCTGATCTTACAATATACTTAGTACCTTGTATTTCACTAATGCTGCTTCTACAACTACAAGCAATTTATTCTACCTCACGTTCATCAAGTGCTCATAAATCAGCATTAGGCCACTTTTTTACTGAGTTGCTGATTTTTAGCCAGCAGACAGCAGCATTTGGATTCAAAGTCTAATATTGGCACACATATTGATTTTAATTAGTCTAATTAGTTCATTACACTAAAAATCAAACAGACCATTTATTACATTCCCAACTAATGACATATGATCAAGGATTTAATATGATAATGAGTAAGATCAATTATCCCTCATAAAGGAAGTCATTAACAAGTGTAAACACTGCCTAACTGAATACCATTACAAATTATGAAGTCATAGCTAGGTCATTTGCATAAGCATACTAATTTTATTTCATGATATTCCTTCCATTTAATACTCTGAATACCTTTCATAAAGCTCTTTTTTTTTTTCATGAGACTTGATTTATAGCTGTAAACTCAATTCTTACTGTCAGTACTGCAATTGTTCACTACACACTCCTTAAACTCTATGCTATTAAATTCAGGTTTAAGCAAACCAGACAATGTCTATGGACTCTCTCAGAAAATATTACAGAACATTAGAAGAAGGAAATGAGGTTTCCAGTTGTACCAAAGTGGATTCAGGAGTATTTCTCTACAGGGGAAAATTCAAGAACTACTTTCTTTGTTGTCTGGGATATTTCACATGCAAAATTGAGCTAGTGATAGAAGTCAGGCCTGCCATGGCTGTTTAGCAATATAAAGAGAAGGAAGCAGCATCCACCAGAGTCCTTTCACTTTACTCAGATTTCAAACTTATAAAATAAAATTGACGGCTCAAGCTATAGGTATATTAATATTCTACTATCTTTACATTCTCAATACTAAATTCTAACTTTAATTCTATTTGAATTTTAACAAGGTCCCTGTCACCACCATTATCAATTATGTATCTTACAATAGCATCTAAGATGTCAATTAAAATCATAGCAATTACACTTTCCATCATAGTGGAATCACATCTATGTGGTGCACAACAATCAAGAAGGTAAAGGATAAGCCCTCAATCTGCCAAAACTATTTTTCTCCTGTTCTAGTATACAGTGGCTACTTCAGAATACTTTTCATATGTATTTCTCTATACCAGAATATATTCATGCAGAATGCATGATTACAGAGCTACATAACATGTACATATATCACGTCACTCAGTATTTATAAAATGCAAAGGAAATTTGTGTGTGTGTGTGTTTCTAGTAAAAGACTGGAAAAAATCTCCATTTTCATGAAGGCCTTTAAAGATTTTTAAATGTCAAAGCTGTAACACACACAGTACCATCAGCAGATGTTTAAATCCACTGGATGCAGGAAAAATTTAATTTACTACTACAGATTAGAACTTCACTCTAGAAGAAAAAGCGTTTCAGTATAAATCTGCATTTTTATTCCATTAAATTATCTTGCTGGTTCTTAAGTCTGCTTGTTCTATAAGCAGCACACACTAATACATTTAACAGCATCAAATCTGTATCAGTGACAAGTGGCTTCTACAGCTACTGTGTTCACCAAAAACTGAAAGCTGTATCTTCAGGTTCTTTAAGTTTCTTACAAGGCTTCAACCTTTGATGGAATAATCAAAAAAATATTCAGCACTTCACAGAAATAAACTCATTAATATCAAATTAATCCTTTCCCTAAATTCTAACACAAAACTTAGAGTAGGCGCACATTCTTTCTACTAAGTTTCAAACTAAATAAAAACTCAATAATTTTTATGTTAGTGCATCCTTGCAACTAATAATTTAGTAAATATGCAAAACACGATCTATAGCACTCTTGAGCCATTTCTTGATGGGGATGACACTCCCTTGCAGAGCCGGCATGTCCTTGCTTTATGTGTTATATGGTCCCTGGCTGTTCAGACTGTAAACCAGAAGTGCCCAGAAGGTTGGAGTGCAAGGGTCAATGTACTTAAGTTAGTACATTCAACGCTGGTCTTAGGCACCGGGGTAATTGTCATACAAGCCACGTATTCCAAGATAACAGCTTCAAACTCTGCACTTTGGCAGAATGTTCTTCAGAGGCCATACTTAGAAGCAGCATTCAAATATCATTCAGAGTACATGCAGCATGGATATTAAGACCAATATAGTAACATAATGACCACTTGCAGTAGTGTTCCATTGAGTCCTTAATAAACGCTTAACAAATCCTTTTCTTACTATCTTCTTTTTTTCTTACTATCTTCTTTTCTTACTATCTTCTTTATCTTCTTTAGACAGGAAATAACTGTCTAGGAAATACCTTACTAGTGAATTGCATTTCCAGTAAGAGACTGAAATTATGAATAGTGTTTAGTGACTGATATTGCAAGTCATTTAAAATGTCAACATTCTTACTTTAAAGTTATAGTTAAATACACAGTTTTTATTCATGTTATTCTGACAACTCCTGTCTTAAAAACAGCTTTTCTTCAAAGGGTTGGCAATATAAGGTCAGTCGGATCATTTGCTGTTTCTAAGCAAATTGCTTAGAAGTTCCAAATGCTTGGGAGATTTCAGTCCAACTGATTATGAGGTGAACAAAGTAAGCATTGCAACTTTGAAAGGAATACCTCTTAGACAGTCTGATAGTTGCTTTCAACAGAGGAGAATAGGTCTGTGACTCATAATGGATAGCCAAAGGCAATGTTTTTTGATTCTACTGACCTTTCAACACGCTAAGGACAGGAAGCATAAATCTAATGATTAAGTCACAGGCTCCTATACTAGACACTAAAAGACTACTTTGTAAAGGAAACAAAATAGACCAAATTAGTAACACAAAATGGAATTTCACACAATAGTTAAAATTTTAATGAGCCCTTCTGTGAAGTTTAAATATTTGTAATAGTAAATGATAATTGTTTTTAACTCTTTTACAGTCCTATTGCTCCTACAGGTACTCAAGTAATGAAAAAACACAAGTTATAGACTAAGTGGTAAAAAATTTTCAGTTCTAAAACATTTGCCATACATTTTACTACATACATTGATTACTTCTATATACTTCATCATACTTCTATCCAGCAGTATCACTATTCAATAACAATTTTTTTCAATGCCTAATTCAATACATGCATTTTTCTGTTTTTTTTTAAAATGCATTTTTAATATTGCATATTTTAGATTAAACAAAAACATGAATTAAGCTTTTTATAATGGATTTGACTTTCCCAGCTTGTTGTTATACTTCTTTCACTGTTTTATCCAACAGATATTCAATTGTAGTCTGATTACTGGCCCAGCTTTAACCAGAAGAGTGATGCCAACCAGGAAGACTTTGTCCTGTTACAGTGGACAAAGCATAGATCAGTTGGAGAAAGAACTGTGAAACCTGCTAAAAAGAATAATTAATTCAACCTAAGTTTCTCCTTGTTTTAAGCAGATTAATATGTAAAGAATCATCTTTATTCCCTCATTTATTTCTGATATGCTTTAAACAACACAAACATAAATGATTCTACAGCAGCAGAGCAACTCCAGACAACTAAATACTAAATTTACCCCATAACAAGTTGTTAAAACCCCTTTTGAAGTTCTTCACTCCTATTTTAACATTTTTCCACGTTTTAAACATGCTACTGTCAAAGGTCTCATCTGTCATTATCAGTATTTCTCCACCACCTTGGCTGCAAAGAGTTGTAGGGCAATAAAAAGCAAAAATGCTAAGAAGACTGAGAAAGACCACAGGCAGAAAAGAAACCCAAGAGGAAAGAAAACCACAAACTTGTATGATTGGATTTAAGACCAAAGTTCTTGAAGGTTTTTTTGTCAACATATTCAGCCTTGGAAACTGCAGGAGAGGTAATCACAGAAGCCACTCTCACAGGCTCAAAGCCTGTAGCAAGAATCAGTGATGTTGTAAGGTGTACAGAGACAGTACCTGTTTTTCAACATGCCAGTGGTTTCAACAATAACAAATCAAAGACTACTGCTCTCTTCTACCATGAAAACACTGAGGTAACATCTTGAAGGATACTCAAAAATAGAACTAAAAAATTTCATTTTTAGTTCAACAAATACAAGACAATAAATATGAGTAAGGAATACCTCAAAAAGCAGATGTTTTGCATCAGGCCATTGTATCATGACATGAGTCACATTTATGCCCACCACCTTCTCTGAGCAGCTCCACTAGTCAGTCCACGATTCATCTAATCCAGGCTGAGCTACAGATCATAACTTTCCTCCACCTTTCACTCAGATGATCTAAAGAACCACCTGCTTTTTCTATGACACTTGAAAGACAAGAAATAAGACAGTGGAATACACGAAATTCTAGTTCCTTCAAAATGCCTTCTCTGGTAGTATCAACCTTGCACTACAATATAGGATTATAATACTATAAATGTATATTAAAAAAACCCGTAATTATCACAGAGTGCTTCTGGTGGAAGGGGAACTTAAAGATCATCTAATTCCAACTCTTCTGCCATGGGCAGGACCATCTTGCACTAGACCAGGTTGCTCAAAGCACCATCTAATCTGGCCTTGGACACTTCCAGGGATGAGGCATCTACAGCTCCTCTGAGCAACCAGTTCCCCATGATCACCACAGAAAAGAATTTCTTTCTTATATCTAATCAGGACCTATCCTTTTCCAGTGTAAAGCCATTACCTCTTGTCCTATCACTACACTAATCAAGTGTCCCATTCCATCTGTCCTTCAAGGTAACCATAGGAACTGGAGGGCTAAGGTAAGGTCTATCCAGAACCTTCTCTTCTATGGTCCAAACAATCATAACTCTCTCAGCCTGTCCTAGGAAAAGTGTTGCAGCCTCCTCATCACCTTCATGGACCTCCTCTGAAACTGCTCAAGAAGGTCTGTGTCTTTCTTATGCTGGCAACTGCAGAGCTGAACACAGGATTTCAGGTGAGGTCTCACAACCTAACCTTGGACCCTCAGGACATCTTCATGTGAAGATCACAGCAGTCATAAATGAATTTCAGCTGGTCTTACTCAGAAGTTTCTATTGCATATCTATACACAAGACTAAAACCCATAGCAATCTCCACAAGCATATAGTTTATTCTTCACATGGAATTTGGACAGTAAAATGATGAGTTCTAACAAAAAAGAGGCAAGTTTTTGAAAATACCTGTACAGAACAACTAAAAAAATCTATCTTACTGAAAGTAAGTAACCTTACAGACTTGTTTGTTAAGTACCTGCACAAGTCTGAAAATAGACTTTCTACATAAATACAGTACAAAGAGCTCTACAAGGTTGAATTTTGCTACTTTGAAAGAAATAAGACTGGTAAAACCACATTGTATACCAATCAGAATGAAAACATAGGGCCATTTTGGCTACGAATTCTTTGTTAGTGTATCTAAATGGAGTACTGTGAATGTCAAATCAAAATGATGCATTTATCTTAACTGAGATTCTTCCACATTGAAAGAAAAAAAAAATTAATTTTCAGCCAGCTGGGTTTTCCTGATGAGAAAAGAAATATAAGCCTACCCTTCAAAAAACTGTTTAGTAAAACAGATGCATTGTATGCACGAAATATAGTATCTTGATTTGCTATGTTGAAAGACAAGTCAAGAGTACTGCTTTTGTTTTTAAAAACTGTGGAAGAATAAACAACAGCAAAGACCATCTCAGTTCACACAGTCCACAGACTTTTCAGGTTCTCAGAAGAAAATCACTCCCTTACTCTTGCATGAATTTTTATTTCAGAATTTTTTCTATTCTGCTACAGGTTTCCAAACTCAGTACACATGAGTATCAGATGATAGTTTTTAAAAAGCATTTTGGATGAAATTAAGGCTTTCACACTTAAATATGTCAAGCTTATGATCTCTAAGAAAAGATCACAAACTATCAAATTGTTCCAAGTAGTGATGCACTGCTTCTAAACAACTTATCTACAAATGATAAACAATTTGACTCCACAAACATTTGTTTGTATAAAAATGATGAAATTGCCCATCAGGATATGGACTATCTCCTAGACAATGGAAAAGTCCTGAAAGGGATCATTGTTGTTCCAAGACATTTTAACTGTGTCTGGGATCCACTATCAACAATCAAGCTTTAAACACTGTCTCCACTATATACCCTATGCAAGATGTTAGTCTGGATTTATGGACTGCTACACAAATTAAAAAAAAAAAAAAATATTGGATAGTCAAGCTCAGGTTCATGTGATAAACTTTACCTGGAGGCCAGCAACAAATGGAGTACTAAAGGGATGTGTATTGGGAACTCTCCTCTCTAACAACCCTAAAACTGACCTAGAGGAGGACAGAGAGTATGCTCTCATCGAGTCAGCAGATGACACCAAACTGGAAAGGCTTCCATGGATATGCTGGAGGGTGGGGCTGCTAGTCAGTGTCCTGGACAGGACAGTGGTCAAATGCAAAGGCTAAATCCTGCAGCTGGGAAAGAAGAATTCCTTGTGCTGTTACAAGCTGTGGGCGGAGTGCCTGGGGAGCAGCACTTAGAGAAAAGACCTGTCTTAGCAAACAGTGAGCTGAAATAAGCCTGCAGTGTATCCTGGCAGCAAAGGCAGCCAGCACCATCCTAGGCTATGTGGAGCCAGTAGACTGAAGAAGTGATTACACACCTTCAGCACTTTATCCCAGTACTTGCTAGCTGGCATCTAGACCAACACATCCTATTCTGCTGCCTCCTCCACTACAAGAAAGCCATTGATAAACTGGAATATGCTAGTGGAGGGCTACCAAGATGATCAGGGGACAGAGCCCATACCTTGTGACACACAAAGAGCATTTAAATTGAAGCAAGAAAGGTTGTGACTGGATGTCGGGAAATTTCAACCTGTAGGCCAAACACTGGAATAGATTGACCAGATAGGTTACGCAGATTTCATCCTTAGAAATTTGCAGTCCCAGACTGCATAAAGTCTTACAGCCTATCCTGCTTTGAGGAGGGAGCTGGCCTCTTTAAATCCTTTCTAATCTGAACCAGTATAAGAATCTATGATAATATTTAAGTTTGAAACTGATCTACACAATCAGCCTCAAGATCTAAAGATATAAGTCATAACAGGCATCAGAAGAGCATTTCTATGTAAATATTATTGCCATTCATTCACTTAAGTGGGAAGAAATCTTTTCACTAGAATTTTTACTGAAAACCACTTTTCACTATGGTTTTGGATTGTCTACTGACTTGAACAATGCTTGAAATGGCCTAATGTATAATCCATCAAATAACATCACAAATGTGCAAGCCATCATAGGGCCCCAGAGACTAGTTAGATTTTTGTAAGCATTCAGCTGTGTACCTTAGACATTTTGATTAAGATGTTAAAAAGATACAAAAAGAAAAGTGCTCCAAGTCTTTCAATCACAAAGATGTTAAATATCTGTCAGTGCTGGAAACTCGCCTTTGATGACAATATTTCATCATCGTGTTGTGTATTAGTACTTTACAGAACAGAATACTCAGAAGGGAAATACTTATTCACTGCATGTGCCTTTTTGTAAAATACAGACATTTCCTTAAAAGATTCAGGTTTTTTATGTGATTTTTTTAATGGCAGAAAGACAAGGCTGTGTCTTTGAAAATACCCAGCCAAATGAGGTCAACAGACTTCTTTTTCTGTTTTTCTCTGGCTTTGGTGTTTATCTCTTGGTTGCTTTTTCGTTCTTTTTTCGTCAAGACATCTTTACCATAAACTGTGACTTAAATTTGCAGGAGAAACTGTACCTTCTGGAAAAGGAGGAGAGTTGTACTTTTCCAGGTATGTTCCTAGTCTTTGGTTACACTCAGGCCACCAACTGAAATCCATACTAAGCAGGCATTCTGACAGAAAGTGTATATACATAAGGAAAATGTCTAAATTATCTTTATTAACCTTAGCCTGTACTTCAATCTTCTACCTTCATAGCAATTACCAGAATTAATTTACCTTAATAACTCAAAGTACCCTTTAGTTCTTTGACATATTCTTTTGTCTCCAACAGGTTAGAAAGAAAAGTTTGATTAGAACCTGTCAAAACACTACTTAATAAAATAGTAAAGTAAGGCATGATTTATTGAGAGAGTTTTGGCAGCGAGTTTTGGCTGGGGTAGAGTTAATTTTCTTCATAGTAGATAGTAAGAGCAATGCTTAGGATTTGTGCTGGAAATTATTGATAATTCAGGCATGTCTTAGCTATTGCTGCACAGTTGTTACACAGAACCAAGGCCTTTTCTGCTTCTCACCCTGCCCCACCAGCAAACAGGCCATGAGTCCACAAGGAGCTAGGAGGAGACACAGCCAAGAAACCTGACCCCAAGTGACCACAGGGATATTCCATACCACATGGCATTATGATCAAAATTTAAAGATAGGGAAAAAGAAGGAAAGGAGGAAAAGCTCAAAGTTACAGTGTTTGTTTTCCCAAGGAACCATTACATGTGATAGAGCCTGGCTTTCCTAGAGATAGCTGAACATCTGCCTGCTCATGGGAAGTGGTGGAAGGGCTCTTTACTGAGGTTTGCTTGTGTGCACAACTTTTGCTCTACCTATTAAAATGTCTTTATCTCAACCCTTGAATTTTCTCACTTTTTTTTTCTACTTTTCCAACTCTCTCCACCATCCCCTGAAGAGCAGGGTGGGGGAAGGTGAACAAGTGCCTGCATGGTGCTTAGTTTTCCACTGGAGTGAAACCATGACATATACAAACTGGAAGCTATTACAAGTTAGCTCTGAATCTGAATGATACAAATGAATTTGTAGACCTAGGGTGAAATTGAAGGATACCAAATTAGACATCTTAATACCAGAGATATAATTACACATAAGAGACCATAAACTTGTCACAAAACAAAACTCTCAAGAACAGAAAGTAGACTGGAGGAAAAAAAGGATTCTATTCACTCTTTTGCCAAAGAGAAGTTCAAACACATAAAGGAATCTTGTGGAACGGAAAGCCAGCCTGCTGAAGAAGTTAAACAACAAAGGTCTCCCAACACATTTAATTTGACCTGATGCATTGCTTACATCCAGACAACCATTTCTCCTTGTTAAACTACTAATACAGTTCTTCCTGAAGGAAGTAGGCAGCCACCCTCAGCAGCAACAAAGAAGCACTACCACAAGCCTATATGTATGCACTCATTCAAGGTTTCTTTATCTTTAATATTTCTTTATGTTTCAGATGTGAAATCAGAACATTTTCCTGAATTATAGCTTTCATAAACTGTTAAGGTAGTTTCCCTTAACGGGAAAGAACATTCAGAACTACTTTACCTGAAAAACAGTAAGAAAGATCTATTCATGTTTCAGTATAGTAGGTTGCTACTCTTGGAATTATTGGTTTAATTTTTAATTAATTCCTAGGGAGTGATTTTATTTTTTGTTTTATGGATTTTTTTTAAGATCCTAATGAATGCTCTGGTAATTATTTAGATTTCTGCACCATAGCTGAAATCAATTCAGTGAAAAATACTGTCTAAAATTGATTACATAATTACAGAGAAGCTACAATTAAATATAATTATTTAGAAAAACAAAACAAAACAAAAACCCAGCACAAATGCAAAAGCACTAAAAAAACCCACCCAACAAATATTAAGTTTAGCCTCAACCTGTAATGACACCTAAAAAGACTAAAAAATTTCTCCATTTCAAACAACATACTTCTTTGCTTTGAAATCTTTTTCAGACATTTGTTCATATTATTATTTTCTCTCTTGCCCAAACCACATGCTGGAAGAATCTCACAAGTGCTGAAAATACTATTCCAATTTTTCTCTTCTCTCTCAAGACTGCCATTACATTGAAAACTACTTGCTTTCCCACATGCTGTGTAAAGATTTTAAGTGATTTAGATATCTCCATTTTATTTGATAGAGACTTAAGAATTTGACATTCATATTGGTGCTACACAGAAAGAGGGCCCTAAACGATTATCCTGTTTCTCTCAGTGATCTGTACAGTAAATATCAACACAAAATGGAAAAAAAAAAAAAAATTGAGGTAAAAACATGCCTGTAAAAAAGCTTTCTTTTGATAATTCATGTATGTCTTAGTTATTGCTGCACAGTTCTTACACAGAACCAAGGTCTTTCTGCTTCTCACCCCACCCCACCGGCAAAAGTAACCTAAAAACTGGCACCTCACACCCAGAACACACCACAGCAGAATACAGGGACTTCAAAGAACACATGAACCCCCAAAAGATAAAATTCTTACATTCCTATAATTTGGTTTATTTTTCCCTTGAAAACAACTGCTAATAAAGCATGGGTTTAAGGAATGCCTTTTTGTATAAAATCATTCTTCATTAATAGATATATTCACATTAGAGTTTTAGAATAGTTTTATTTGAATGAAAACATTAAATTATGGAAATTCTGCACATTTACGATATACACTATCCAAGGAATTCAAAGTACTTTAAAATATTGCTTTGAAGTTGGAATCTGAATGTTAAGTTTAAAAGTCACAATTTACTTCTGAATATTTACATTGATATTTTCAGTAAAATTATTTAGATAACTCCCCAAATGTACTTATTTCACATTCATTTATTCTTCTTAAAATCACTACGAGTAAGTACATATTATCACTTAGAGGAAAATATATACAGTTGTACTATAAAGTTCAGTACTTAAAAAAATCCACTAAATCAATCGATATTTTCCTTACTCTTTCAAAATTTATTAGTTCTATGTGCAGGTGACATATTTTGAAACTACACAAAGTAAATTTTATAGGAAAATATTCAAGCTATTGATAAAAACAAGTGAAATTAATGTTATACTTGGAAATTAATCGTCCCCCACCCTGAAACAGAGTTGATTCTATTAAAAGTGATAAATGGAATGGAAATTAAAATTTTAATGAGGTGCTTGTTAATCCATTTGTTCACATCTAATTTGAACTTGGTTAAATTGCTACTTATTATGAATACTATAGATATGATTCCTTCTAAATCTCAAGGGCAAACAAAATGTTAGAGGACTGCTTGTCCCAAGATAGGTCCACAGTATATTATCCAAGCTTCTGAAATTAAGCACTGGAGCTATTTCCTGTGATACATTTCATTTAAGAAAATTAATGACATTTTAAAGCAGTTGGTTAAGTCCTTTGACATGGTAATTGTCCATTCCAGAACAATAGAAGAAATATAACCAAAACGAGACTGCCTACCTGCCATTGATCATTTCAAAGACTGGAGGGCTTATTTGTACCTATTGCAATTCCCAAGGACTTTATCAAGCAATAACATTTCTCTTAGTAGGATTTGGGGTTATTTTACCTTATTTATTTCTACTTAATATGTGTGTAAGAACGTGGTACTGACACATATCAGTGATTTTTGTCTGCTTGAATGTATCAAGCATTTCAAATATATAACCTCATCTAGAAGACAGCACTCAAACTACAATAAAAATAGCATAGGTCTGAATGGGATTTTTACACAAAAATTAGTGCAAGATCAATTGCAGTAATGAATAATGCATAATTTTATCATAATTCCATAAAAATAAGTATATTAAAAGGAAAATGCTCAGGCCTAAAACAAAGAAATATCACCATTAAGGTTGAATAGACACATTCCAAAATGAGGTGCCCGGACTTTTCTGTTATAACACCTCCTTTATTTAACTAGTTAGGCATGAATTTTCAAGTAGTTCTGTATATTTATTTTAAATCCACAACCATAAACTCATTTAAAACAATGCATCTTGCAATGTTTCATTGAACACCGCAGCTTTGCATCTTTCCTATTGTCAAGATGTTAACAATAATTGAACATTCGCATTTAAGAACTCTAGGAAAATTCAGCTAAGTTCAAGCCACAGAGTTTGGAGGTTTTGCTTTATATGTGATAAACTATCTTTCCTCCTTGGACTACATTTTAATTTTACTAACATCATTTGTTACACTTCTGCACATCTCATCATATAGTACACTATATCTATCCTATGATTCATTAAATTGCTATCTTATAAAGTTTCTATGTTTCTTGACATTGGAGCCCATTTTTAAGGCTTTTTATAATTTTTTTTTAAATTATTTTCATTTTACCTGAAGAGTTTATGCCCAGCTAAGTTCATTGACAATCTAAATAATTTTTTTTTGCTGACCATACAATATTTAAACAAAAAAGGCTTTTTCTTTTCTTGGCATTTTTGCCAGTGTATCTTATCAGAAAATAAAATTTTAGGGTAAAATTTTAGGGACCACCACCACCACCTTTATAGAAAAATAACATACCACATTATTAAAACAAAATTTAGTGAAGAAAAATCCGTAGTGATGTACTTATAGTCTTAGACTTAATCTTTCAGCATTGCACATTCTCTTCCTTTTCTAAATCTTTAGCTACTTTCTATTCCTTTCTGTTCTCTCCACTTCATATTTTCACATCTGTATAATCTAAAACTTATTCAGAATTCTAAATCTTACATACATCTGTTGTGCCACAATCTAGGAAAAGGGAAAGATACAGAGGGAGCATCCTTTCAACTGAAACCTAGGAGCAAGGTTTGGCACACTTTGCCTTCATTTCACTACCTCTTGTAAGCAATAGGAGCTCATTATTTCTCTTCCTAGTATATTTGTAATTGATTCCTGATAAAAAGGAATCTAAAGAAAATACACTAGGAAAAAAGTTTGAAATTGCAAGAAGATAAATTGTCTTGATAATCAGCAAAACTCAAATAAATGCTCTTTAATTTTGGGGCACTCAGATAAGAAAGAAAAACCCTTGGAAAAAATAATAGCTAGTTAATATTACTGATACCACTTTACATGAAGCTGTTTCATTCATTTAGCCTACCCCAGTGGAGGAGGGTGTAATGAACCCAGGGTAATAAATCTCTAAGAGCACAACATGAATTTTGGAAGGGAGCATCTGTTTCTACATTTAGTTACAATGTTTGTCCATTCCTCAGGTACCCCTTTCTTATAAAAGTTGTTCATTAACTCTTCAAAAACAGTGAATGCATACCTACGATGATAGTAAATCTGGAATCTTCTAGGACAGGAGAATTCCCTCAAATTTACCTTTTTTTTTTTTAATTCCAGTTT
The DNA here is from genome assembly GCA_013397075.1 of Rhabdornis inornatus. Taxonomy (NCBI): domain Eukaryota; kingdom Metazoa; phylum Chordata; class Aves; order Passeriformes; family Rhabdornithidae; genus Rhabdornis; species Rhabdornis inornatus. The sequence continues at coordinate 2,353,700 of VWZS01008810.1, read as the reverse complement.
TGTTGCAACAAAATACTAACGTACAGACTGAAGAAATAAAAGATTCAAAAGAAAAAAAAAACAGAGCATAGGAACGCAGTGTCCTATTTCCCAACCCTCTTCTTCTGTGACACAAAAAAACCCCAACATTTCTGAAAATATTTATATGTTGAGTAAGTGTCTTAGTCTAATTTTGTTTACCTTTGCTTTCAATAGTTGAATTCCCCATATTAGGTTAAATTATGTTACCCAGATTAACAGACTACTAATGGAACCTGTTGACACAAACCCCTTTCTCTATCATACTGCCCTGGGTATAAGAAGATGTATATTATTTTCCAGAAAGCATTTTTAAAAATCCAACAGAAATCCAACTTACAGCAAGTTCATACAGGATCAGGAAGAGCCAAGGGTTAAGCAGGCCATAACCTGCTCAGAAGACCTTGAACTAAGCAACAGGTCATGTGCACATGCAAAATGGCTCATCTGGAAAGTAGATCATCACATTAGAAAAAAGGCAGGGGCACGCCTAGAGTTGGGAATTTGATCTATAAAGATTAATTCTTTATGATTGCTGAGGTTCTTGTTTGTTGTAGCTATTTTTATTTTTTCTTTGAGGACTGCACTATACCGGAGACAGCTTCAGACAGTATAACATGTAGGTTTTAACTGTGCTAGCAACTAAGAAGTGTAAGTAAAAGTTTTAAAACAAAGCTGTGCTATTAAGTAATGAGGCTGAGAAGCTGGACATTCTTTGCAAATTTTATGGCCCAAAGAGAACAAGTTCAGGATTCTCATTAAATTATAGACAGACTGCTAGAGACAGCCAAACACTCTCAGTCAAGTAAATCAGCAGGACCAAGAAGAAGAAGCCTCCAAGAACAGTCAGTCATGGGCAGAAAATAAATTCTGTTGAATGTTGTTGAATATACTGAAGAGTAATAATATTATCCTAGAGCAAGGTGTAAGTGGCAAGTTGTTAACATACTGCGTCCCCCAGGTTTAAATCCCACTGCCTGCATTTCTACAAAACATGCATGCAACAGTCAGTCTGCAAATGCACAATAAATTCACTGAGTCCAGACAATATTTGATTTGTAAATTTCAACTGTATTCCATGTGCATAATAAATATCTAATCCTTTCCATAACTGAGGAGTAAACAACAAAGAAGTAGGTAAGAATAGACTGCCTTCCTCAAAGTAATTCATTCATCCCACAGCTAGTTTTTGGCTGGCATCTTGACAACATACTAAATTTCAGCAGCTGATGCAAGGTAGATGAATAACACTGGTGGCAGCAGTTAACCCTTTCCATCACTCCTCCACGTACCCATTCCAATTGTGCTTCATAGGAGATAACTGAAGGCAAACTACAGAGTAATGCAACTGTGAGGACATGGATGCAAATCAGTTCTGAAGGTGAAACACCATGACACAGGTGGAGCATTTGCCTTTCCTTGCTTTTGACTTTTTTGAGCACTTCTGACCAAGAATCACCTATTGGGTTTATATTTGCGCATCAGCTTTAGAACAGAAATCTGATCCATGACCACTATTACTGTGGTTACTAGGTAGTAATCCACACCAATAATTTATTGTCATTGCTAAGAAGAGATCTCCCTTCCTGCTGATCTTGGGGGGTGGGAGAGGACTACTTCAATATTGCTAAAGACCTAAGATAGTTAGCACTACCATTTCTCAGTCCTACGCAATGTATTACTTCCTATTACTTCAGTCAAGCTCTCTTGAAAGAATACTGCCTTTCCCAGATAGTAAGGAAGAGCTGGTGCACTTTAATCTGTCTGTGTTTGCATTGAAACCCCCTACAAATGCTGCCCGTGGCAAAACTAATATGCTCCAAGGCTACACTAAGGTTTCACTTTTTGTCGTTATTTTGTTAATAGTTGCCCAAAGCAACTTGAATTCTGTGAAGAGATCTTCAGTGTTAATTTCCTTTTATATCCATAATCACCAAAATTTCTGCTTTTGCTTCTAAAAATCTATCCATAAAAACCAATTAACATCTAAAACACGGTGTATGCATCATCTTTCCAATGTGGAAGTGTTTTAACTAAAAAAGAACAATTACAGTTCACCATTGGTCAAAAGGACATATATTATAGGTGTTCAATGTTCACTAAATGCTACTCAAATCCAGTAAACCTCATTGAAGTAAATGATAAATACTTATGTTTTAAACAGTGAAGGGTCAAATTATTTTTCTGCTTTTCGTCTCTCAATATAAATGCATACTCACAAGGAATACATTTTTTGGGGGAAAAAACAAAACGAAACAAAGCAAAAAACCAAATATGCAAAAAAACCCAAAACCAAAACAACCAAAACCACCCCAGCAGCAACTGAAACTTGTAGAGAAATTACCCTACAGATTCCTTCACCAAACCATGTTAAAATAACTATTTCAACCTTTACAGCAACTATCAGCCATCAACAGCTCTAGCAACAGTAAGAAAAATCTGTCAAAAAATTGTGTATTAATCAGTTTTTAAGCCACAGGTGCTTATGTGTCCTAAGTCATCATTATTGAAAATACTAGCAGTCTTCGTAAACATAAGAAATTCTAGTTTCATTTTCATGTTCATCTGCTGAGAACTAGCTCTATAAAGTTGCACCCTTGGTAAAAGATACCAAGATTTACTAAAATCAGCAGTGAATGACGTGAACAGCACAGTTACAAAAAAGATGTGTTGAGAAAATTCTCTCTAGTGAAAAAAAGAATTTGGCAGTTAGATGTGAAAGATGATAATTCACTGGAAATATATACAAAATCTCTCTTTTTGGCACATCTTCTGTTCTTAATAACTGATTTTTAACAGGGGATCAAAATCTAAATTATGTAAATGGCACCATCACATACCCAAGATTTTTGCTACTAAACATAGGTTGTGAGGATGGAGTTGAGGGACCAGGCTCAAGTACATTTCAGTCTCCTGGGTGGGGACTGGAAGTTGCAACCAGGATACCAAATTATTTCACACCCTTTCATAAAGAACTTTAACATTTTCCCATTAGACTGAAAAGGTTCTATATACATATATAATTTTTTTTCGTTTTAGGAAACACTTTTGAGGCTTTTCTCTCTCTCCGGCCCTCAATTCAGAAAAAGTAAAAACACCAAATATCCAAAGGGAGCTGGATGTATTAGTCAAGGTGGGGAGGAAGGACACAAGTGTGTGGGGCAGTATTTTGGCATGTATAACAATGAGTAGGTCTTCTGCCTACAGATTTTAGGTGCCTGATACCAAGAATGGAGACTGTGATTTTCATAGTAAAGGATTATTTTTTTTAATCAAGCACAGGAATCCCTCTAAGACCTTCAACCACAGCATCTAAAAGCCTTGTATTTGCTGATTTACATAGTCAGGGATATTAGCTCCATGGGCCCAAGACTTCAGATTATATTATGGAAAGCAAACACATATAAGTTTCCCAAACCTCAATATATTTGAGGGGCAGCAAAAACACATATAATACCTGGTTTTACTTGCCTTACAATTACATGTAATTTATAATTAGTGTTTTCAAATCATGTCTAAATGTGGCACAGAAGAATTGCAAGGACATGGTTGAATGTAACCTGCAACAGAATATTAAGCAAAGTAAACAATAACATGAATTCAGAGGCACCTATTGCAATTAATAGCTAGTTGGGTGGTTGGGTGTTTTTCTCAAAATCAAAAAGGATAAACTCTGTAGGAGGGGGCACACTGAGAATATACACATGGCAGATGAAACCAATTAAAGATGGGCTGCCTTAAAAAACCCCACAATGCTCATGTTCTAGAAGTGGTTCCAGAAAGTCCTTGTGCTGTAGCAGCCACCTTGTGCCCACAAGAACAATATTGATTTTCATTTTCCTGGACCTTTAGTCTGAAAAGCAAGCCGCTCTGTATTACTGTGTAGGTGGGAAGGACAGCAAGGAACATTTTAAGCCAACTATGAAATTACACCCAGAAATTGCTTTCCTTATTGTTACAGAAAATAGTCCTGCTGTTTACAGCAGATCTGTGTCTGCAGATGAAGAAAAAGAATCCACACACGTGACACAAATATTTTGCACTGGAGATTACTATTCCACACTTACATTACTGTGTTAAATTGGAAAGAGATGGAACTAGCTCAATCCTTAGACAAAGCACAAGACCACCATAACGAAGTATCATAGTTTATGCAGGACCACAAATCAGTCCATTATGACATGGAACATTGAGACAGAATTGCACTTGAGCGTAATTAAGGACTAAAAGGATGATTAAGGCTAGTAATTCTGCCCCATTAAATAACAACTGACAGAGAGGTCTTGCAGCAAATGCCTGACATTTGAATCTGGCAGCTTGCAGTTCACTTGGAAGGAACACAGAGTGGATGTGAGTAGCTAAAGAGTCCTAACAGGAAAAGGCAAAATCGCAAAGAAAAACTGCAACCATAGTTAAAGCAGGACTGATAGCCATGAGTGTGGCATCTTGAAAGACTTTTTAAAGCTCGTAGTATAAGAAAGTAATGCATCATACTTATAATTATAGAACATGCAGAGTTGGAAGGGACCCACAAGGCTCAATCATCAAGTCCAGTCTCTAGCCCTATACAGGATACCCCAAGAGTCATACCATGTGCCTGACAGCATTGTCCAAACACTTCTTGAATTCTATCAGGCTTGATACTGTGACCATGTCTCTGGGGAGCCTCTTCCAGTGTGAATCACCTTCTGGATGAAAAACATCTTCCTGATACCTAACCTAAGCCTCCCCTCACTCAACTTCATGCTGTTTCCTTGAGTCCTGCCACTGGTCACAAGAGTGAAAAGCTCACTCTTCTCACCTGGTTGGATATGAGTAAAGAACTGGAAACTGTTGGTGGCAAGTCAATTCACACCTCTGTAAATTTTACCTTAGAATTTCAAGGGTGGTTGGTTTTTTGGTGGTGGGGTGTTTGTTTGTTTGTTGGGTTTGTTTGTTTGTGTTTGGTTTTTTGGGGGGCTTTAGGAGGGTTTTTTTGGTTGGATTTTGTTTTGTTTTGTGTGAGGTTTCTTGAACTGGTTTTGGTTTTCATTATCTTTCAAACAAGAGTCACATGACTTGGACTTTTAATTTCTTTTTACATATTTTGTTGTGTATTTCTGGCACATATAATACACCAGAACGTGGGTCTGCTTCAACTAACACATTATTACTGGCAGTTTTTGAGTGCGTTTGAGATCAGACAGCTAAGTGAAATCAAGTCATTCATGGTGACAACAGAAATCTAAAGGGACAACCTGAAGGGTTTGGTCCAGAACCTTATATATTTAGAAATAACTGAAGATATGTGATCAACAAGAAAATCAGGATGATGGTTTTTGGAAGACAAAGTAGATAAGAAACATCACTGGAGCAGCTGTAGTGCATTCAAATATGAATTCATCATATGAAACTCAAATTTGACTAAGGTAAAATGCAAACATATCTGGAAACAGAAAGAAACATGAGAAACTAATGCCAAACTGCATCAACAAACAAGTAGCTTACAAAGGGACACTTTCCTTTCAGAGCAGACTCTGGAAAACAACAGAAGCTAAAACCTGATGAAGGACATGGATTCTTCATTCCTCCAGTCTTTTTTATTTTTAGAAATTAAATGCAAGGATTTTTGAGTTTTAACACATTAACAGATTAGCAATGAAAGAAAATACTTTCTTTCTTGTGACTTCTACGAAAATATTTGGTAAGTCTCAGTTTCACCTTACCACTACTCCCCAGTGCTGCCTCACACCAAAACATCTTACAGTTCTTAATGTCAGAGAACAGTCAAGACCATCTAAAAGGCCATAAAGCAACTGGTAAAACTGCTAATGGAGCCTAATGAATTAATCAGCTCCCCAGATAATAAACACATGTGGGAATTAATGTCTGTACAAAGTTTGGAAACAAAACACAGCTAGTCTCCCTCAAGAGTTATCATGCTTGACACAGGCATTCCAAAAAATGTGTGGGAAAAGAGCTATCAAGAAATATCTGACTCCCAAATTAATGCCACAAAATCAGTTTGTAAGCATCTGTAACAGTGACAACCTACATCTAAAGCTATAACTGTGAAGTTTATACCTGAAGCTGTTCAGCAACAAGTCATTTCTGCATTCAGGAGTTACTTCCACATTGCTGTTACAGAGGAGCATCACCAATGTACACACATGATCAGCTCCTCCTTTCCTCTGTTGCACTGTCACCGCAAATCCCTGAAATAACATAGAAACCCTAATCTTAGGTCCATACCAATGCACCCAAAATATTTCCTAACATTTCATGTGGCCACCAGGAAATCATAGAAGTTCACTAGGAAGGTGTGTTCATATACACTGATAAGTAAGTATAAGTAAATAAGTGCACTCAGAAGGCCAATGGAAGTGATTAGAGAGTCAGCAATATTGACACGTAAAGAAAAATACTTGAAAATTAAATATATAATTTTACTACAGATGATTAAGTGACATCACAGACAGCCACTGGGATATTAAAAACTATACATAATATTTCTATGACCGATTTTATAATGATTAAATAATTTGAAAATAATTTTAAAAGGAGTAGCAATCATTTTTTAAAAAGTAAAGACAAGACTCTGTCTGAGTATCATGAAACACTACTTGGATATAATTCCAGCAAAGCAGTACAAAAGCATCCCAGGGGAAGTAGTCGAATCTCCATCATTTAGGATATTTAAAACCAAACTGGACAAAATGTTGGAAAATGTTCTGTAGGTAATAGTCCTGAATTTGTAAGAAGACAGACTGGATAATCTAACAGGTCTTTTTCCATCTGTAATGTCTATTACTCTGCAATTGTCTCATGTCCTCAATCCACACTTTAAGCATTCCCCACATAGCTACAGTGCCAAATGGTTTGGTTCCAAAGCTCCTACTCTTTCTTTATTCATCATTTAAGACTAGCAGAGCAGATGCTACTTAGGAATGAAAATGCCCATAGCAAGATCAACAACAAGGAATAAAATATAATTCTGAGGCCCAATCAGGTAATTTCTCTCACATCAGCAGTTCTCAAACTGTGTTAGTGCATACAATGTAAAAGAGTACCATTAGGGGAATACGAACAGCTTGAGAAAGGTTTGCAGGTCACCTCAATGTTCTGCATTTTTAATATGACTTGAATTTGTGATATTAGCATTGATAAATCCTGTTGCAAACTACTGTGCATCTCAGAAACTGATGAAAAATAGTTCTGCAAAATCTCAACCCCATTGTCTCAAGTTCTTCATTGATGACAGTTTCTTTCAGCTAGAATAATAATCTAAGCAGTATCTACCTGTCTTTTTGTCATCACTCAATCTTGTCTGTTTACAAGTCTTATTTACATACCACAGGCAGCAGCAGGAAGAGGGACGACATTCATTATTACAGACTTTACTCCCAAAGTTCTTTTTTTATAGCTCCGTAAGCTGCAGTTTTACTTAAATTGGGAAAAATCAGAAAAAGCCTTCTTTGATCAAAGATGGCTATTCTGTTTTCATAATGGAGAAATACATCAGGTTTCATATTTACAAATGAACATGTTTCTGAGTTTGCATAGTGTGAGAAAGACTCACATATTTCTATCCCTCAACGCAGAGAGAAAGGTTTACAGCACTAAACAGCAGAATCACACCTTGCTTTGTACCAGAGGTGATGCTTTAAATTTCTAAGGGCCCTTTTAATCCCATGATAGCCCTGTTTTGTTGTTCATCATAAGGAACATGCCATATGTAGAACATCTTAAAGTTAGAATTTTACTTGTTTTGAACCACATTTTATTTAATAACAGATTAAATATATAGATTTGACTGGTTTCAGCTTTCTAAATATGAAAGTTTTACTTTGAAAAGTTTTCAAAATATTCAATTAAGTACTATACTATCAAGTAATAACTTTATTGTTTCTTTGTTTAAAGTATTTGATGTTTTTTACATTGTTTTCCATTTTGCTTCCTTTTATATTCACACAGGGAGAACTGATCCATTAGCATAGCCAACTCGAATCCCTGCCTGGCACAGTGTACAGGCACATATGGCGCAGGTACTTCAACTTGTTTACATAATGTAATTATGAATTTATATCACTAGATATGATTATATTTCTATCACTAAAAGTTTATCCATGGCCATGTTTATTCTAGAATAAAAATATCCATACATAGACCCATAGAGATATGTAATAGTTATAAATTTAGGACACAATATTTTCCTTGTATATCCACAATTTGTATTGTATCTGGTCAAAACTGCACATTTTTAAAACAGGGATATTTCCGTTGNAGAAAGAAAGAAAGAAAGAAAGAAAGAAAGAAAGAAAGAAAGAAAGAAAGAAAGAAAGAAAGAAAGAAAGAAAAGAGATGGAGGGCTGGGAGACAAGACAGGAAGACATATTAAATAGAAACATATCAGCACTCCATGGGTCCCAATAACAACTTGTTTATCCCCATCATGTGGTCATCTTGGTGGTGATGGTTCCCTATGAAAAAACAGAATCGAATGGATTAATATACATTTGGGCCAGGTGGGAATGCCCAAGTACCTCCCCTGAGGGGGTGCAAATTTGACACTGTCTCTTACAAGACTTTGGCTCAGTTGCNTTGTATATCCACAATTTGTATTGTATCTGGTCAAAACTGCACATTTTTAAAACAGGGATATTTCCGTTGAATCACAGGATCCCAGGATGGTTTAGGTTAGGCGGTGTTACGATCCGCTCTAATCACAGAGGAGCAAAGCGAGCGCTTTATGGATTATGGATAGAATCCTGAGGTTTGAATATTCCTCAAAACAAGATCAAAACCAAACAAGGTTAAGTGTTGACACAAAAAATNAGGAAGACATATTAAATAGAAACATATCAGCACTCCATGGGTCCCAATAACAACTTGTTTATCCCCATCATGTGGTCATCTTGGTGGTGATGGTTCCCTATGAAAAAACAGAATCGAATGGATTAATATACATTTGGGCCAGGTGGGAATGCCCAAGTACCTCCCCTGAGGGGGTGCAATTTTGACACTGTCTCTTACAAGACTTTGGCTCAGTTGCATAATTTTGAATCATGCAGTGCTCTGGTGCAGGGTCTGAGGTACAATTTGGCAGGCCTTGGATGGACCATGACACCCCCTCAGCTGCCACTGACGTGAATGTCCTGTAGATGTGCCTTTCCCACAGTGGGGTCCCTGCAGCTGAGCCAGTTTGTGTAAGAGAGGACGGGCATTCCCTGCCCCACACCAGAGGCTACTTCACACACTCAAAACCTCTCCTCCTCCTCCCTGGGTTGGGGGAGGGAGCCTGCAAACCTGGCAATGGATAAGCCTGGGGCTATGGTTTCCACCCTGAAGCTGCTGGGCTTGGCTCTTCCAACGCTCTCCCAGCCTTATCCATTACTTTCCAGACCTGAGATGCTTTGAGCAATAGTGTCACTTATTCTTACCTCGAGTAGCCTTAGGCAGTTTGACTCACAGTTCAGGGTTTCAACCAGGAGGCCCATTTGGGTTGCACTTCATAGTGCAGCTTTGTTATACAATTTTGCTATAATAGGCAAAAGTCTCAAAAAATGCTTAAGCCATAAATCAAAACATTTCACTCTCTGACAGTTGGAAGGGACCTTCAAGATAATGCAGCTCCAAATCCCCTGCCATGGGCAATGACACCTTCCACTAGACCAGGCTGCTCCAAGCCCCATCCAGCCTGGCCTTGACACTGCCAGGCTTTGGCACCTGCATCGTCTCTGGACACCTGTTCCAGTGCCTCACCACCCACACAGCAGAGAATTTCTTACTAATATCTAATCTAAACTTACTCTCTCATCTCAAGACACTTCTTTTTCATTGCTGTTATAAATTAATGCTACATACTCTTCTCATACAGTGTAAAGCAAAACCAAAACCTTCTGTTTCCTAAACCGTGTAGCACATTTAACCTACAAAGCTAAAATATTAAATTTAATTACACATTTATTATTTATATCTAAGCAAAATGGATAAAAAAGATTTTCTACTTCCCTTGGAAGCTTAAAAAACATAATTTTTAAAAATTTATCAAAAATATGAGACACATGACAAGTGAAAAAATCCTGATCAAAATCTCAAGTTCATATTAAAAAATTTACAACAGAGGTATACAATGAGGTTATGTGTAGCACCTTGCTTGAAATAGGGAAACATCAGAACCCAAAATAAATCTTATGATTGTCTTAAAAGAAAAGCAATACAGGAAGGAAAGCTATTATAATCTGCACAAAAAGAAAAAGTTTACTAAACCAAATTGCTATAAAAATACAAAACAGACAAACTGAATAAAAATGAAACCCCAAAATTAACTATTTAATTTACCTTTTCTATTTACCACCTGTGAAGGTTAAAAGAAAGCAAAATAACTGGGATGTTATCTTGTTTTTTTTAACAGCACTTATTCCAAATTACTGCATGATGTTAATCATGTGTTCCAGGAAACATTCTGCAAGAAGCACCATGCAATATGGCAATCATGGCCTACAAAAGATGCAGAAAATAAACAAAAAAATTACTACTTACAACATACAGCAACATGTAACAGAAAGTCTGCAGCTTTGTATGCACAGGATGAAAATTATCTTATTTTTAACATATTAAGAACAAGAAATGTTGCCATGTCAAAACCAAACATTAAAATAAATAAACTAGCCACATCTTGTGTTGACACTAAAGAATAAAAATACCATGTTGTATAGTACCTTATTTTCCGCTCTTGATTTTGCTTTGTAGAAAGGAACACAATCTCTTATGGTATCTCATTTATATATACTGAATTCCAAGTATAAATCACAGAAATAATATATACATAGATGATGAATATATATATA